>JAHLJT010005437.1:73294917-73708592 GCA_031308135.1 Acheta domesticus
GGTAACTAAGAATAGCTACATAAACGCTATACAAAGTTCCGAAATGAGTTTCTTAAGAGCTGTTAAGCAAACCACTTTACTAGATAAAATCAGGAACCAAGACATCAGAAATCAACTTAAGATATTTTCACTTAATGAAAAAATAATAGAAAGTGAAATAAAGTGGGAAGAGCATGTGCTGAGGATGGAAGACAACCGCCATCCAAAGCAGGCTTTGCTCTACACAGTGAGGGGAAGAAGAGATCCAGGAAGGCCAAGAAAGCGATGGTGTGAACATTGAGGTCGGAACAGGCACTTTGCCTAATCCATGAAGAGGAAGTAATTAAGTAAGCTTACAAATTGGGCACCCCTGATCTACTCGCTGTCCCCCTCGTCCCATTTCCCTGAACGCCGGCTGTCGTGGGAGACGCTCCGCCGAAAACGCGCACAACCGCCTGGGTTCTTTTCTGTCGAAGCGGCTGCTGGCGAAACTGGGTGGCCACTTTCTGGAAAACGTGGAAAACAGGGGAAACAATCAGGGAAGGTCATTGCTCTAAAAAAGTCAGGAGAAAGAAATCAAGGAATTTGTAGAAGGATCGTGGAAAGCCCGGGGAAATTTTGAGGGGATTATAAAACTACATGATATTCTTTAAAAGCTTTAGCTACTTATTCTTTACAAGCTGAGTTACGGCGCGCCAACTGCGAATATCACAGCTGTTGTTACCAACCTTTCGGGTCTGACTGATAATTCTGAATCCCATGGATGATTTATAGGAACTTTTTGAAATGGTTAATACACAATAAATTAGCGTAAAAGTACTTTCATTTTATTGACAATAAAAGCATATGTACATTAAAACAATAGTAAATGAACCAAGAAATATAAAATAAGTTTTGCCTACGAGTGGGCTCCAACCACTGCCCTTCCGATCTGCAAACATGGAAGGACCACAACGGCTCTTTAGTGTCATTGGTGCCTTCTTCAGTGTCTTTTCGAAGACGAAACTTAATTTTCTATTTCGGTCATATTTCGTAGGTGTTTTGTACCATGTTTCTATTATAAATTTGAATAATTTACGATTTGGCAAGTAGTTAATATGATACATATTAATAGAGAAAGGATATTTTTACAAATTTATTACAGGTGCAATTTGAATGTTCACTTTAAGATCTAAATGACTCATTTTGCTGATAACGTAGGAGTAATATCAAAAGAAAGGGCCTGGTTGTATTTTCACGACCGAAAAACACCTAATCGTGTTTTCATGTAATAACCAGATCGTCTGTCAACCGATTAACCCTTATTTAGAAAAAAATCCCATTTCTGGTGCACATGGGTAGAAAATCGAAAGTGAGACATTAAACTAGCCAAATCTCGTCTGTCTGCTTCTCATGTGACGTGGTAGCCAACAGCAGCGATACAACCAACCTTTTATGAGTAATAGCTCGATTTTCATAGCATATTGCGGTTGGAAATGCTAGAATTACGCTCGTTACATACTAACTGGGAGTACCCTGGCTCCCCTTAAGGGTTACCACCGTGAAAAAAGGAATAATTGTAGTAATTAGTTGATAGCTTCAGTAAAACGTGTGCCTGGAAGACGTATGCGTCTTCTGTATAAGTAGGTGTGTTTCCGTATGCGTGCCCAAGCCGCTTAAAGAAGACACTAACTACATGTACAATTACCTATTTTTTACTTCTTCATTTTTCTTTTCTTGAAAAGGAATGATAGCCGACGTGAAGAAATAGAAATCATGTTGCGGATGTGTCCAGAATGTCATACAATTCGTTCACCAGAATGTCAATGCAAAATTCGTATTAAATATGTTTAGAACATTTTTTTAAGGTGACTGCTGGTGAAAGAAAGTATTCTCAAGGTTTCTGAAAAGCATTCAGTAGTTTAATCGTCATTTAATTTTTATGTTAAACTGTCTAAAACAATTCTCACAAAATTTGCGATCTATGAAATATGATAATAATAATAACAACAATAACAACAAGGATAACAACTACTCCCCAGTTTTTGCCACCTCGAACGTTAAGCACTATCGATCTTTAGCGCATGCGCAGATGCACTAAAGTGATGCGAAACTTGAACTGCGCCTGAGCAGAAGATCGATAGTGCTTCGAAGCGGCAAAAACTCCCTACTATCTAAAAAATCCAAGTACACGTACTTACGAGTATACTGCAATTTTATTGACTTTGCCGCTGACAAGAATCAGCTGTTTCGCTGCCATCCGGCGACTTATATTTCGCGATAGTGACGTCACTATGGTGACGTTCAAGCTCCCAATTGGATGAAACCATCAACAACTGATTCCTGTCAGGGGCAAAGTTACAAAAACCGCAGTATAGTGCCGCTGTCGATATGTTATCGCGCGGTGCCATTGTTTTGACAGAAGACGGCAGCAGCGCGAGAACACGCCGGCGGGCGAGGAACAGGCCGGCCATGTGTGACGTCATCTCGCATGAGCAACCGCGCGTGACGAAGTGACCCGCGCATGCGTGACCTCGAGACGACCGCTCTCTACGTGGATGAGCGCTCCTTCCGGTCCTTCCGAAGCGAGAGGAACCACTGAGCACCTGGGATCGATTGAGATCAAGGCATCAAACCTTTTCAAATAGCGTTTCGGTTGATAAAACGGGGTGGCCTGGCAACTTTCTAGCAAACACGGTAAACCGGGAAAAAAAATCAGAGAATTTCAATGTTCTGTAAAAGTCAAGGGATAACCAGGGAATTTGCAGAAGAATCATTGGAAGTGAGAAAAAATTTTGTGTGAGTTAAAAAAATAAATCTTCCTAAAAATCTTTAGTAGGGCGTTATTTTTAGCTCAATTTTTATTTGCTGAGAAAATATTGTTAATTTGTACTTTGTCGCTTCGAAACCAGTGAGCTGACGAATTAGTGTCAGGGTAGCTTTAATATTTTCTTTGGCTGCTTTTAAGGACAGGGTTCGGCTCACTAAAACAACGGCGCACGGTTCACTTGCGCATGGTTCACTCGCGCGGACCACGAGAACGAATCACTCAGGGAGCACTGATTGCATTGTGCATTGTGCGGTGTGGTGCGAATGTGTAATGGAGAATTACAATGGTTAAATGCATAAAATGCGTTGCATGCATAATGTTAAATGCATAGAATGCGTTGGACAGACTCAAGGATGTTTTATGTTAACGCGAGGGCCGAAGGCCCGAGCCTCGTCCTCAACTTGGACACGGGTAGCGAAGCGTCACGATTCCACACGAAAGTGCGTTGGCCACGTGGCCGTGTGGCCGGGCACACTGTGGCGGCGCCGCGAGTGACTCGTTCGGAACCGAATCGTGCGCGTCAATAGGAGCCGAACCCTGTTCTTAAAATCTACCTTTTCTTTAAGTAGTATGAACTTACAAATCGTATCAGGAAAGTGTTTTAAAATATACTGGGAAACCGGATAAAATTTTCCAGGAAATGAGTGGCCATCCTACAAAGTATTTCGATTTTGGATTTTGGTTTTTGATTAGAAAACGTTTCGATTCTGATAGGTTTCTTTCTACTTTATTTTATTGAAACATATACATAGTCGACTCGTGGTATGGTGAACTTGGATATAGAGGATAGTAAACTCAGAATTGCTTAGATCACTCTAAAAATGCTTTCGCCAATTTTAGCATTTTCTAACGCTCTTCCATAAGCTTGTAATAACTCGTGTCACGTATACCCCCCGCCCCCAGGCTGATGAACGTTTCATTTCGACACTCTTATCGCGTCCCCTTCCCAATATAAAAGTAAATTAATTTAAAGATGCCTATTTCATACAGTTTTAATACATTAAAAACATTACACATGTTATACTTTTCTCATTAATTTGAATTTTGAAAGTAATACAATCAATAACAATAATAACAATAACTGCAAAAAAAATGTGTTACGAAGATTACGTTTTCAACTCCCCCTCTTCCAATCATTTCATGATACTAGTGAGACACCCATCCCATCACCCTTTACGGAACGTAACTTTTGACTCACCCCTCATATAGGGATGTCATGTCGATGTCTTCAAAATCATGGACGTTTTATACACTTTGTTTTGTCCGTTTAATCTTAATTATCACTTAATGAGCTCTGTCACTGTCAAATTCAATTCTGCTCCGTGCGAATATTTAATATTGCAGGTTGCTGAACAGTTTTAAAACATCGATAGTTTTGGGCGATGTATTATTCTAATGAATATTTTAAACAGGAACGTGGTTATTTTGAAACATCGATGTTACGTTGTGGATGTCGCATTTCTACTCCTAAAGGCAAGGAGGTTCCTAAACAGTTTTAAAACATCGATGTTTAAAAACATCGATAGTTGTGGGGCGATGTATGATTCTAATGAATATGTTAATTATGAACATGGTTATTTTGAAACATCGATGTTATGTGTGTGGATGTCGCATGTCTACTCCCAAAGGCAATTCCCGAACGTTTCCTCCTGCGTCTGGGCGGCGTGCGTTCGCGAGGCGGTCGAGTGCTGTGCAAGGCGAGGGAGGAGGAAAGGAAGGGGAGGGGGCGTGGCAGGCGGCTGTCATCGGCGGCTGGAGCGGCCCCGGCTGAGTTGTGTCCTCCCCGCGGGCGCGAGTATTTCCGTCTCGCGCGCCCTCGTTCGCGCGCTTTCGACACCGCTCGCCACCCGCCACCCGCCCCTCCCCTCCCCTTCCTTCCCCGCCATCCCCTCCCCTCCCTTCCCATCCCCTCCCTTCCCCGCACCGTCCCTCTCCTCCCTTCCCATCCATCCCCACCCTCCATTTCCCGCCCCTCCCTCCCTTCCCCGCTCCTCCCCTCCCTTCCCACCCCCTCCATTCCCCGCACATCACCGCCCGCTCCCCCTCCCTTTCCCATCCCCTCCCCGCCCTCCCTCCCCGTCCCTCCCTCCCTTCCCCGCCACTCCCCACCCACGTCCCGCCCTTCCCCGCCCCTCCCCCTCTATTCCCCGCCCCTCCCTCCCTTCCCCGCTCTCCCCTCCCCTCCCCGCCCTGCCACACTCAGGACTGCCCCATCCCGTCCGTCCGTCCGTCCATCCCGCTCTGCTCCGCCCGCTCCGTCTGTCCACACTATCCGCTTCATTCCGCCCCGCCTTGCCCCTCTCCTTTACGCCCCTCCTTTCCCCGCCCCTGTCCGCTCGTCACTGCTTCCCTCCGTCCCACTCCGCCTGCTCCGTCTGCCCTGCCCTGCCCCACTCAGGACTGCCCCGTCCCACCCGCTCCGTCCGTCTGTCCGTCCGTCCGCGTCGCTCTGCCCCACCCGCTCCGTCTGTCCGCTCCACACTACCAGCTCCATTTCGCCCCGCCCCGCCCTGCCCCTCTCCATTGCGCCCCGCCCTGCCCGCCCTTATCCGCTCAGCACCGCCCCCTCCATCCCACTTCGTCTGCTCCGTCTGCCTCGCCCCGCTCCGCCCCGCCCGCGCCCCTCTCCACTGGCCCCGCCGCGTCCCTACTCGTACCGTCCAGCCCCGTCCGACTTCTCTCGTACCTTCTTAACATGCCCATCCCCGTCCCTGCTCTTGCTGTCCCGCCACGTCCCCTCAACCCCCGTCCCACCATACGCCACCCATCTCTACTCACCCCGCCCCACTCAGGACTGCGTCACCCCGCCCCGCCCTGTCCCGTCACGCCCGCCCCGTCCCGCCCCGCCCCCTCCGTCTCACCCGTCCCGCCCCGTCCTCTCGCTTCTAGCGTCGCCCGACTCGCCCTGACCCCTCTCAACTTGTCCCGTCCTTCCTAACATATCCCGCCGCGCCACGTCCCACCCACTTGGCCTCACCCCCTTCTGCCCCGAACAGCCCCGTCCAGTCCCATCCGCCGTCCCCTCCCCTCCTCGCTCTGCTCCGCCCGCCCCGCCTCGTCTCACCCGCCATTCACCTTTTCCTCCTCCCCCGCCCCGTGTCGCTCCGTCGCCACCAAACCTCTTCCGTTCCTCTTTAACTTAACCCATCCCCTTCCCAACCTCACCCACTCTCCCGTTCTCTCGCCGTCCAACCCCTTGTCGTCCCGCCACGTCCCTTCCCCCCCCTCCCGATTCGACCCGACCGGTCCCTTTTCAACACGTCCCACATTTTCCCGACCTACTCCGCCCCCTCTCCGTCCTTTCCAGTTATGTCCTGCCCGTGCCTACTCGTGCCGTCGCGTCTAGTACTTCCTCGCCTCGCCTCGCCCTGCCATATCTCGCCGCGGTCCGTGTCGTCCCGTCGTGTCGAGACCGGTATACCCGCTCCAGACCGCCTCGTCCTATTACATGATTCAGACCGTTGTTCCATGTCAGTACTGAGTTACACGTTTCAGAGGATAGAATTCAACGATCGCCAGTAACGCACAACATATACGGTTTACTTTAGCCCAAATAACAGTTATACTGCGATTTTTTTAAGAGCGACCCTCAAGGCCACTCAAATCCCATCTTCGCTATGGAATATGTCACGGCATTTCGCGCCTTTCTCAGTCGTTCCGCTAGATTTCGCACGATCGCGACCGTATGAAGCAGTGCTTGCGATCATGCGACTTGGGAAGATGGGATTTGAGTGGCCTTGAGGGTTGCTCTTAGAAAAATCGCAGTATAGCAAACGTTCTTTCTCCAATGAATTAATTCCCCGAGTTCTTTCAAACAATAAGCACTATATTGTATTTTACGTCCGTGCAGTCCTTCAAAACAGTTATTTCAATCGGCCAATATTTAGTAACAAACAATATAAGTTTGACTGAGGTCGAACGTAACACACCCGTCTCGCACCTTTTGCCCTCGGATTATAAACCGCGTTTCGGATCGCTTTTCCTTGTCTCGACCCCCCCTCTCCCCCCTGGTCTGCTTCAGACCGACTCCCTGAACCGCTCCGTCCTGTCGTGTCGCGTAGCGTGTCTTGTCGTTCCTTTTCCTCTCAGTGTCGGCTCTTCCCACAATGCCCCAACACGTACCTACCTCACCCCACCCTAGTTGCGTTCCCCTTCTCTATACCGTCGCTTTCCGTATCCAAAAAACCAGCAAGTGTCGCGTTGTTTTAAAGTACATCTAATTATTAGCAATCGTTTGATTGTGGCTGAATTTTCTTACGAATTCATACTTAGGTCGAAGGTCGTTTAGCAGAGATGAATGCAAAATGCCGAACTAAATTGTAACATTATTCACATTATCTGTACAGCAGTCTGCATTCATTTGGAAATAAAAGTACGTTTCATACACTTGAGAATCTTATTTCAGATCTGAGAATAGATCAGAATCTGAGAACACCTATTTCAGAAACGTCGAGGAGCGAGCAAGTCAAAGCAGTTTGTCCAGGAAGTCATGAACGTCCAGAAATAATGTTACGAGCGAATCCAAACTCGCCCGAAATAGCCTCGTGATGGATTCACGTTTCGATGCGAAATAAGACACGACTTCTCTTAAAGAGATATGAGATGTTACATTATAATGTAATGCGACGGACATTTGTAAAACGTTCATGGATGAATACGTTGTTTTCTATAGACGTTTATATAATTTGCAATGTAATTTATCTTGTTACATTATTAAAAATTTATTGGGAAGGTTACTTACGAACTGGAGCAAGTGGTGAAAAACATGATTTCGGTTTACTAGTTAATTATGGTCAGTACTACTTAATTATATTAATTTTGGACTGGCGGATCCAGGGGAGGACGTGGTGGCCATGTCCCCACCAAAAGGACTAGAGTTTTCAGTCCCCTTCCTTTATTTAGCAAAATTGATTATAATATTTATGTTCGAATTATGTAATTATTTGAACAATAATATTGTATAGTATCATGTCTACAGTACATAAATAATAAACAATATAGTAACAAGTATTACTCGTTCACTTTACATTTGCAGACGGCAGAATTAGGAACTAATGTTGTTTTGAAAGTGAAGGCCCGAACACACAACCGAGAATACACGAATGGCAATCAGCATCTGACCAATCAGCTGTCTCCGGAGGCAGCACAAGGGCTATGGACACAGCTGATGAATTATGCCTTTCTGACAGTGAGCTGGAGTCGTGCTCTTAAATGATTAAGATAATATACAATAAAATAGATCACATCACACGCTATTCACAACATACACGTACAATATTTTTATTTCTTCTTTGCACTTAGCTACAGCTTAATGGTTATGTTCTTGCCCGCTGGGGTTCTGTGTGCTGCTCACCGCCATCTATATCATTTCAAACGGTCACGATCTACTGCCGACGCTCGTTTCTCATTCATTCGGCGGTGACCTCATGTAAACAGATCGCAGCGCTCCGTTTGCAAATGTAAAGTGAACGAGTAATATAATTATTTAACATTTAATTATGAAATATATTATTTAACATAAATGTACGATGGCCTCCCTCCCCCAAAATGATCAGCTGCATCCGCCCCTGATTTTTGGAGTTGTCGCGTGTATTGTTCTTCCTACCAGAATGAGAATTTGCAGATTTCTCCAGAGAGAGACATTCAAATGGGGGGGGGGGGGGCGAATCGAAAAGCGAATGGCGAAAGAAGCGTAGCAAATTTTGCGTGGTCAGACGGACGAGCCGGCATCATGATCTGAGCCTCGCCAAGGAAAATAGACATCATTGAATTGAAGTGTGTGCACCTACACTGCGATTTTCGTAATTTGCCCCTGACAGGAATCAGCTGTTTCGCTGCCATCCAATCGGGACGTGATATTTCGCGACAGTGACGTCACTATGGTGACGTTCAAGCTCCCGATCGGGCGAAACCGTGAACAGCTGATTTCTGTCGGGGGCAAAGTTACGAAAATCGTAGTATAACGCTAAATTTTCACATCCTCTTGATTCACGGTTGTTCGACCTACTAGAGCTGCCCATCTATGAAGAAAAAATTTGCCGCGTGTCGCCTCAGTTGCTGAACGAATTCCATTTATCGTAATAACGTGACTTGTAACGTCCACGGTATGGATCACGTGATGTCACACGATATTTCTGGTTTCGATATAAATCCATCGTAACGTTAAGAGTTCGCGAATGGGCAGAGGCTCAAAATCAGGCTCGTAACGTCTAGGGTGTAGTGCTCACTTCTTTTTTTATTTCTTCTTCTTCTCCTAATGCCTCTCAGTTTGGGGTTATTGCTTCACCCGCATAAAATCTCCATCGAACGCTACAAAACGTTCCGATGTATTTCGCGCCTCTCTCTTTTCGAAGAGGCCCGCAATCTCGCAATATCAGCAGCTGACGACTTCTTCCTACGGCCGGGCGCTGACCTATAAACTTCCGGGAGCGAGACAAATGCTCAAAGCCTCCTGACCTGAGCCTCGCCATGTAAAATAAGGCATCACAGAATTGAAGTTGAATTGCCGTGTGTGCTGCTAATGCTTAATTCTCAAAATGACACCCTGTTCATTCGCGGTTGTTCGACTGCAGATGGCCACCTTTGAAAAAAAAAAAAAAGAACTGCAGCACACGCATGCCGTCTCAAGTGGAACAAAGTCCACTTATCATAACGTAACTTGTAACGGATCACGTGATTTCACACGATAATTCTGGTTCCGATATAAATATATCGTAACGTTAAGAGTTCGTACATGTGCAGACGCTCTGAAATCAGACTCATAGGAGCTTTATACTGCATAAAATCTCCGTCGAACGCCCTTAAAACGCTCCGATGTATTTCGCGCGTCTCTGTCCTCTTCCAAGCAGCCCGCAGTCTCGCAACCGCAGCAGCTGACGACTTCTTCCTTCGGCCGGGCGCTGACCTATAAACTTCCGGGAGCGAGGACAAATGGTCAAAGCCTCCTGCGCGGCAAAGGTCAGCGGCCTCTGGCGGCGGCGCGGCGGCGTCTGACCCGCACAGTGACCCACTTGTGGCGACGGGTGGCGCGCCCGGTGGCGGGCGTCCGCAACGCCGGCGCCCGGCCACCTGGGAGCGCCCCGCGCCGCCGCTGACCGCCCGCGCCTCGTGGGCTCTGGGCGACAGGGCGACCGATTTCTCGATCGTCCCACTGATCTCGTGTGTGTGTGTGTGTGTGTGTGTGTGAGAGTGAGAGAGAGAGTTTGTGCGAGAGTGTGTTTGTGTGAGAGTGTGTTTTGTGTGAGAATGTGTGTGTGAGAGTGTGTGGGTGTGAGAGTGTGGGTGTGAGAGTGTGGGTGTGTGTGTGACTGTGTGTGAGAGTGTGTGTGTGTGTGTGACAGTGTGTGTGAGAGTGTGTGTGTGTGACAGTGTGTGTGAGAGAGTGTGTGTGAGAGTGTGTGTGAGAGTGTGTGTGTGTGTGTGCGTGTGTGTGTGTGTGTGTGTGTGTGTGTGTGTGTGTGTGTGTTGTGTAGTGTAGTGTTACTGGACTGTCTGGGGAGAGGGGCTCTGAACCGGGGCTTCGTAAGCGAGAAAAAGAATGCTCACGTGATCCGTTAAGTGAACTAATACATTCTGTATTAGATTAAATCTCCCTGTCTTCCTGCCCGTCTCCTTTGTCTCACTGTCCGTCGCTTTCTCAGTCTCCATGTCCGTCTCCTCACTCTCCCTGCCCGCATCCATCTCTGTCTCTTTGTCCGTCTCCTCTGCCTCCCTATCCGTACCATCTCCTCTGTTTCCCTGTCCGTCTCCTTTTCCGTATCTTTGCCTATCTTCTTCTCTATCTCCCTGACTGTCTCCTTTTCTGTCGCCCTGTCCGTCTCCTCTGTCTTCTTGTCCGTCTCCTTGCCTGTCTCCTCTGTCTCCCTGCCCACCTCTTTCTCAGTCTCCTTGTCCGTCTCCTCTCTCTCTCTGTCTCTCTCCCTCTCTCTCCCTGCCTCCTTCTCTGTCTCTGTCCATCTCCTTCTCTGCCTCCCTGTCTGCCTCCTTGTCGGCCTCCTTCTCTGCCTACCTGTCCGTCCCATCTCCTCTGTTTCCCTGTCCATCTCCTTTTCTGTATCTTTGTCCATCTCCTTCTCTATCTCCCTGTCCGTTTGCTTTTCTGTCTCCCTGTCCGTCTCCTTCCCTTTGCTCTGGCTTCTCCGACTCCTTGTCCGTCTCATTCTCCGTCTCCTTACTGGTGATCGTTTCAGTCTCCTGTGTCTCCTTCTCGTTTTTCTCCCTTTCCTTCAGACCTCTTCTCCGTCTACTTCCCTCGCCTTTCCCGTCTCCTTCACCGACTTCTCGTTCTCCTTTTTCACCTTTCTCTTTTTCTTCCTCTTCGTCGACTTCTCCTTTTCTCTTTTATTTCTTCTTTCTGCTCTTCCTTTTCTCCTCTCTGTTTCCCACTTCTCGGTGTTTCAGTTATTAGTGTCGCAAGGCAATTGCGGAGGTTGCTTCAATACGAAATAGTGAAACGTGTCTGTCGGTTTGCCTTTCGAAACTTTTGAGAGACGACAGCTATCTTCGCCGCGCTCAGCTAAATTTATCAACTGTTAGAGAATGGAGAATTGTATACGAAAAAGCTGCTGGAAACTGACCAACTGCAAGTGGCCCAGTCATCGTTATGTAAAGCTGGGTAGCAGTTGTATTCGAAAAGGTAGTTACAAACTGCCTCACTAAAGGAAGCCACCACATCACTGATTTCTACAATAGAATAATACATTATATTGCTCCAGGCGTTTTGGCTCACGTCATGCATGCCTATCGTTATAATTATTTGCTATAGTTCAATGTAAACTTTAATGTAATACCTGCTGAAATAATTGGATAACTGAAAGTTTTGGTCCACTTACCAGTCATTTCAGTTAAATCATGCGTTTTACGTCAAAACATAAAATCATATAAAAGCTAGGACGTGTATTTAAAAACATATTACGTATTTCAGAATGAATGGGGTGGCTGGAAAAGTTTGATGAATGTTCAAGCTATCAACCCTGACTAAACTGTCGGATTTTATTTCTTTAACAAGAAAAACTAATCTTATTATTTATTTGTAATTATTGAATGCAGCTGATCAATTACTAAAAATATCTGTAAATTTCGGTAGAACATTTACTTCTACATTTCGAAGCAACTGAAATAGCGAATGAATATTTTAGTACACCTCGGTAAATTCATTGCGCCAGGTTAATATAACTTAATCATACAGTGAACGCTGCTTTTTGGGACAGGTTTTTTAGTATTGTCTTTTAAACGTACTATTTGTACATTTCAAAATATTTGCAATGTATATCTTTTTGCTGAAAGACGTATGTTTTATTGTTATACTTACCATTGTTGTCGTTAGGATAGTCAAATGTTATATTTCATATAGAAGTTATTTGGTGTGTGGCAGTGTGTAACATCATCTCTCGCAACACATGACAGTAGATTTATTCTGTTATACTTGTTAATTTATAAATCTATGACTCCATGGGGGGATGTCCTGTACCTTTATCCACAAATCTTAATATACTTTTACTTTGGGACTAAATGTGTGTCCGGTGGATAAGAGATGAAAAAAACAGAACAGAAATGAGGGAGAAAACGCGGGAAAGAGACAAAAGAAAAATAAATTCCATGCCAACATGCGTGCCGGTATGAAAGCACGCGTAGAAGTATATGTAATGAAAGAGAATTATAAGCCATTGCTGAAATGTACGAGGGCGGGAGTTTACTGCAGCTTGTAGCGGTTAATTATTCCCGAGTTGCATAATGGTGCCGTAATTTTACGCGTGTCCTGTGTTGTGGTTATTTCGCGGTTATGTTTGTGACGTCATGAAGTGGAGTAGAGCACGTTAAAGAAAAGATGACATTGACAGAGAAGACTGTGACTGAAGTATTCTTGACGTACATGTTCGTCCATTTTTAACTAGCCCGCTTCAAAGGTTGGTCTTATTTTGGGCGTCTGCCTCATGTGTGTCCGCTCTGATGTTTAGTTTCGGTGAGTGATTTAATAATAAAGTACGTACTGCCCTGAACCAAAAAGTCGTATAGATTCCCCCATTAAAAATTGTATGTATTTCAAAGGTTCGAGTAGTCTATATTAAAAGTCGATAATCGATTTTATAAGGTTCTTTGGAAAAGATTTCTTTTTCGTCTACTCAATGCATTTGTAAAAGTGAATTGTCTCCATAGAGACTATTCTGCTAATAAAATGAACTCTATCGTTTAATAGTACATATAGTATCAGGGCGCTGTGTCTCAAAAAAAAAGTCTCTCTTTTTCCAGCCATGTATTTCTACTGGAAGTAGTAAGATAGGGCCTCGCGTTCTGCTGACCCCACATCAGACGAGCCGGCAAGTGTATTGGTGTTTAGTTTATCAGTAAGCCGGCAAGTGTATTGGCGTTTAGTTATTTGCGTTCCATCGGGCCCTGAAGGGTAACTGGTTGCCGTCTGGAAAACTCCCTAGGAAGAATTTGGTGACACGATGTTTCATTCGGTTGGTTCAAGTGGCGGTGTGCACTGATTCCGCGAGTTTCATTAATATAATTGTATGGCGCATTTTGGAATTCGTGGAGGTATTTCAAGCAATAAATTGATTAATAAATTGTGTAGTACATTTCGGTATCTAGGTTTAAATACCAATATTTTGTTACAGGCACGACGTAAAAAATCCATGTATCTGATTATTTGGCATTCTTTTCATTCTGTTCTCATCAGTCACTTTAGTATAATACAAAGTCAAATTTATTTAAAACATTTTCCAAGTATCAATGTTCAAAATTAAACCATCGATACCGTACGTCGACCAGTAATCGTCGATCGATATTTTAAAGATGGTTTAGTAAACTATAACATTATATTCAGGCGCAACAAAATTCAATTTAACAACGGCAGTGTTTATTAATATGATTTAACTTAACAAAAAGTTAAAAATTACAAGAACAATGGACGGTTGATGAATATAACACAAACAACGTTCGTTTGGTTTGAACACCAACTGACAGTGGCACCACCAGTTCCTGTTTCTTTTTTTACTGTTACAAAATTCTGTTTATAGGAATTTTTCATTCGCAGACAGAACAGACATGTTTAAAACATCGATGATTATAAAATATCGAATAATCATCGAAATATCGATAATCATCGAAGTTTTGAAAACATCCGCATCAGTGTATCATCCGTACTTTCAAATGTTAACAGATGACCTTGGATTATACTAGAAGTTCCTAAACTTATGTCTTTGGCATATAAGGGTCGGATTAATCCCACTTTTGTCAGCTATGGGGCGATCCCAGGCCTGAGCCTTGTTTTTATGTGGTCATGGGTTAAAAGTTCTTGGGTCAATTTTTGGCGAAATTGAGTTATGCAGTGAAAGTGAAGTATCTATATTTTATTTTAGTAAAGCGACCGAATCCAAAAATTGCCTCGTTAATGTCAATGCATAATGATATAGCGTTGAACGTGGGAAAAAGCGTTCGCTCAATAATCTAACCCTTGTTTTCTCCAAACTAAGATTTTTGACTTAAGAACTTTTACCCCATGACAACAGATTTATAATCCTCACCTGGGGGTTAAAGGAGACATGTGCCTAGCATGACGTATTCCCATTACTGCGTCTGGCTTATTTGGTCTGCCTGAGCTTTGTATCGGCGCAGTGTTTTAGAAACAAACGATTTAGAATTAGAAAGCTACAGCTTCATTTTTGTACCTGCCGCGAATCGAACCTCGCAAAAAAACTACCGCTCTGTACATAAGCCATCTGAGGGGCTCGTAATCTGATGAAAACGTTCAAAATCTAAACCCAAAAGTTACCACTTACGAAAGAAAATGTGACACCTACGATTTCTTTAAACATTATTAAAAGACAGTTACTGTATTACGAACCCTTGTGGGTAATACGCAATGGCTAATACACGTAACATTCATGTATTTCATTATCTTCGTGTACATTCAATAAAGAGCGAAAACATTTTACTGCGATATTATAAATGATTCGAATAAAATCATATTATTCTAATTTAGTGTAATACGTTTAATTTACTTATGTGTAAAAGTATAAAGTGAACATTCAGTACGTATTTTGGGTTTTTGTGTGTAAGTGCTGGATGAAAAAAAAATAATAAATATAAACTATAAAAATATTATGAAGTAAGGTTAATAGTGCATATAAGGGAGGTGTGAAAAATTACGATCAAATTTGTTTTAAAATTTTGAATCCTTACTACGACAAATTGGTACTAAAAGGAATTTAAAAAAAATCACGACGAATGTAATAGAATCCCATCACAGGTGAAAATAACATAATTTGCAGCGTCGACATGATTTGTATGTTGAACACGCAAGCTGTGACACGTGGTTGCCTGTTCATTTTGATGCGTTTCTAGATAAGCAAACGAAAATGGTGGTTTTCAGTAATAAAAAGCCCACAAGCGAAACCGCGCAGTTGGTGCAGCGTGGCGTGGTGTGTGTTTGTGTGGGTGGATGTGTTTGGAGACCGTGGCCCAGTGACGCATCTTGCGGTTGGGAAGACGTCTGGCACATGTCTACCTCGCCATCGGGCCGTTCTCGCTTCAGACCCCGCCCCCGCCTCCTTTACTGGCTTGGCCATCCGCCCCCGCCCCCTGTTGCCTCCGCCCGCTCCCGCCCTTGCCCATTCTCCCACCCCGCCCTCGCTCCTGCCCCCGTTGTCGCCCTTGCCCACTCTCCCGTCCCCGCCCCCCTTTTCTGGCTTGGCCATCCGCCCCCGCCCCCTGTTGCCTCCGCCCGCTCCCGCCCTTGCCCATTCTCCCGCCCCCGCCCTCGCTCCTGCCCCCACTCCTGCCCCCGTTGTCACCCTTGCCCACTCTCCCGTCCCCGCCCCCCTTTTCTGGCTTGGCCATCCGCCCCCGCCCCCTGTTGCCTCCGCCCGCTCCCGCCCTTGCCCATTCTCCCACCCCCGCCCTCGCTCCTGCCCCCACTCCTGCCCCCGTTGTCGCCCTTGCCCACGCCACCTCTCCCGCTCGCGCCACTGCTGCCGCCGCTCTCGCCCTTGCTCATTCTCCCGCCCACTCTCCCAACATGCCCTCGCTCCAGCCCCCACCCCTCCCCTGCCTCCGGCGCCCCCCCCCACGCCCCGCAGCCGCTCCCGCCCGCTGCCTCGCCCCCTCCGACATCCCCGCTCCGCTCCCTCCCACACCTCCGCCCAGCCGCCTCCCACACCCCCGCTCCGTTCCCGCACCCGTTTCGCCCGTTCTCCCGCCCCGGCTCCCGCTCACCACCTACTACCATCACTGCCCCTTTGCGAAACATAAGCCTTTGTTTCGACGTCGTGAGAATCGCGTTTGTGGGAATTGGTGGTGATTGCAAAAAAAAAAAAATGTATGCGTTAAGGTAGGCTTAGCAAAACAACCGCCGATTGGCTTCCACCTATTTGTCTAGCTTCGCTTACGCATTTCCAAGTCGACGGCGAGACTCATTGCTCACGTGTTCCATTTTCCCAAACACATTAGCTATTAGTAACAGCAAACGAACTTGCCGTCAAATTAGAAATGCTTCAATGACGTGAGTCAGTGTGATCGTTTTAAATTGGCAATTGATTTGCTAAACTGCCTTGAACCAACTACCGTAACATGTCCAGGATTTGAATCACCACCCATTGAACCACACATTCCACATGTGCCAATTTTTCCAAATGCTTTAGCTTCTTGTAGAAAAACAACAAACAACAAACTTGCCGTCAAATTGGAAATGCTTGAGTAAAGGGAACCTGTTTATCATAACAAACTGGAGATTGATTTCCTAAACTCACATAAACTATCTACCGCAACACGTCCAACGTTGAATCACCACCCATTGTACCATACATTTCACTCGTGTTCCATTTTCCCATGTGCTTTAGCAGTTAGTTTAAAAAAAAACAACCAACAACAACACCTCGCCGTCAAATTGGAAATGCTTGAGGGAAACAAATCAGTTTGATCGTAACAAATTGTCGATGGACTTGCTAAATAACCTTAAACCATCTACCGTAACACGTTCACGTTTTGAACCACCCCGCATTGTACCACACATTTCACACGTGTTACATTTTCCCAAACGCTTTAACTGTTTGTAAAGAAAAAAAAAAAGAAAATGAAAAGAAAAGAGAACATCGTCGCCCAGCGCTCCGCCGTGTGTGTGTCTGTCTCGCATCGCATCGTCTCGCGCCGGGTGTCGCCTGGCCGCGAATAGCGCTCTATTTTCGCCTCCGCGCCGCTCCCCGCCACGACGCAACTGCCCCTCCTCCCCCCTCGCGCCACTACGCGGCGCGCACTGGGCCCATGTACAAGTTAGTGATGCGACGAAATATCGATGTTGCCGAACATCAAGGTTCCAAATTAAAACATCGATGTTAATAATGCAAATGCGTGATGCAAAAAAATGATGCAAAATAATGATGCAAAATAGTGATGCAAAATATTTATGTGTGTTTTGTTTCTCACTTACTTAGTTGTAGTTTTCCTTTAATATGTATTTTTAAGTGTATTTGTATCTTTACATGATCTGTACAAACCCTGCCACCGAGCGAAAGCTCATTAGTAGGACGTAATAAATATTGTAATATTATAAAACCTCGACCCCAAACCTAACTATGCAGGAATTCTACAATTGAGGCATTCGGGTGCAGGGAATAATTTCTGACAGTTTGCGAAAGTGAAATTATTAACATTCCAGATCCTTCTTGAAAATAAGAAACATGGGCTCTCTTTATATCATGTTGGCTTAAGAGACCAAAGATTGACAATGAAAATACATTCATCCATTATGTTTCGTTAGTTGTGTGCAGCGCATTTCGGTTAGCTAATACAATCATTGCACTTTTGTAAGTAACGTGAAATGTCAGTAACATGAAATGTTTCCACCCGAACTCCTCAATTGTAATTATGTAAATGTAAATATTTAAGTGGTTAGGCGGAATAGCAGGCCTTACGGCCTGAGCTTCGCCAGAAATAAAGACATTATTATTATTATTTTTATTATTATTATTATTATTATTATTAACTAAACTAAAGGTTACTAAACCAAACTAAAGTTGGTTTAGTAACATCTGTCATTAAATTCGTGCGCAACACAATTTAATTTGACAGTTGCCATACATATTAATTTATAATTAAAATATAACTGAAAACAAAGTTAAAAACGTTTTTCCACGTGCAGAATAGGAAAGCCGAAGAAAAATACCATACCATCTGCATCATTTCGGGGGAGGGATACTAGTCTACTCGATGCAGGTAATACAAACCGCGTTCGTTTGGTTCGAACACAAACACCACGGGGTACCATCAGTTACTATTTCATATTTTAACTTTTACAAAATTGTGATTATGGGCATTTCTCATTTACGAAAAAAAAGTAGGAAACGTAAAAATATCGAGACAAAACCACCGATGTTCACAAAACATCGGCTTCAATACGTCGATGTTTAAACATCGATATTTTAATGAAAACATCGATGTTTTGGAAACATCGACACCGAGGTCGCATCCCTTGTCGAGATGTAACGTCGCCACTGAACATTCCACATTAGGGTTTCTATACGTCATTACCTTTGTTAATAGTTTATTGTCGGTCGAAGATCCTAAAGCCAGGTCGAAATATTAAATTAAAAAAGAAATTACAACTTATCATTACTCATGGATGGAAAGTGTCACTATCGTTTCAAAATTCCAGGCTTGCTTTACGTCTTCGTAGTAAAACTCGTAGAGTAATTATTTTAATCTTTGTGACATAATAATTACGTCGTGAGGGTTATAGAGAATAAATTACGGACGTTGAAGTCTGTAAACCCAGACGATACCCGAGCTTTTCAATTAGGACTTAATAGTGACATCGCCCATGTTTTGTTCAAAACTTTTCGCAATGCCGTGTTCTTGTCAGAAATAATGTTAAAAAGGAATACCCTTTCTTGAAATAGGATTATTCACTCTTCATCTTTAAATATTACTCATTTGTTTCGATCTTTTTTAACGAACTACAGACTGTTGAAGACCTTCACTGGCCTTGGTTAGTAACAAAGGCTTTACGGTGCACTGTTTGATTGCATTGGATATAACCTTCCGGTGTTGCAATTTTTATCGGTCGTACTCCTTAAATGCATGCCTGAGAACAACAGCGAAAATGGATGATCAATTGGATAAAATGGATATTCAATTCTTTCAGCAACTCTCCTTTTAATCTTTTTCAACTTATCATCTCAACATTCTAATCAAATCCCCTTCAGATGAAATTCATCAACAATTAAATTTTTCATTTCAATCAATCTGATATCCTTAGGAGGCCTTCCACCTTTCTTAGGATTCTTACCTAAATGAATAATCATCCAAAATTGTGCTCCGTGTTTCGCCGCCAGGGCCCACTGTGTGACGTCGCAGCCTGTTCTCCCCCACACGCAACGGAGAGCGCGCGGCACGTGGTAAGAGAGACAGCGCGTTGCCTGAATGCGTCGGCGAGCATCCGTTCGCGCCGCCCGCATTCCTACGGGCTCAACCAGAAACCGAATCAGACGGCACCCGCCTCTCCGTAGGGGACGCCCAGAGCGCGCGCTAAAAATAAAGCAGTGCTCGCGGAAACCCGGGCGAGGAAGAAGAAAAAAGGTGTCGGAAGTGGAGGAAAAAATACATCGGATGTGGAGCGGGGTGCGGATTGGCAATTTGGACCGGCTGAGGTGGCTCAGGGCATCCGTTGATGTCACTGCTGTTCCCCCTGTCCGGGAGGCATGTTTCGAATTTGCACTAGACTTGTGCATGGGGCTCTTTTTAGAGCTCCCTGTTTGTACCGGCTGAGGTGGCTCAGGGCATCAGTTGATGTCACTTCTGTTCCCCCCTGTCCGGGAGGCATGTTTTGAATTTGCACTAGACTTGTGCATGGGACTCTTTTTAGAGCTCCCTGTTTGGACCGGCTGAGGTGGCTCAGGGCATCAGTTGATGTCACTTCTGTTCCCCTCTGTCCGGGAGGCATGTTTTGAATTTGCACTAGACTTGTGCATGGGATTCTTTTTAGAGCTCCCTGTTTGGACCGGCTGAGGTGGCTCAGGGCATCAGTTGATGTCACTTCTGTTCCCCCCTGTCCGGGAGGCATGTTTTGAATTTGCACTAGACTTGTGCATGGGACTCTTTTTAGAGCTCCCTGTTTGGACCGGCCGAGGTGGCTCAGGGCATCAGTTGATGTCACTTCTGTTCCCCCCTGTCCGGGAGGCATGTTTCGAATTTGCACTAGACTTGTGCATGGGACTCTTTTTAGAGCTCCCTGTTTGGACCGGCCGAGGTGGCTCAGGGCATCAGTTGATGTCACTGCTGTTCCCCCTGTCCGGGATGCATGTTTTGCATTTGCACTAGACTTGTGCATGGGACTCTTTTTAGAGCTCCCTGTTTGGACCGGCCGAGGTGGCTCAGGGCATCAGTTGATGTCACTGCTGTTCCCCCTGTCCGGGAGGCATGTTTCGAATTTGCACTAGACTTGTGCATGGGGCTCTTTTTAGAGTTCCCTGTTTGTACCGACTGAGGTGGCTCAGGGCATCAGTTGATGTCACTGCTGTTCCCCCTGTCCGGGAGGCATGTTTTGAATTTGCACTAGACTTGTGCATGGGACTCTTTTTTAGAGCTCCCTGATTGGACATAGAGGCGGCGGCGCACGAAACGCAAGCAACACATCTCTCTGAAACACATACACTTTGAAAAGAGAGACAAGACATCTCTCGTTTGTGTCACACCTCCCAGTTGAAAATTCAGCCCCAAACTTTTTCACATTAACCAACTTTTATAAACTTAATATTGTCACAAGCGCTCTGCCACTACTCTTTTCGGATGCACCAGCTATCCACAGCTTTTTGTCTGTCTGTCTCTTCAAAGACTACGTGGCTCAGAGAAATGTCTCGCTTGTGTTTCGTGCGCCGCGCCAATGTCCAATCAGGTAGCTTTAAAGTAAGTCCCATGCACAAATCTAGTGCAAATCCAAAACATACGTTCGGGAGGGCCTTTGGGCCCGAGTCTCGACGGAGGTCGGGATTTCAACACTAATAAATAAATAAATAAAAAAGCAAGATAGGTTGAGTTCAGCCGCTGTCCGGAGGAGAATTCTAGCGACCGGCTGTCATGGGTACTTTTCCGTGTTTTCAAATTTGTGCGAATGCGATAAAGCAACATTATAAACGTGTTGCATATTATTTTTTGTATAATTTAATGTTAAATTTATAAGATAATCAAAATTACTTTTTGGAACAACTTTATTCTGACGTCACGGGCACTGGACTTCTTTCCAAAAAAATGTCGGTCGGTTGTTCGGGTTACCTCTACCTCCACAGGATTCTCTCCCTGCTATTGGCTAAGTGCGTAATGATGCAATTATTTGGGCCATAACGGCAAACACGGTCGTAATATGTGTCATACATGATCATGTTTTATGAACGATTTCTTGTAACGAAAAAGATCGTTTATAATGCAAGAATAAAGAAAGTTTCCGAGAGTAATGTGGTCGTTTCTCTACTTGGCATACGAGAATGTCTCAGGAACTTGGACGCACTATAGCTACTTGCTTGTTGGAGTTACTGACCAGTTCAATAGGCTCTTGTTTACCAACCTTTTCCCCTTGGCCGTTTCCCAAACATTGTGTTCACGTCACACTGGAACTAAACGCTGGGTTTATTTTTACTCGGATTCCCGTCCGATTAAATGAAGCGGTTGACTTAATGAATTGAAGTAACTTTCAACGTTTGCGTTCATTTTAATACAGTTATCTTCAGTGGATAAAAAGCTTTGTATTTAAGAGGTTCTGACTTGTGAAAGTGTGGTGGGGGCAAAAGTGTACCTGTACATAAAGAAATGAAAGAATACTTCATAAGAATTATGTAAAGGATGGTATATAAGAATAATGTAATATTTTTGGTGTCTTCCTACAACATCAATTTTGCAGAGAGGGATTTTTTCCTGAATGCAATCTGTTCAAAAACAGATATTAAAAGAAAGTCGTGTAGTTTTCCGAAGATATGAGTGGTTTCCACGTAATTTTGCGTGAAAAATAGGCAATTTTAAACAATTATTTTCTCAAATAGGTATCCAATTTTTTCCTTAAATTTTCTCTATCTATGTACCAAAGGGCGATAGAAAAGTGGTGCTGATCCCATTTTTCGGGAACTCCCTATATTTTCAAAAGTTGAAAAAAAAATTAACATTCCAAATGTTCAATATCGAAGATAGAGATTTTTGTCTTAAATGAATTCAGTTCTTACAAATCAGATCTTTCAAGAAGACCACGTGTTAGAGGATTTGTTTCCAAATATATCAACTAGATTTATCCACTTAATTGTTACCAGGGCCCTGTATTAAGAGTGTTTCTGTCGAAAATTCGCCGTTTTTTTGCGCAGCATAACATAACTTTCTCTCTACTGCGTAAACGGTACCGAGAAAGTAAAAAGCGCGTGAAAATTCAGTTCCTGAATTTGAGCGCCAGAATTTCGAATATTGTAGCCCTCGCTCCGTGCCAGTCATAGAACTGAGAAAATGGAAGAACCGAAAGAGGAACAAAAAGTTTGAATGGAAAGCAGAGGGAAGTTATGAACAACCAAATCACACAAAAAGAATGTCAGGCACCCCCTTTTTTTAACGTCGGACTTCAACTTTCGATGAAACTTCCATGTCAGCAAAAACACAACTTTGCCTAACAATGGACTCTGCGCTAGCAGAATTGAAGGGCGTTTTTAAACGGGTTTGCAAGTTTCCGCGGGGAATAGTTTTAAGAGACTGGTCTTCTGAGGAAGCGACGGGATCCTAGAGACTACTGATTTTGTTGACTCCTTCAAAAGAGGTGGTTTGAAGAAAAACGTTGGGGCGATTGGAGTAACAAGTTCGCCTTTATCTAAGATTCTTGGATACCTGGCGGGGAAGATTGCAGAAGAAATTTGTGACTGGATTGAAAACAGTGAGCGTCGTTGGCTGTTGAAAAGGAAGTTTGACATGTTCCTCTGCCCGTCACAGAGTTTTCCGTGGTAATTTATCTGTATGCGATAAAAAAAAACATTAATTTAATTCGACAGCTTGCTTTCTTCATCTTTCTTTTCCGTCGTCTTCTATTCCGCGTTAATCTCCATCTGTATAAATTTTAATAATTATTTGGTATCAAATTTGAGCTGATAATTTAATTTGTTGCCTGATTTGAGTTCCATGAATTTGATGCTGTGGACTACGCTACTTTTAGATGTTTCTGATTATTGGATGGATTATAATACACAGGCCTATTATTGAACGATTTTAGGTTGTATGAACCAGATATTCCTAAATTTCTGGAAGTTACACAAATTGTTTCATAACATTGCACTATGTTATATTATTTCATGTAGGAAGTGTTCCATTGTTCCTACTCTCCCGTTGTCGAAACAAGCGGTTACACAAAAGCGGCTTGATTACACTTCCCGCATTGTCCATTGAAAACCCCTAATTGTGAAATTAAAGAGCTTGCAAACTGTTTCTGTTAAAATGTCAGAAGGAGAGGTAAAGGAAAACATGAAGCAAAATAACAAAATAAATGAAAACTTAGGAAACGCCACAAAGAGAACGTGGCAGCAGTTTCTACCGGCTCAGTTTGGAACTACCAGTACTTTCACTTTTCGTAGTCTTAGAACAAAGTTAAAGTTGGTCTGAGTTAAACTCAGAGCCAGTGTTGCATCTGTCTTTGCAGCGACTGTATCGGTAGAGCTGTCTCAGGGCATCAACTAATGTCACTGTAGTGTCTCTGACCGGGAGGTCCTAGGTTCGAGTCCCGACGGTGGCAGGATTTTCGACACTAGCTTGACAGCTAGGTCGAATTCAGTCACTGTGTGGAGAAGAATTGTTGCGGCGAGCTGCTCTGATCGGTGGCTTTCCGCGATTTCTCCGATCATCACAAGGCGAATGCCGGAGCAGTACCCTAACCAACGGGCCACGGAGCGCACGCGATCTTTCGTTCATCTTCCATGTCCTATCATTCAAATATTTTCATATTTAATAATAATATTTTTAACAATAATAGTAATAATAATAATAGCAATAATATTTATTTCAGCAAGTTCGCTATCGCCCGGTTGCAGTTTATTTTACAGAAAGTAAAATATTTAATTAATAAAATAATATAATTTCCCTTGTAATCACGATCGTTTTGATCCGGGTCAGTTATGAATTGTTTATCAATCCGTAACGAAGGCAATAACGGGGGCTTACATGTCGCTACAGTGACGCCGCTGTGCTGACGTTCAAGTTCCCGATTGGATGAAACCGTCAACAGCTGATACCTGCCTGGGGCAGAGTTGAATAAATCGCAGTATAAGCCGCCAAACTCTTCGGGTCGCGTGATTGCCAACGTTGTTCGCCGAGCGGTGCGATTCCTGCCCACAGAGTAAACAACGTGGGCCGGAGCGTGGACTGGCAGGCAGGCGCGCGAAGAGTTGTTTACTCTTACAACGTGGCGGGTCGACAAGGCCTGGGCCCGCGCGCTGTTTAGATAATGATACTGAGCCCCGTTATAATAATTAAGAATAATAATATTATAATAATGTATAATATAATATATTATAATATATAATAATATAAGCCCCGTTAAGAGCAGGGAACAAGCACGTGTGGTCTAAGACGACCTACTCGCGAGCAAAAGCAATAAATTCATTAATTTAATTTCCCTCGTAATTACGATCCTCTAGATCCGGGTCAGTTACGCAGTGCATGTCATGTATCGAAAGCCATAACCAGGGAAAACGTATCTGAAAAAAAAGGGGGGGGAAACGCTCTTAAGCCCCCAAACTCCTCAGGGCTAGTGGTTGCCAACGTTGTTCGGCACGCGGTGCGATACCTGCCTCAGAGTAAACAATGTGGGCCGGAGCGAGGAGTGACAGGCAGGCAGGCAGGCGCGCAAAGTGTCTGGACCCGCGCGCCGCGTAGAGAATGATACTGAGCCCCGTTAAGAGCAGGGAACATGCACGTGTGGTCTAAGACGACCTAATCGCGAACAAAAACAATTAAATAATATAATTTCCCTCGTAATCACGATCTTCTTGATCAATTTGTATATATTCATCTATATCTATTTGTATTGATGGCAATAACCACGAAAAACGTATCTGAAAAAAAATGGTGGGGAAACGCTTTTAAGCGCCCAAACTCTTCAGGTCTAGTGGTTGCCAACGTTGTTCGGCACGCGGTGCGATACCTGCCCCAGAGTGAACAACGCGGGCCGGAGAGCGTGGACTGGCGGAGAAGAGAGTGCCTGCGGGGCCGGGCGACGGGGCCCTTGGCAAGCTGCCACACGCGTCGCGCCTCCTGCGCCGGCCGGCCCCAGGCCCGCGGCCCGCGCGTCAACGCCCCCGACGGGGCTGGCATGCGCCCGCGATTACAGCAGGCCGCGCCCCCGCGCCCCGCCACGGCCCCCGTCACGCCCCGCGCCCGCCACTCACCGCGCTCGCCTCGCGCGCGGACTACACTGCGATTTTCGTAACTTTGCCCATGAAGGCCCGTCTTCACGGTGGAATACGTCACGGTATTTCGCGTCTTTCTCAGTCGTGCCGCCAGATATCGCATGATCCCGCGGATTCGATGGTGTACCGGTTAGGGTAATGGGCTGCTGTACCCAAGTTCGCGGGTTCAAATCCGATGGAAGCCGTGGATTTTTTAAGGGCGAAAAAATCCTTCGTTCGCCTTCCTTCGGAGGGGAAGTAAAGCCGGCTGTCCCATGTTAGTAGATTTACTTGCATGTAAAAGATCCTCAAGCCTAAATGACGCCTCTGAGCTAAATTCAAATCGCCTATTTCGTCGCCCGAGAGAATACCTTCTTTCTCCGCTAGTTGGTGAAAGGAGCGTAGTGAAATTTGCGTGATCAGACGGAAGAGCGGGCCTGATGGCCCGAGTTTTGCCACGTAAAATAAGGCGCTAACTAACTAACTGATCCCGACCGTATCAAGCAGTGCTCGTGATCATGCGACTTCTACCGGCACGAGGGAGAAAGACGCGAAATGCCATGTGATATTGCACGGTGGCCATAGGGGCTTGAGGGGCACAGTTAGAAAAGTCGCACTATATACTGCGATTTTGGTAAATTTGCCCCTGACAGGAATCAGCTGTTTCGCTGCCATCCAATCGGGAGCTCGTATTTCGCACTGGTGACGTCACTATGGTTTAAACTCCCGATGGACGTTTAAGCTCCCGATTGGATGAAATCGTCAACAGCTGATTCCTGTCAGGGAATCGCGCGCGAAAACTATTTGAGGAATTAAAAGAACCATGAACTTGTTAATACGCTTATTAGCTAGAACGTTTGGATAGAGTCGTGTTAATGAAGATGACGGACATCATCGCTCTAGTAGTGACATTAGCCACCTGGCTGCGGAGAAAGGAAAATTATATACTGAGCGCGAGACTGTTTGGAGGCAACTTCATCATCCTTCTGAGTAGAAATTCATCGGTTTCTTAGTGATTTTTCCCGCGAAGACCGTAGTCTACCTAGTTGTTTTACTAAAGCAATTGTTTATTTGTTGTTATTTGTACGTTGCAAAGAATTATTGTAAAATAGAAATTCTCTTTCAAAATATCAATAGTGGTTGAAAAAGTGAGCCATTTGAATGTCTATAGTACGGGCTTGTATAAGTGAAGATTTTGAAATGGGTTATAAATATAATATCATTGACGAGATATTTTTTGCTGAAAGAATAATTCGAAATTCCGCGAAGAAAATGTTTGCGAAGTAATGTAACCCATTTTCGTGAACACTGAGAAACGTATTTCAATTCAAGTCAAATCGTGCTGCGGTATATTACATGTTATTTGGCATGTTCCCTTACCAAGGCTTAATTACGAACAAGGAGATTTTTAACGAGTTTTTACGGCTAGATTAATAAACGTGGATGCGCACGTTTGTTCCTAGTCCTGATACAAACTAATTGAGACGCCAAAATTGGGACATCGCGACGAATGTAATTTTCAGAGGAATGTGTTTCTGTAATTTATTGTTGAAGTTGCGAAATGAGAATTTTAGAGAGAACCTTGCACGAAGCACTTTAATTTCCGTGTGCTAGCTAAGGACGCCTTTTTTAGTGGAGGTACGTAGGGAAACAATTTTCGGCATCAAAGGCTGTTTATTGTGTGTTATTTCTGACTTGACGAGATTTGGCAAGGCTTTCGGCGAATTGCTGTTATGCCGAACATTACGCTGCTAATGTGAAAAATATTACTTGGGAAGAATGGCAAGTGGGCAAACTGGATTTTCTGGGAAAATCGTTATTTACGGTCTGTACATACATCTCGTTGTTTCGAACAATCGAATTGGATTGTGGTATTCTGTGATGAGAATTACCGACCTTGATTGCGAATTAGGTTTGATGATGTAATGTCGTACTGAGTTTTTGTCGTTTAAGGCCATTTATTTATTAGTAGTTTTTTCTTCTTATTTTGCCGATGATGGGTTTCCTTTTACGAAGGTATTATCTATATTTTCAGTGTTTAAATTCAGTGAAAGTTTTATTGTTTATTTGATATTACAGTTCTACGAATTCATACTGTTAATTTAGGTCATACTAAAATATCCAGATTTTGTTTATACAAACTTTACTTTTTCTACGACTTTTATAAGTTAAACTTTTACAATGACTAGTTTCATGGCAGTTAATTCTGCCAAGGCCACCTAGCGGACAGCTACCTAAATCTACCCTCGCATGCTGCCGCAGGTGGCTGTGGTTACCTGTCCGTCTGCTAGGGAGTATTGCGCTAGTCAAATAGGATCAAAGTGATATTACGATCCACTTCATTTTAAATAATATACCATGAAAAATACTAAAAAAATAAATTAAAACTGCCGAGCGTAATATAATATCAAATACAATTTTGATGTACTCAATCGAACGAAACATTTGCTAAAACGATTCTCAATGATTAATTGTCAATAAACTTCTCCCTTTGTAAACTTCTCTTCTCGTTTGTAAACTTCTCTGTGATTGGTTAAGAACCTATATCATACGGAAAACTGTATCGAAATGAGTATCATAATGCAACTGGTTGCAGCCATCAAATGACAGCATTATATAACGGGAGTAGAAAAACTTTTGTTTTCGACAACTTGTTCAGTTGTTCAGTTCTACAGTAATTATAAAATCCTTTCTTTACATTACAAATAAGCATTTTATTTATTTTGTTGATTTTTCCTCCATCCTGAATTTTCTTCGGATTATCGGAAATTTCGGATTTGCGGGGTTCGCATTTTCGGGGTTCTAATGTATTTCGTCGCGTGTGGTTCGCGAGATGTCCCGCAGAGCGCGCGGCGGGCGGGGCCTGTGGGCCGAGGACGTGGCGTATTCTTAGACGCCCTTCCGCGGCGCGCTCCGTGGAACGCGATCGTCTGCCCTTTTTTGTGGCCCCTCTTCCGGCCCCTTCCGAAGCTCAAGGGGTGCCTTCCGGCACACGTGTGTGTGTTGCGTTGACACTTAGGAGGATCCACTCAGGCTCCAATTGGATGTTTACTAACGGAAGGAAAGAGAGGATGTGCCGTAGAAGTACGTTTCCGCGAAGGTTGTTGTATGACAGTTCAGAAACAATTTTTTTATATTTTTTGGTCTCTGTAACATAATGTTAGATCAGCACTATTAATCGAGGAATCGGCGTGCTTGCACTCGTCCGCCCATGCGTCCGTCCCTCCGTCTATGCGCACTTTGTCAATGCGTCCATGCGTCCTTCATGTGCACTACACTACAACCACACATGCTGGGGTCCCGGTCGGGGGCTTAGAGCTTGTTCCCACTGGGGCGGTGCCCAGATAGAGGGAGAGACCTAGTAAGGGAAACGCCGGGTGCTCGCTTTGTCGACATGTGCCACATAGGTTGGCCGGGGATCGAGCCCGTTACTAAGCGGTGGAATGTGCGTAAGCTCTTACTCCTAGGTAATGTCCCTGTTGTTGACATTACTTAGCGGCCACTGCGCCCGTAGACCCTCATTCAGGACTCACCAGAGGGCGAGGAGTCGCCCTATTTGTGGAAAGCCCTCTTCGTGCCGACCTCGATGGCCGAGGTGGGAAAGGGCGTGTACCGACTCGGGGCTTGGGTCCGAAGGATCGCGGGTTCGAATCCCGTGTTGGGTAGGGTTGTTTAACCCTTGTCTCTCATGTATGAGTTGTTCAGGAGGGCCTCGCGTTCTATGCCGACCCAAGGTCAGAGGAGCAAGCGTGTTGGTGTCTAGTGTATGGTCCAATATGCGTTCTATCGGGACGTAAAATCCGAGAGAGATGCCTCAGTGCATCAACTGATGTCACTGGAGTCTCTCTGACCGGGAGGTCCTGTGTTCGAATCCCGACGGCGGCAGGGTTTTCGACAGCTGGATCGAATTCAATCGCTGTCTGGAGGAGAATTCTAGCAGCTGGCTGCTCAGATCGATAGTTTTCCGTGATTTCTCCGATCAACTCTAGGCGAATGCCAGAGCAGTACCCTAACAAACGGGCCACGGACCGCGCGCGATCTTTCCTCCCTCATCCTTGTCTTATCCTCTCCTCTTACACACACACTTACACTAACATGCACTACACTACCACACATGTCGGGAGACCGGTCGGGAGCTTACAACTTGTCCCGGTTGGGGCGGTGCCCCGCTGGTGGGAGATACCTGGTTGAGGGGAAACCCCGCTAGTCGACGGTAGGTCGGCGCCGGATCTCGCCAACCAGCGGGGAAAAGATCACCGCCACCTCCCGAGGAAAACACGCACGACACTTACGGGACTAATGACCTCTGTAGTTGACGCGCCCGAAATCACGAATCAATCAATCGATGGATCGGGACGTAAAGGGTAACCGGCAGTCGGCTGGATAAAAGCTCCAGAGAGAAGAGCCTCTTTGTTGGATAGCGCTGGATTAAGAGCCAGATGTGTCGCGTTCTTCGGAAATCAACTCTTTTAACAGCGCTGGTGGCACTCGGTATGCCAGAGACGTTCAGTTGAACCGCTAGTATGATAACAGGACTCGGCGTTTTTTTAATCCTTTTTCTATCAGTTGACCAGACGCTGGCACATTTACGATCAAATACGATCTTTTTCATTCTGGGATTCGTGGCATTTCCATTTCATCACGTTATCATCTTATCCCGTCCGCTGCTATCTTGTTTGTGCCGTCTACGTGACTAATTTCTAGTATCGACGGCGAGCTGTGCATCCACTTGCCAGGTGACAGGTGTTTATGGTTTAGTGAGACGCCTAGGACCTCAAGGAAAAGTCCAAATGCAATGACACAGTTTCCACGTTTGTTTCAAAAATGCGAATATTTCATTACGTTTGTCGAAGTTCCTCAGATCTGTTGGCACAGCTAAATTGTCGTACTCGCTGCGTGGCAGTTTTTCACGTTTTGAAAACAGACAGTTTTTGCTCTTTTGAAATTTCGAAACCACGTTTTCCACACAATTGACAGCAGCGGTTTTTGCTGCTGCAGACCTCTGGTTTGGTACCAACACCGACTCAAGTTTGAAAGTTGACGAACGAATTGTCGGCAAATGTAACATTTACATAAGATGAAAACACACATACTTCGTTTAAGTGGCATTTCCGGGCGAGTCAACTGCTATTGTCATTATTCCCGCAAGTGTTGTGCTTGTTCTTATACGGGAAGTGGCGATGATCTTTCCTCGCTGGATGATGAGATGCGGCACTGGCCTACAGGTCGGCGTGCGGAATTTTCCCCAACCAGCTATCTCCCAGCAGCGGAGAACCGTCCCAGCTGAGACAAGCTCTAAGCTCCCAACGGATCTCCCGATATGTGTGGTAGTGTAGTGCATGTATGTATGTGTAAGTAAGGGTTGAGAATGGGACAAGGAGGAGAAAGGAAAGATCGCGCGTGGTCCGTGGCCCGTTTGCTAGGGTACTTCCCTGGTATTCGCCTGGTGGTGATCGGAAAATCCACGAAAAACCACCGACCACAGCAACAGACCACTAGAATTCCTCCCCAGACCACGCCCGAATTCGACACAGCTATCTAGCTAATTCGTCGAAATCAGCCGTGCCAAATCTGTCGAAAATTCTACCACCGCACAGTGGGGCAGGAGGCCTCCAAAGTTGAGAATAAATATTTTAAGTGAACAGAAGAGCAGTAATGGGCTGAGTTTATAACAAAAGATGTTAAATAACATAAATAAAGCAAAATATAACATTATTTGTTAATTTCAAATTACAGTGCGTTATAAAAACATTGTTTCAAAACTTGTCGATACAAAGTCTGTTAATGAAGAAAAGGTTACACTTAATGATTGCCTTTATCTGTGTGTATCGTCATTGTACAACCTAGTTCTTATCAACATAATGAATCTGAAGACTCAGCAGTATCATTATCTTCTTTTTCACATTGTGCTTTTCCAAGCAACATCATATTTAAAACATATCGTATGTTCTTCAATTTTCTTTGCAGGAAGTTGTCTGTAGCTTATGATGACAGGGTCAGATGACACCAGAAGTCGGTAAAAAATGTCTTTATTGGTTTTGTCTATGGCACACTTACGAGAAAAGTCTTCCCTAAATTTATTAATGTCGTTATTACGTGCCTCTTCAGATAGCTGACCAATAGGTAGAAAAGATTTCGCCAACACTGCTGGACAATGAATTAGTAGTTTGTGTACTGTTGGCGGCATACAGTACCAAGGGTATTTTTCCACAGATATCCTGACTGTATTAACACAAAATGTTTGAAACTTTTCTAAATACGAAACCCACTGTAAATGGCGATGAGCACTATGCGAAATCGTTCTATTAGTTCACGATCAAGACCTGTTACACATGCCGATATCTCAGGATTTTCAAAAAACGATCTTGCAGTATTACTATCAGTAGAATTGCTAAATCCAGGCTTTAGACTGTCCACTCATAAACTCATATTTTCTTGGAATTCGTTCTGTATTTTTCGTATTTTCAGACTATCATCTTGGCTTCTCCTCATGCCTGCTATGATTTAAGTGGAATTTTGTAGGATATGTGCAGCAGGCACTCAAAGCATCGAATCCAATTGTGCAGTACTGAAATACCAAATTCCAAATCTGGGGAGTGAACTTCCATATTTAGGCATTTTTCGATATCATCGAATTGTTTAGAAGTCTCTCAACGTAAATAGCATTTGTGTGAATTTCGTGTCAGAGCATTACAAATATTCCCGTCAATCATAGCAAATATCAAACAGTGCTTTAAAATAATATTCTTACATATCAGATTGATCATAGAGGGTTAGAGATCTGTCAATATATGTTTTCTCAGCTGCTGAAAGCTCCGCACTCTCTGGTTTCAACTGCATTCTGATTGGTCTGCAATGTGTAGTAAACGATGGGCATGGGTTTTGCCAAAGTACCGTTTCTTTGTCTTCGGAATTTCTTGTTAGCAACTGCAGTGGGACGATAGATGACAGAAAGATACTGGAATCAGAGATATATGCTTCACTGACACTGTCTTTATATATAGGAAAGCACAATGATTTCTGAAGCCATCTTTCATTTATATTAATAAATCTATCGTACATTCTGTTCGGACCATTTCTGCTTATATTGGGAACTAAATGATTGTATTCATTTTGAGAGGTTTTGGGACAATTAATTATTACTCTAATGTGTTCTTTCAAGAAACAATCCTATTTTTGAATATTCTTGTACCCTGTTCCCTTCATAAGACTAAGTTCATTCTAGATATGTCTAACGTCGCTTCCGGAGGTACTGAAAAAGAAGAACGCACGAACTTAGAAAAAAAATATTTTTTTTCGAAAGGGGCAAAAACGGGCAAAATTTCTCATTAAATACTTCAAGTAGAATGTATGCTCAATTTAATGCAACAAAAATTTTTGCTTGGACGCATTTGGAAGGTAACTAAATCTTTATCAATTCATGGATTTCTTGAAATTTTGCCAAAGGTTGACAAATATATTTTTGTAAGCGAACAGGCACTAAATATTCGCAATATTATGACGATATACTTTTACATAGCTGTAGATGTATCAGCCATGTTAATTTAGTTCCAAAATTCCTTCGCGTTTACATTATACAAACTCAAAAACACTAGCATACATCCAGCGCGCCCTGCGTAAGCTTACCGACTGACCAGATTTGCCGATGCAAAACTCGTATAAAAACACGCCAGGAAACAAGTTAGTGCATGTTTAAGATAGAGTACGCCTTCCTGTACGCAGCAACAATCAGTAAACATGAATCGGTCGACTTTTGATTTTTGAATTTTTCTCATGTTTTACCGTCTCCTGCCCCACTGTGCACCGTGGGGAATCGAACCCTAATACCTCCTGGTCAGAGGCATTGAAGAGACATCAGTTGATACTCTGAACCACCTCAGCCAGTACTGATATCGACTCTACCATTTTGCACATTTCAGTTTTCAATTCCACAACTCATCTTCATCTGACAGTGTCCACCTGTCTTTTCCCACGTCACTTTGTCGTCTGCTGTACGGTCGTTGAAGTCACAGGTTTGTGTGTCTCCGCTGCGCTTGCAGCGTTTGCAAACTGCTATGAATGCAACGTGTGGAATTCGCTATCCTTGTTTTTTCTCGGACATTTTCGCGCGCTTGAAGTTCTTCCAAGCCGTTAGTGCAGAAGCAGGAATTTTGTTTCGGTTGGAGGCGCTAGTTTCTCTTTGAGACAAATGTAATGCGAGGGACTCTGCGTAGGTTTTCATGTAAACGGCGAAATCCGAGTCTTTTCTCTTGGTCGTTTTATTGCGTTTACTCCGAGTAAGCTGAGATGAAATTATTGCTGTAGGTTCTTGGTAAGGGATTCGAAATCTAAGTCACTTTACGGGAATTTGCTCTGTTTTGGTGCCAACCTTCGAATTTCTTTCTTTATCATCTAACTTAAGTTATCTTTAGTTTTATTTTTTGTTTGCTTCTGCTCTCCTCAGTTTTTAGCAATACGAATCCGGGGATTGTTTGATTTCATGGACATTATGGTGTCACAATTGCAGTCTTCTTTCTTTCTTCATTTTTTACTTTCTCGTATTCGTACGTATACGGAGCAATATAAGAACGTTATGTACCGTAAACTGGGGTAAAACCGATCAGGCGATGTAATTATACTGCTGAAAATCGATGCCTAGATTTTAACGAAAATAAACCTTTGGGGACACCTGATACTGAAAAAGTGTTTTTAAATGTCCGACTGATTAATAATCCTTGTTAATGTATTTGACATAATATTAAAATATCATAAAAATATTGAAATGAATTCTTTGCGAATTTTTTTCATTTTTTTACGTGGGTGTTTTTAAAAAACAGGCAAGTTTATAAAAAATGCACAGGTTAAAAAATATGGTCGGTTATTTATTGGCCTACGGCATATGATTTCGTCTCAGTTATCTCCAAAAATGCTACTGACTGAGGATCGTCATAATAATGATAATAATAATAATAATAATAATAATAATAATAATAATAATAACTAAAAACTTACAAATATCTGGGCATTGAAGAATGTGAAACCATCTCGAACGACAGAATGAAAGAGAGAATTCGTAGGGAGTATTATAGGAGAGTGAGACTGGTCCTGCAGTCCGCACTGAATTCCAGGAATAAAATATCTGCAATAGGTAGTTTGGCGGTACCTGTAGCCGAATACAGTTTTGGACTAGTGGACTGGACTGAGCAAGAAATTCGCACCATGGATCGAAAAACCAGAAAACTGCTAACAATGCATCATGTTGCCCACCCTCGAGCTGATATACATAGACTTTATGTGTCACGTAAGGAAGGAGGAAGAGGCCTCAGACAAATTGAGGCCTCCTGGCACAACGCAATAGTCGGGTTGGGGAAGTATGTAGTCAGCCATCAAGATGACCCTCTAATGAGGCAGGTCATGAAATCTGACCGAAGAATGGGAAACAGAGGCATTGTTAGTGTAGCAAGAAGCATTGCGAAGAAAACTAGGCAAGACACGTCGAGTAACACAGACACTGAACTTCTGATGCTGCTAAACATGAAGTGTGAGACACAAAAAATGTTAAAGAAAACGTGGAGAGACAAACCACTCCACGGACAATACCTAAAAAGAATGGACAAGGTGCAGATCAATAAAGATCAATCATTTATGTGGCTTAAAAGGGGAAGGATGAAGCCAGAATCGGAAGCACTTGTAATAGCTGCCCAAGATCAGGCCTTGAGAACACGACATTATGATAAAGCGGTTCTCAAAATTTCCCAAGATGATAAATGCCGCATTTGCCAGGAGCAAGTAGAAACCATTGATCATATTGTCTCAGCTTGTCCAATCCTAGCAAAGACAGAATACCTGAAAAGACATGACAGGGTGTGTAGCTACCTCCACTGGCAGATCTGTACCGCCCTCAAAGTTCCAAACACATGCCTCAAGTGGTACGAACACTCACCAAAACCGGTGACGTCTGTTGGATTCTGTACGATATTGTACGACCAACAAATTCAAACTGATCGCACGATAGCGGCAAACAAACCGGATATAGTTATCCGAGATTTGGCGAAAAAATCGTGTTTACTTGTCGATGTTGCTGTACCTTGCGATCAAAACGTCGTTACCAAGGAGGCAGAGAAACGTCTTAAATACAAGAGTTTGGAAATCGAGATCAGCCGAATGTGGGGCGTAAAGGCACAGGTCGTCCCGATAGTTATCGGAGCTCTGGGATTTGTTCCGCAAAATTTGAGTAAGAATTTGTCTAAACTCCCAGGTAATTCAAAAGACTGGGAAGTGCAAGAAATTGCTTTATTTGGAACAGCCCACATTTTGCGTAAAGTATTGTAGAGGCACTGATAGTGACCGGATCTGCTCCTTAGGTAGCTGGTTGCAACCTGGAGTAGATCTTATATTCAGCCGACTCAAAACATCTTTAGTCGTGATGTAATGGGAAAATAATAATAATAATAATAATAATAATCAGGATTATGTTGTACGTTAGTATGCAGTCTTCATTTCTCCAAAACATTGAAGAAAAGTGTGCCATAGTTATTAAGACGTAATAGTTATGCCATTGTTATTAAGAAGGAATTGAATGCCATTGTTAAGACGGAAGAAAGTGTGCCATTGTTAAAAGCAAATGAAATGTGTGAGCCGTGTTCTGGGTCTTGGGAATTTTTTACACTTCCTGAGCAGTAATTAGTTTCAGTATTGTCCTGTTGATGGTACATACTTTTTTATTGAGTTTATGAGAAATTCGGGGAAAAAGTCGTGTTCTCATTTCTGGTAGTGGGTAATTAGTGGAGCTTCGAAAAGTAAACAATTAAGGTTAACTTTTGTACAGACGAGTTCTTGTGAGAGGAATCATCGTGTCCTATACCTTCAACTAATTTATACGCACGTGCCTCCAAATTTGCTTCTAGTTTAAATGTTGAGTTATATAATGTTATAGAATGGAACTATAAGTGGTAAATCAAGAAGTGACATTTGCGAACAATGTATTTCTAACATGTGTGGACGAATCGGTTAACGTAAGGGACTTCATGTCACTGTAGAGTATGTTTTTATTTTTAATAATTAACAGCAAATCACTATATTCCAGTGTATATTGTGATTTTTTTCACAGATAAATCTCTGCATTCGGGATATGATAGTGCCGTACCGAACATCATGAATAAACATTAACCTCCGATTTTTGTTTTTGTTAATGACACTGCCATACCATTTGAATGAAGCAGTACTTCGACAAATGGTTTCTCCTGTCGGTAAAAATAAAATGCTAAGAAGGTAGCTAGTAGATTGTTGTAACTTTAATTGAATAATTAATTGAAGCAATATTAACATTTTTCTTATGGCAGTTCTTCTTATGACACATTTGATGTTTGAGTGGTGTTTAAATCGACTCTTCGAAATCGTGTGAAAATCGCTGAAGAACGAGAGATGGAAATATTAATAACTTGCAATACGTTCTACAATATGTGCATCACCACAATGCCTCAGAGAAAAAACAGAAGAGTACCTCAGTACCTCAGCGTATATTAATGAGATAGGCCCTGCAATAAAGCAATAATTTGACATATATGTAACAGTACAGTGTTAGTGCCTGAATTCATCCAAACGAAAGGATTCACCTAGAGATCGACGAGGACGTCTTGAAGTTGAGTGAGGACGCACCATGGAGGATAGTGAGGATGGAGTTGAAGATCGCACCACTAGCGACGTTGCCACATCGCCCCACGACCAGGAGAATGAGGAGGAGGAGGAGAACGAGGTCACGCGAAGCGATGGCAACCCCGGCGAAGGAAATGACGACGAGGAGGAAGCTGGACGAGGTGGAGGTGGAGAAGAAGGAGAAGAAGGAGGAGATGAACAGAGAGGCGAGGGGAAAGAAAAGAAGACGATGGACTACGTCACGTGGCTGCCGGCTGGTCGGGCGGCGCGTTTGCGGCGGGAGCTGCGATACGCAGGATTCAGAAAAGTAGGTGATCGCTGCCTGCATCACCAGCTATTCCCCAACCACTATTTGCCTGCAGTGTCCGCCTCCATCATCACCACTTCCTTGTATTTTTGTGTTTGCTTATACTGCGATTTTCGTAACTTTTCCCTGACGGGAATCAGCTGTTCACGGTTTCATCCAATCGGGAGCTTGAACGTCACCATAATGACGTCACTGTCGCGAAATATAAGCTGCTGATTGGATGGCAGCGAAACAGCTTATTCCTGTCAAGACAAAGTTACGAAAATCCCAGTATAACCTTGTTCAAATACGTACTTTTCCTTTCGATTTCAGAAAAGTAGATGATCGCTGTCTGTGTCACCAATCGTTCCTCAAGAGCAATTTGCTAGAATTGTCCTCTTTCTGCATCACCACTTCTTCCTACCTCTGTGCTTCTTACTACCTTTTTCAAATTTGTACTTTTCATAGCGACTTCAGAAAAGCCTATGGTCGCTGCCTGCATCACCATCTACCTGTATTCCCCGACCGTTATTTGCCTGCAGTGTTCCCTACCTGCGTCACCGCTTCCTTCTACCAATGTGATTGTGTGTACCTTGTTCAAATACGTATTTTTCTTTGAAATTTCAGAGAAGTAGGCGATGGCGGCTTGCATCACTTCTTGCTCCTACCTATGTGTGTGTGTGTGTGTGTGTGTGTGTGTGTGTGTGTGTGTGTGTGTGTGTGTGTGCCAAACACCCTTGTTAAATAAATACTTTGAGATTTCAGAAAAGAAGGCGATTACTGCCTTGACCATAATTGGCCTATAGTGTCCGCTTCTTGCATTACCGTTTGCTCCTACTACCTCTGTAATTTGTTTTGTCTCACTGCCTTGTTCAAAGAGGTTATTTTCATTGGGATTTCAGAAAAGCGAGTGATCGCTCGTTGAATCACCAACTGTTCCTCTGGACCCGCCTGGCCGCAGTGCCACCTTTCTACGTCATCGCTTGCTCTTATTATTACCAACCATACTTCGTCATTCTAGCCACACTAAACCATTTGGTTGTGCCGTTCCATCGTTTTCTCTTAACATTCATTGCTTCAAGACAATTTATTCCTGTATTTCCCCCGCTGCATCATCATTCGTCATTGCATCTCCAATGTTCTCATCCCCAATTTTTGCCATTACATCTCCATCTGTTCATGCATTACCACTTGTTCCTGTTCCTACATCACCACTTGTTCCTATATTACTGCTTGTCCTATAAATCGCTTGTTCCTGCCAACGTCTTCCAACTCAATCACATTAGTTGACTCCTCTTATTCGCTATATTTCTGCTACTTTCTCCAATAATATAATATTGCTTATTGTAATATTGTCAATTATATAGTATAACTTCAAAAGCAATATCCCAAACTTTCATTAAATTATGAAAATGCTGTATCATTTTGTACATACAAAAATTTCAAATTCTCTTACACCTTGAATGAGAGTGAACGAACAGATATTGGTAATATTTATTTGGTATTGGGCCATTAGAACGTAGTATTGATTGTTTTGAGTTCCACAACTTAAAGATTCTGTCTAAAACTTCTTTTCCACTAACAGTGCATTTTTGTTTGTTTTAGGTAAGTTGATGAAACAACTACATTTTTGCTGATGCAGTGTATGGTAAAGTACAATATTATTATCAAACATATTAATTATGATTATAGCCGAGAGAGGTAGATGGTAGCGTCAGAACGTCTTTGTTACAGAGCGTCGTTGGTTCGAATCCCTCGAGTTACAATTTGTTGGCACATTCTGCAGTGGGAATTAAAAAAATGAAAAATCATGGCTCCCTAACTACCAGCAAACTTACCGTATTGCTAATTTTGCAAGTAAGATTTTGCAGCATTTGACTGCAATACAGGAATTTCAAAATGTTACAAATTTACGCATAATTGCTGATATCATTTATAGCAATGTAACAGAACAGGGACTTTTTCTTGATTATTTAATATTATAAAACCTTTCTTTGATAGTCCTGTACATGCTTATTGCTGTTGGTTTTTCATTTACTTAGTGATAATAGCAGCGTTAGAACACAACACACTGAATTGGTAGGTGGTACTGAATCATCTGGAAAAATAATGTGAGGTTTGTTTTTAACAAAAGATATATCTCTCTGTTTGTTTATAAAGCCAATTGAGAATAATACCGTGAATTTTATTTAATGTTAGTTTGGAAAGTGAAGTGCGTTAAAATGCAATCAAACACTTTTGAGAGATTTAAGAAAGGACCACTCTGCCCTTCTTTGGCTCATTGATAAAACTACCTAATTAAGAAAAGAAATAACGTTTGGTTCCATACAACTACAAATAAGTAGTAGTTAAGACAGTTATTAAATTGTAGTGTGTGTATCAGTTCTGACCACAGTCATAATAAAGGAATGATTACTGGCAATAAGAAAAACGAAAGACAATTTAAAAAAAATGAAGTATATCAATTGCAGATGTCAATGTGTTTCAATAGCTAATCTACTGAACATGTTATGGATTCGCCCTCCAATTGCCAATATATTCTCCTTCATTTATTTGTTCAGTAAATTGACATAAAACGTTGGTGTTCGCTTGTCACTACAAATCACGTGTAGAGCTATCACCTTGGTTGAAAACATGTCAACGAGATATAAAGAGGATTAATATGTAACCTAACATGTATTGACACGTTATTGTCCCCGCTTAATATCCCGGGGTCTGGTACAACATCCACGTCACTCTCATAATGTAAAGCTGCAGGCATTGAAAGTTTTTGCTTGCTTAACACGGCTACACAGTCTCTTTAGTGAGAACTATACTGCGCTTGTTTACTAATTGATTGCTTGTACTAAACACCATTCACCTCTTTCCAAACTGTTCGAAATTTCACAAAATTAAGCTGAATGTTTTAAAAATGTGTAACTAAAGATCTAACGTACGATTTTTTTATTAAATTGGTATTCTGTGTTTGTGCATCCACGTTTTGATGAAATTTATTTTTGGATCAAAGTGTTAATTAGAGATCAAAGAGGAAAAGTGTTAATTTGAAGATGAAAGTGCCGTCAGATGAAATAAAAATGTGAAGCCTTCTTGAACCTGCTTTCCTCAGTAGTGTTAAAAATAATATTCCTGGAAAATTCATTAAATTATTACTTCTATCTGCTTTGTATGTTGTACTTACGGGGAATTCTAAACTTACATTGCAGTTTGTTATTTTTTAATCGATATTCCTAGAATTATTTATTTTCGAAAGTGGTTCTCTCGATAAATAAATTAAAATACTATATAGTGGCAGCTAAATAATTGCTATTAACGGCAGCTTTTTAAATAGACTGCCATTGAAAGTATCAGAACTCTCCTATCGTGTGCGAACTATTCCCCTAGATGGAAATGTGGAAGGGAAAACCAAACTGAAATTAATTGTATTATTTTATGTTTGCATTTGTTTATAGTTAGTGTTGACCGTTTCATTTGTCTTTCTCCTGCGAGACGGTTTTCTGCGAGCATGACTTTCAAGAAAAGAGTTTTTATTCTTGTAGTTTTCTCCTGGTGAAAGAATGTACTTTACACATATGGCTAGATTCAGGAAAATATAGTTCTGCTAGCGTCAAAAACATACAAAAAAAGAAGATTTAAAAGACTTAAATGTTGTCAATCAGGAATTCTTCTAATACAGAGGGTTTTCCCACGCCTAAAAATATACCATAATGGCATATACCATTATATAACTTCTACATCAAAATCGATAATACAGTCTGTTTCAAAAGGCTCTCTAACGTGCAATAATTGTATTAAACTAGCGGGCTGCAGTAGTGAACATTGTGCTAAGCAAAACAACACAAAATGGTTTTCAAAAGGTAGCGTGCTCTGGGCCCAAGAACAACAAATAAAATGCTCGCTTAGAATAGTGCAATAAATTATATATTTTCACAGAAACAGCTTTCACTAGTATAACTTTGTGTAATCTTTATACAGTACAACGGTTACTTTACATTCCAAAAATATCAAAAAGCTTCAGTTCCATGATGCAACGTGTGAGTAGCAAATATTTAACAGGGATGGGCTCTTATATAGGCTGTCCGGGGAGGAAACGTCGAAACATGGAAGATAAGATCTTAAGACAATTCTAAGCATATTTTGTCTAATAAGCTAGCTAGATATTCCGAGAGGTTGAGCCGCAATAAGCACTCAAAATTTGGTTTGAAAAATTGATTTCTACGCAAAAATGTGCATTATAGAAGCATAGAAACACTCCAGAAACATATAAGTTGTTTATTATTTACAAAATAAATGAATACATTTATTCAGAAAGAAAAATTAAGCGAGAAATAAAAAAGCACCCAATTTACACAATTCGACTGCTTTTTTATTTCTCGCTTAACTTTTCTATCTGAGCAAATATACTAATTTATGTTGTAAATAGTAAACAACTTATATGTTTCTGGAGTGTTTCTATGCTTCCATAATGCAAATATTTGCCTAGAAATCAATTTTTCAAACCAAAGTTTGAGTGCTCATTGCGGCCCAACCATTCGGAATATCCACCTAGTTTATTAGACAAAATATGCTTAGAATAGTCTTAAGAGCTTAATTTCGAAGTTTCGACGTTTCCTCCCCGGACAGCCTGTATATCATCGGAGCCTTGCAGTCGCACGACGTCGTAATCAGTGGTGCGCTGAGTGTGAGAATAACGCCGATACGCATAGTAAGAGAATAGGAGGAACATCATAAGCAAATATTTGCATTTTTTAATATTAAAAATGGTATCTGTTTCTTCGTTTTGGATTTTCGCGAGTTTCTGTGCATACAACGAAAGCATTGACGCCTCTTTCATGGCCTTGGGATACTTTGTTTTCGCTGAATTTCTGAGCCCACACGAAATAAGTAATATAGGTAATAATAATAATTTAAATTAAATTCACTTTAATTATTTACTTAAATTTAAAGAAATAATGAAAAATTAAAAATTTCTTGGGACTGCCTTACACCGCACGGGGATACACAGGATTGTACTTCACTTCCCTTCACTGTACTTGTCCATATTTCAACCTCCTTCAACACCATGCACAACACTTCGTTGAACTGCACGACATTTTAAGATGTTCACGTTTTTAACTTACTCTGACAAAGATTCTAAATTGCTTACTTTATTGGTACTGAACGAATTCTATGACAGTAACATATTCAACATGCACGAACATATTTTTAAGACTATGTGAAGGCATTGTGACAAATAGATGTGAAAATTGCTGTTGGCAAACTGTTTCAATGTCTTGTAGTGGTATTGACGAATGACACATGGCAGGATCGTACTCATTGTCATCACTTCACATCACACAGGATATGGAAATACTTAAGGTATAAAAAGTTACTTTTGATGAGGAAAAGCTTATGCAAATTTGGTATTACGATATTTAACATAAGCGCGAGGCTAGCAGCGTTTCGCGTGTCAACAGCGCATTAGCCGTTTCACAGCCACTTGTATCCTGGTTGTAGTGTCCCATCAAGCTGGCCGTGAACTACTCCTTATGCATTGTCCTTAGGGATAACCTAACCCACACAATTACTCAAGTAGTAGTAGTATAACAGCGTCGTAAATAGTTAGAAATTGGTAAACCTCAATTAGTTACCGCTGGTTTTTGCCACTAACGATACCGAAACAAACGATACTTTGGTCTTGATAAAACGATATCTTTTCTTAAATATTTTTGATCGTTGTGCATTTCCGGAGTGTTTTACAAATCACGTAAATAAAGCTAGTTGCTACGAAGAACGATGCCACCATAAAAATTCTCATAATCTTCAAAATCGTAGTCCATTTCCTTTTCTTTCAAATTACGACGATTTTCAACCCACCAAGAGAGGGTTCATTAGCGAAGGCTGTACCTTCCTTTTAGCTGTAAGGAGTTCCTTATGTACGCGGATACGTTAGGCTCTACGAATTGGCTCTACGAATAGAAATACGTTAGAAGGAACTCTTAACGGTTATCATTATAACTGACGACTGTTAGTTATGCCACTAATACTGCCAAGAGTAAGGGCATTTTATGAATATTGATTTGTGAATAAGTGAGTAAAGGTTTGAGAACAAGTACTTGTTGTGAATAAGTGAATAAAGAGTTTGAGAATAGGGAGTTTTTGCACCCTCGAACGTTAAGTACTATCGATCTTCTGCTCATGCGCAGTGCAAGTTTCGCATCACTTTAGTGTATCTACGCATGCGCAGAAGATCGATAGTGCTTCACGTTCGAGGGTGCAAATCCTTTCTATTGAGGGCGGTTACTTGAACACACGATGAAAGCGCCCACTTCAGCAGGGTTTGAGAATAAGGGCTTGTTGCGAATAAGTGAATAAGAACTTGAGAATAAGGGCGGTTACTTGAACACACGATGAAAGCACTCACTCCAGCAGGGTTTGAGAATAAGGGCTTGTTGCGAATAAGTGAATAAGAACTTGAGAATAAGGGCGGTTACTTGAACACACGATGAAAGCACTCACTCCAGCAGGGTTTGAGAATAAGGGCTTGTTGTGAGTAAGTGAATAAGAGTTTGAGAATAAGGACGGTTACTTGAACACACGATGAAAGCACTCACTCCAGCAGGGTTTGAGAATAAGGGCTTGTTGTGAGTAAGTGAATAAGAGCTTGAGAATAAGGGCGGTTACTTGAACACACGATGAAAGCGCCCACTTCAGCAGGGTTTGAGAATAAGGGCTTGTTGTGAATAAGTGAATAAGAGCTTGAGAATAAGGGCGGTTACTTGAACACACGATGAAAGCACTCACTCCAGCAGGGTTTGAGAATAAGGGCTTGTTGTGAATAAGTGAATAAGAGCTTGAGAATAAGGGCGGTTACTTGAACACGCGATGAAAGCACTCACTCCAGCAGGGTTTGAGAATAAGGGCTTGTTGTGAATAAGAGCTTGAGAATAAGGACGGTTACTTGAACACACGATGAAAGCGTCCAATCCAGCACTTGGTCTTCTTCCTCTGCTCTTTAACGGCAGCATGCAGAAGCGGGGTGGGTGTGAGCTATGGGATCTTCCCCCACCCTTATCACATGGACAGCTTCGACGCCCGGAGCGCCTGTCGTTACTGCCTCTGCCGCGCACCCCCCCCCTTCCCCTGACCGACCAACCCCTTACGCGCGCTAGCAGTGCAGCCAAAGGCGTTGCATTGGGGGACAAAATTCAGGGCTGGCGTAAGGGATACGTGAGTAACTGTGCAATGAAAAAACAAACAGGGTATTGGCTGGTATATTGGTTTAGTGGTGAAATGTCGTTGGCATTTAAAATTAAATGATCACAGGTGTTGTCATTGCTATGTTATCATGTTGTCATGTTACTAACATTGTTGGCAGTGACATTTCCTAACACTGTTGGCAATGACATCTGTGATCATTTAATTTATTGGTTGGGAATTACGCGATTCTGATATTATCATAGTGCAAGCTAATTCAGCAGTTCATTTTGATACGTCCTAACGCTGCAGGTATAATTCAGGTCAGGCGTGTGTATGCGTAATTTGTAGCTTAATTCCGTGTAATAAAATAAACATATCTGTGTTATAAAAAGTGTGAATTTGGGTTGGAAATTAGGTGTTTTTTAGAATAACAGTTCATTTGTTACGGCCTGATACTGCTTATAAACTTTAGGGAAGTTTGAGAAAGAAGTTTAATTCTGTAAATGAGTAAAGATGTTTCAGAATATATTTTATTAAGAAGTTTGTTTCAAAACTTCCAGGGCATTTGTGTATGTTAAAGTCGATCACTTTTACCATCACATTTTCCACAATGATAATTTTCTGGGAAATTTCATATTAGGAAGTTTCAATTAAAATTTCTTACATTGGGTCCGTGATTGGCATCTCATCTTGCACTGGCATTTAGCAAGTACACAGACTTCCTTGAAATAGGAATCATTTTTAATATTGAATACTATTATTACGAAAGTATTTCTGTTGAATTAGAGATGGTACTATATATATCTGTTGAGAGCCGTGATTGAATTCTGAGTAAGAGTTTAGAAGTCTGGCCTAATATGAAAGTTTGTGTCACATGGCAAGAATTTAGTGTAGGAAATAAATTATTTGTTAATGTATTTATCCATGTTTTGGGGATGTGAATAAAAAGTTATTTTTGATTTTGATCTTTTCTAATAACCTTCGAAAATGTTAAAATCTGCTGAAGAAAATTTCAATTGCTTCGGTTTGATGAAGATTTGTTTTGCTATACTACACATATTACTTTCTCGTGTAACTGCTTTCGAAGTGTCAAGAAAGTATTGTAATGTTCCAACAACAGTAGGGATTTTTCGAAAGAAAACCCCATTTTATGAGTCCCTGATACCCAAAAAATTGAATAATTCTTGTTCCTGTACGTAGTTACTGACTTTCTCTATCACTGCATGGGCAGAATCCACGTTTTGAGTGCTCTTTGTACCGAAAAATTCGATTACGTCAAAACGTCTGTCCGTCCGTATGTCTCTGAACAACACTTGCTGCCAAACAGTAAGCAGGCCTTATACCTAATTGATATTCGCCCATTAATTTATCTGATGTCGCTGCCCCTTGAATTTGAGACGGATATTTTGATGTTTGTGGGTAATTTACATGAAGTTTCAGATTTTCACATATTTACTAAAAAATTGTTCCAATTTTTTTTTCTTCGATTATTTTTGTTCGGATACCAAGAGCGAAATGCGCTTATAAAAATGTCGCAGGCTGAATGTTCGTGGATCTCCCTGAATTTTCGAAAAAAAAAACAAACAAAAAAACAAAAAAAAAACAACCAAACAGTAATGTTACAAATGATGCAAGAAAGTGTGCGGTGTTAGAGGACCGCTAGCTTGCTCTTGTGCTCTCGTGTAGGGCGCGGGTGCCCCCACTGCGCGTCAGACCGCGGGACGCGAGTTGCTGAGCAGCCGAAACCGCGCCTGTCGCTTGTCTTGTTCCAGGGCCGCCTGCATCTCCCCCTCACCCTCCCCCCACCACCACCCCCGCCCGCCATCCCCTGCTCCGCGCCCTCGACCGCCTGTCCATTATGTCGCCTCTTCCCCTCCATCCCCCCCACCCGGCTGTAGTAGGCCGTGCCAGGCGTCGATCGTCCGTGACACGTCCGCCCTCGTTACCACATTCGCCCGCTCTTTTGCGCGCGCTGCGCTCCGCTGACCGACACGATTTCGGGCAATTTAGGGCTCCGGGGCGAAAGTAAAATTCAGACCGCCAGCCTGGGGAGTCGAGCCTGAAGAGCCGTAGCTGCCTCGCCCCTGAAGGGTTGCGGGTTCGAATCCCTCCAGGGGCGTGGATGTTTGTGTGTGTCCATTTACCATTACCCCCAATGTTACTGACAGTGGTCGCTACGTGACGTTAGTAGTTGGAAAGGAACCTTAAATGAGTTAGAAACAGTGGGTTGCGGGTTCGAATCCTTCCCGGGGCGTGGATGTTTGTGTGTGTCCATTTACCATTACCCCCCAATGTTACTGACAGTGGTCGCTACGTGACGTTAGTAGTTGAAAAGGAACCTTAAATTAGTTAGAAACAAAAGTTCAGACTACCTTAAAACAAATGCCTAATCGTGTGAGGCGCACCTGGACGGGGCCTGGTGGACCCCCCTTCCAAAGCCGATAACACATTCACAATTTTTTTTTCACATCTTCATCTCTGTCTAACTGTACTAAATTTACTTAATTTGCTATTCGTACAGGGTGACCACTTTCTGGAAAGCACGGAAAACCCGAAAAAAAATAGGGAATTGTTCTGGAATAGACAGGGGAAAGTAACCAAAATTTTATAAATATTGTTTGAAATTGGAAGAAATTTTAATACTGTTATATAACTAAAATATGTTTTGGTTCTTACACATAATCAGACAGTGGTATCATTAGATATTACTTCATATTTTAACTTCAACAAAATTATGATTATGGAAATGTTTTATCCACAAACAAAACATCGAGAACTTAAAAAAATTGATGTTCAACAACACGTGATTCAACATATCGGTATTTAAAACATCGATGTTTTTATAGAAACATCGAATTCGATATCGCACCCCTAATCTGTTCCCTGCGTTCTTTCCTAGTCTTTCCTCAACACCTCTGTGGGTCCCCTTCAATTACGTCCCCAACAGTCACGAGTCATGCTACACTGCAGTGGTTCGTAAATAGGCGGTCAGATTACTGGCTGACCACCTCTAGTACCGAGCATCTGATTCCTGGATAATTGTGATGGACTAGCGGATTGGCCAGGACACTTGAGCCTCAGAGTGGTGAGGGTTGGTTCTAGAGTTACAGTAATAATTGTTCTTGGTGATTGCCAAACAGCACATGGCAAAATTATAAGAATATGGATGTTGGCACTGAAGTAGTAAAGTAATTTGATATCTTTTTACCAGTATTTTTGCTGGTAAATTGTATGATGTTTAGTAACGACAATATCACCTTGCTTGGCAACTGTCAGAATTGTGAAAATAAGACAAAAGAATTGCATTTGTGATACTGAATCTCAAATTTGCCCGCATTCAAAAATTGGATTAATACATTATTTTAAAATATTCATCCTACAATTTTGAATTACAACTTAGAGATAGGCTTGCTTAATGTTGGGGTGATAGATGATGGATGATGTGATATACTCGTTTCAAAAATGACATATGATGGTACAAAATGATAACTCTTTGGGCAAAGTGAATGTGCCCAAAAGTGTTCACGGTCGTGTATTTTTATTCAGTATTATGGTGGAATTAGTTTTAATTACGCTATTATGTACCATCGCTTAAAAATGTCCATATGTTGTTACATTAGGCTGATGTTGGTGTGAACTGGATATGTTTTTCCTGCCCATTTAAACATTAAACGAAATAACTTACACATACTGAAATTATTCCCTTTCGATTCCAATAGTATATACCTTTTTAAGTTGATTAGTACTACTTGATTACTTGAAGGCTTCTTTTAATTTTAAAATATTCATTTAAACTCTTCTATTTGGTAATCTGAAAAATATGAGACTTGTTAAGTTGCGAAAGTAAGTTTCCTACTGTCCATGGTGTTTAGGTCAACCTCAGTGAAATCCACGAATGAGGAAAGAACATTATCAGTAAACAAAAAGTTCTTATTGCATGATTTTTTTATTTACTTATATCTCCCACTAGTTATTAGAGCTTGTTTAACATGATGATTTAGGACAATTAGCTAACGTACATATTAATAGTCTACTGCTGCTTATTACCCGCCCCTCTGCTGGTGCAATTATGGGCCTTTAATTTGCATGTAGTGAACCACAGACATTTACATTCCTAGTAATCCAAAATGATTTGTTTCTCCATTCTGCCATGAATTTATTCCCTATTCTAACCTAATCGCTTGATTACTATCACAAACTTCTAGTTCGTTTCGTGAAACGTGGAAATTTTTAATAGTTACTTACATATTGAGGGTATGAAATGTTTCTTATTGCACTATCAGGATTAAATTTTATTTTCTGGACTATAGTCGAGCCACAAACACAAGCAAGATCATGCACGAAACAACCTTTTCGCTCACGACGTGTTAATTTTTTTTCCTGCGATCATATAAAAATACTTCTATTACGAATCATTTGTCTTATCTCCACCGGTCATAATTAGCAACCAAAGCACCATTTGCGTTCACCATCTGAGTACGAAAGTTTTTTTGAGTGACGTCACCGTGCAAAGAAGTATTTTTTCACGGCGCAGTAAACTTTTCCAGATGTTTTAAGGAGTAATAACTTCGTAGACTTGTAGCATTAAGTAATATCTCTCACTTTTATAAGAGCATAGAAAAAAGTATTTTATTCTTTACTGATATGTTATTGCTTCTTATTGTATGCAATACGAAGTTCGATATTCTCTGTCTAACGTACCTGGATCGAGATGATCGTGTTTATGAGGGAAATATGAAAAAAACATCCCGAGCCAAATTAACGTCTAGTTAATTGGTAAATAAGTAAATATAAATCATTAAAATTCGGTAAAAAATAAAAATGATGTGTGTACCACGGACGTTAGGTGGTTTTATTTATCATATATAAGTCTGTTTATATTTAAATATATTTAATTGTATTTAATTTGGTCAATATTTTTATTGAAACAGACTTTATTTTTTAAATAATAATAAACTTTAATGTACATTCATCGAGCAACAGTTTCGAGGTTTCTTTACCTCATCATCAGGCTAGGATACAAATTAATGAAAGTTCATTATCAGAAAAGAAAATTTTTTTTTTTGCTTTTTAATAGTTAACTGGTTTTAATGAACTCAGGCGACAAAATGGCCAAGGGCCTTTGGCTCGATTGCTTTTTGTCACCGCTCGATCATTAGAACTCCTATCATCAGATCATTAGAACGCTTAGAGCATATATAACTATTTTATTTCGGTTAAATATGGTTTAATAGTCAACAACGGTTAGAAAAACAATTATTCGCTATTTTATATAGAATTGGGAATAACTATTCATCCAAATTCCATTCATTTCATTTCATTCTATTCAAAACTATTCATTTCAACTATCATATTCAGCCACTTCCAAGACTTGGAGTGCCGCAGTTTGTTTTCCGTGTCATACGTCTCTCATCTGCGGGAAATGATATGCGCTCGTTATGTTGTTTTTATCAACGGTAAACATTGGCAGTGACGTCATTGTCATCCGAAGAATTTAGTGTCACCAGAGTGTCACAATTTGGGTGTTTTTGGCACCATCTCTCCCATGACACCTACGAACAGACTCCACCGCCGTCCTGTAAAAGCTTGCTTTGGCTATGTAGTGCGGGGTTTCCAGGCTCGCCACATCACAGGCGATGCTCTTTTGTTGCTAACGTTCTTTGTTGGGGCTAATCGTCCCGCTAATTGATTACAGTGGTGTAGGAACTCTCTCCCCTCCAGGGAATAAGCAAAACGGTTTTGGATACAAATTCTATTTTTATACATGATACCTATCGAGATAAGGATAAGAAATTATTTGGAATGAATTTTGCAGGATTTGTTGCTCATCGATTCATGTATTTGTATGTTTTTTGCAGGGTATTAAATATCTCGGATATTCATGCGATCAGTATCAGATATTCATGATATTCATACTCAAACTATTATTAAATTATCACATCTGAACATTACGGTTGTTGGAATTTACAGACAATTCGAATTATCCCCTTGTTCGATTTATCCAGTTATTCTATTATTTTAAGATGAAACAGGATCAAATATTCTTACCATCTAATTTTGAATGAACCACGATCCACCGTATTGGCCTGGGCCTTGCAATAATCTCTACGCTGTTCTGGTGGCGAATTGAAAAATAAAGACGTTTTCCTTCTCTCAAAGGTCAAATCACCGGCCGAAGGTGATCGATTGGTAGTGGCTCCTGGTGAAGGTGTATGTAGGTGCTCCATATCTGCAGGCATCCGACTCATGTAAATGCCCGAAGAAAATCCTTTAAACGCGTAATTGCCAAATACTCGTACATGATAATTCTTGATGTAATGAGATGTGTGTATTGAGTCAACGAAAGCCCTTTGGAACCTAACATGTCAACACAATGACACTGGAACTCAGTTAAATATGACATGATTTTTTGAATAATCAACTAAATGTACTTAACCAATGTTATTCAAATGATGCTGTTTAACTTAGAATTATCCTAAAACAGGGTTATCTAGTTATTCGAATTACCCGATTTTTAGAAATTTCCGTGTTCAAATTATCAGGTTCTTCGAAAAATTAAGTTATTCCAATTGTACTCTCATTCGAATTATCTCGTTCATCAAATTATTCAGTACCTCAATAATGAAATTATTTGAATTATCAGTATAAAATAATTCGAATATTCCTAAGCTGAATGAATTATAGTTCACCATATTGACGTGCAGCCTGCTGACCTCTACGTAGTGCTTCACTAGAGTAGAAAGACGTTTTGAGGTGTGTGTCAAGTAGAAAGACTCGTTGTGCATGTGCCTCAGGAAAATCCTTTACATCCCATATTTACCGATAACATGATGATCCATGACATTGACTACGTAGATTGCGCTAACGAAAGTCCCCTGAAGCCCAGTGCCTTGACACAATGACACTGCAACAACGAAAAATCATATGCCCCTTTTTTAATTAACTAAATCTATTTAACCAAAAATTCAAATTATGGAGTCATCAAAATTCTAACTGTGCTGTTATTCCCAATTCTTTGTAATATTAAGTTATTCCACTTGTACTGTCATTCGAATTACCCTTTCATCAATTTATTTAACCTCTTATTAATTAAATAATTTAAATTATGAAATAATTTTAATTTTCCAAAATCTAATGCGCCACAGTTCGCCATATTGAGATGCTGTCTACGGACTTCTACGCCGTGCTCGTGTGGAGTAGAATCATGGCATGATTTTTTTGAATTAACATTTAAATCTATTTAACAAATAATTATAATTATGAAGTAATCGAACTTCAAATTATCCTCTTATTCGAGTTATTTATTAATTCGAATTACCCATTTATTATAATTTTCCGTATTAGATTTACTTGGTTCTTCGAAATATTAAGTTATTCCACTTACATTGTAATTCGAATTATCCTTTTCATAAATGTATCCAATCCTTTATTAATGAAATAATTCGAATTTTCCAATAACTCGAATTTTGCAAAGTCGAATGGCGACAGTTCACCGCAATGAGGTGCAGTCGACCGACCTCCCTGCCGTGCTCGTGTGGAGTAGAAAGACGTTTTGCTCCCCCGAACGACCGTCCGCGTTGTCGTCTCTCTGCGGGTGCGAGCGAGTGCACACGGAGCTTATCTGCAGCCGCTGAGTCCACTCGCCAAAGAACGGGAGGGTGAGGGTGAGGCGGGGACGAGAAGAGGAAGAGAACCGGGGCGAGGAGGGGAACGGAAGACGAGAGGGTTGGGATTTGAAGAGGATTATGACCTGGAACAGTGAAAAATCATGACGCGATTTTGTGAGTCAATGTCTAAATCCGTTTAACCAATAATTAATATTATGGATTTATCGAACTTCGAATTATCCGGTTATTCGAGTTATGTAATTATTCGAATAACACGTTTATTAGAAATGTACGTATTCGAATTCTTATTAACAAGATAATTCGAATACGTAAATTTCTAATAAACGTGTATTTGGAATAATTACATGTATATTCTTCGGATTATAAAGTTATTCCGATTTTACTGTCATTCAAATTGTACCATTCATCGAATTATTCAGTCCCTCAATAATGAAATAATTTGAATTATAACATAATTCGAATTTTCCGAAGCCGAATGAACGTCCATCCTATTGACGGGCAGCCTGCCGGCGGCCCCCACGCGGTGCCCCTGCCGAGTAGAAAGACTTCGTCCGCCCAAAGGACATGTCGTCCCGGGCCTCCTGGTGCAGGCGAGTGCACACGCCGCTTATCTGCCGCCGCTTCGCCCTGTCGCCAACGAAAGTAAAGGGGGCGAGTAGGGGAGGAGAATAGGAAGAGAGCGGGGGGAACGAGGAGGGGGAACGGAAGACGGGAGGGTTGGTGTTTGTGGAGGATAATGGTCTCCGCGCTGGGACAGTGTGGCCCCGGATGACTAGGGCGCCACTGCTGGGTCGTGGATGGAAGGAAAGTGAAATGATAAGAGGAAAAGGTGCGTGAATACCTAGGCGATCCAAGTCGTCTGGAACACGTTTTGATTTATCCGCTGATTGGATTTTGGTCATAATTCGAGGTTACCGAATTTTGATGTTATCGAACTTTGAATTACGATGTTGATTTTCCCATTGGGTAGTTATCAAATTTTGAGCTATCGAGCTGCGTCAATCGATCTTCATGTAATGAAATTATGAAACTTGGAATGATAGTTCGAATTTTCAATGCCGGTGTTGTCGAACTTCGATGGGTCGCGATCTATGATGGAACGAAAATGAAATGATTCGAAGAAAAAGTGCGTGAATACCTATGTGATCCAAGTCGTCTGAAACACGTTTTGATTTATCCGCTGATTGGATTTTGGTAATAATTCGAGGTTATCAATTTTTGAGTCATGGGTAAATCGTTCTTCAAATTATGAAATAATGGAACTTCGAATTGCACAGTTATCGGATTTGGATTGGTGGTATTGCTTTTGAACACAAGCTCTTTTAATGATTTTGATGCTGACAGAGCCAAGCCATCGATATATATATATAATATATATAATATATATATATATATATATATATATATATATATATATGCCAACATCCTATGCAGAAAGAATTTATCTCTTTATGGTATCCCAGTTTTAGGTATTCCCTCAAAATACAAATACTCATACTTGTTTTGCTCATCTTTCGTACATTCTGAATTGTCATCGAAATAATCATTCAGATGTTAATAACAGTCTGTAGTTAACGTCATGAAACTATACTAATGCTACGATTATACAATTCCATGAACTTACACTGGTAATTAAATTGATATTTCTTTATCGTAATAATCAAAGGTCGAAAATCAAAATATCGATATTTAAAGCAAGGAGATCTCCTTGATATAGAAGTTTCCTTACCGTTCTTAATCTTCCCGTTCGTTTCGTTCAGTATATTCGCTTTTCCATACACGTCTTCATATTCACATGAGTTGTTATGTGCAGTTCTATCATGAATGTTTCATTTCAGTAAAGGCAAACTGAAATAATGCTTATTGCTTTTTCGGACTCATCAATGTTCAGCACTGCAACGTTTTACAGTATTCGAAGTCCAATCGTTTCGTACTTTATTCTTGCGAAGTTTGTTGGCATAGAAGGGATTGGACGATTTTCCGTTGTTCTCTTTAATGAGTAGAGGATTTGATGCAGCTTTTTCAAACGTTTGACAGATTCAAATGTTCCGCGTAGTGATGATTGTTTGGAATATATCGAAGTTCTTTGTCCACACTGCTGGACTTCCTTCTGTTTACATTCAATGCATACGATAAAATAATGTTTTTCAATAGCTGTGAAGTAGTTCTTTCGGTTCTCCATATTTAGAAGAAGAGATTTTGTAAAATAGATCTGTGAGGTACAGGAAATATTTTTTTTAGGAAATGAATCTCCAGCGAGGATTCATATCCAATACCATGAAATTTCTAAATAGTCCAATGTTGTACTAGTGAAAAATACAAGTAGAGGGTTTTTCTGTGTACGCACGTTTAAGAGAACACCCATTACAGATTGTTGAGGGTAATCAGGGCTCATATGTGTATCATTTGTTAACAAAATAATCTGCGATATAATTCATTAACAGCTGAGTAATATATGAGCAGATTTTTCTGTAATGCTTTAATGCTAATCAAGTGATGCTTTTCAAGTGATGCATTATATATCTAAAGCACCTCAGCTTTGAAAATTTGCGGAACCGTTCAAATGATGGGTAGAAAACAAGGATTACGTAAAATACTAGTACATACATACATGCACATAATTGAAGACTAGAAATTTAGCGTTGTACTTTTGAATAGTGTCCAACGGTGATCTTGTTACTCCTCTACATTGACTTCAAGAAAGTTTAGTCTGTTACATTCTCAAGACAATTATTATTTAGTTCTTCAATCAGCAAAATTCTCGAATTGTTTAAAAAAATATATGGTTCAGAAGAAATTATTGTATTTTTCCCTGTGTCGTAAACGAGCTATCATTAACGAGCTATCATTAACGGTGAAACATCAAGTTTGTGATCTTATTTGAGTAAATTACAAATGCATATAAATGTGATGAAATTAACGTATTAATGTAATATGCACTTTTAAAAAAATGTTTATACCTTTAAATAATTTCGTAATTTAAACAATATCATTTTAATTACTGAGAACCAAAACAATACTATTTGGTACAAGTTATGTTTTGAATTGTCCGGGAAGATGCAGTTCTGAGGAACGAGCTGTGAATTAATTGGTGTAATAAATATGCTAAATTCCACTCTACCTACTTTAGCGTCTGATGCAGTATTTTAACGCCCGCTTCTGTACTAACGGACGCGTTCATTGTGTAGACGGTTCGTGTCTAAGGACCTAAGTACGTTTTTATTTACGTGAATAAGGAAAATAGCCTAGTTCAAATTGAAGATGGTTGTTGAAAACCAAAACCAATGAATTAAATTAAATTATTTTTAATAAGGTGCTGTTGCCATTGAACTACTCTGTAAAAAATTGTGTCGCTTCATAGCATGGAAACTAAAAAGTGACTATCGTAGTCATGACTTTAAAACGTTATTGATTTGTATTATTAATTGTTTTTGCCATGTTAGAGTGCAGACTTAATTTGTCAATTTAAAAAGGCACACTAATGCTTTGTAATGTGTTTTAATTAGTCACAAATAAATTATATTTTGAAAAGAATAGTCATAATATATAAATGAGCTAACACAAGAGAGGCGAACTCCAGCTGGTCGATTAGTCCACTACGAATTGAAAACCAATAAGTATTTTGGTTTAAGAAGACTGGCTGGGTTTTCTTCAATGGTTAAACGCTATCCATTGAAAGAGCTCAGTATCAGGTGGAGAATGGGAGTCGGGAACACATGGTTCTCATATACGCATGTGTGTGTGTGTGTGTGTGTGTGTGTGTGTGTGTGTGTGTGTGTGTGCTCGAGAAAACAAACAGGCCTATATTCAGGCTGTGGGTAGGGTGGGGCGAATGGTCTATAAGTTGGCTGGGGAGAACTCTCATGTTTGTTCTCCAGAAGGAGTTTGTTTCCGTTTCGGGAGTCAAGATGGCGGTGCCTCGTAGACGGGGATGTTAGAGGGCTTTGGGGGTTATTGAATATCACGGAAATACGACGACAGAGTTGGCTCTTGCGGGTCGAAGGATTCTGGCAAGGCAAACACTATGTCAGAGGTGGGTGTATCATTACGGGTTCACGCGTATATAACTTGAAGCTATGGAAGTTGGCAATGTGAAGAACACGTATAACATAAAGTGTAATGGAAGCAATTTAAAGATAAGGAGATTGCATAAATTCGTGTATTGAACTTCAGGTGTAAACTAAGGTTGTATAAAGAGTGTTTCCATTCTCGAGGCAACAATATTGGCATGTATACAAATTGTATTTTAGTAAAGTCTGCGAATTTGTAAAGTTTTATAAAACGTTTCTGTATTTTATTAAATTTGAGTATTTTTATTTAAATTGTTTTTTGTATATGTACATGTCATTGTATTCATTTCTTAATTTTAATTTTATATTCGTACTTTGATGCGAGTTTTGAGTTTCCAAGAAATTCAATGTAATAAGCGCCTGTGCGACGCAACCCGTCGTACAGTCGCGTTTCGCGGGTTGCACAATTGTGCAACCGACTCAAAGTTGTAGGACCGAAGTGTCTCGTTCATCACGTTCATTAACGTAATGTTTGTGTTTGGTAGCATCAAACACAAACATTACGTTAATATTCCGTACAATTGACAAGGAAATTCTGACGAGGCGATATGTTGGTGCCAAAGATTGTATCATGTTGTGTTTTATTTGACATAATTGTTAGCAAAGTTGAAATAAATGTTCCAATGAAGAAATTATATTCGTATATTGAATCATACATGCCTACGATACAGTTAGAAAAACAAGTTACACATTAACAAGGTAGGTCGCAAAGCAACGTGCATTGCTGGGCAACCATAGGTTCATGGAGATAATATCGCCATACCCCGATTGGGATTCAACAATAAAAAGGTAGTTTTTCTACTCCCATTGTACAACGCTCTCATTTAATGGCTGCTACCATTTGCATAATGATACCCATTTTGATTTAGTTGTCATTATGATACATGTTCTTGACCAATCACAGAGAAGTTTACAAACCAAGAATTGACACTCCATTAATCATTGAGAATTTTTATAGTAAATGTTTTGTGCAATTGTGTCCATTAAAATTGTATTTAATATTATATTCTGTTTCTTAATTTTGATTTATTTTCCAACTAGTAGTTTTTAACGTGAAATAATATTTAAAATAAATTGAATTGTTATTGCACTTTTATCCTATTTGACTAATACAGTGGCAGTTCTTGAAGAGAACATTTGACTAAGGTTAAGATCTGAACGTAAGTCATTTTAGGTTATTCGTTGCTGCCGTATTGTTGTCCTTAAAAAATGTCTAATTTAAAATGTCAGGTGAATGAACGGTGGTCTTGAAATCTCCAGAAATAAGTGTAAAAGCAAAGATGGTGACGTCGAAATTATTGCAGCAACTTCTGTACTCCTTGGCTGGCGGGTGGAACAAAGCCACCTGCGGTGGTAGGGAGCTGTCCGCTAGGTGGCCTTAACAGAATCCTGCATGTCAACTGCCACGAAACGATTCGATGTAAAAGTTTAATTTATAAAAGTCGTAGAAAAAGTACCGTATGAAACTTGACACTCGTGTGAAATTTACGATACTCGCTCGTTCCTCGCTCGTATCATAATATCACACTCGTGTATTAATACCCATCATTACATCGTTTCATAATCATATACTATTGTGTGGAAAATCATTACCATGAAGGCGATTACACAATTATTAAATTCTGTACTTCTGATTGGAGAAATTATCATTTCATGCATCATTCTCATAAAAATTACAATTACGTAAAATAAATATGTATAAATTCAGCTTATTATTATTATTATTATTATTATTATTATTATTATTATTATATTATTCCTCTAAATCACGACTTAAGATGTTATGCGTCGGCTGAATATAAAATCTACTCCAGGTTGCAACCAGCTACCTAAGGAGCAGATCTAGGGACTGTCGGTGCCTCTACAATACTTTGCGCAAAATGTGGGCTGTTCCAAATAAAGCAATTTCTTGCACTTCCCAGTCTTTTGGATTACCTGGGAGTTTAGACAAGATCTTACACAAATTTTGCGGAACAAATCCCAGAGCTCCGATAACTATCGGTACGACCTGTGCTTTTACGCCCCACATTCGGCTGACCTCGATTTCTAAACTCTTGTATTTAAGACGTTTCTCTGCCTCCTTGGTAACGACGTTTTGATCGCAAGGTACAGCAACATCCACAAGTAAACACGATTTGTTCTCCAAATCGCGGATGACTATATCCGGTTTGTTTGCCGCTATCGTCCGATCAGTTTGAATTTGTTGGTCGTACAATATCGTACACAATCCAACAGACGTCACCGGTTTCGGTGAGTGTTCGTACCACTTGGGGCATGTGTTTGGAACTTCGAGGGCGGTACAGATCTGCCAGTGGAGGTAGCTACACACCCTGTCGTGTCTTTTCAAGAATTCGGTCTTTGCTAGGATTGGACAAGCTGAGACAATATGATCGAGGGTTTCTACGTGTTCCTGACAAATGCGGCATTTATCATCTTGGGAAATTTTGAGAACCGCTTTATCATAATGTGGTGTTCTCAAGGCCTGATCTTGGGCAGCTATTACAAGTGCTTCCGATTCTGGCTTCATTCTTCCCCTTTTAAGCCACATAAATGATTGATCTTTATTGATCTGCACCTTGTCCATTCTTTTTAGGTATTGTCCGTGGAGTGGTTTGTCTCTCCACGATTTCTTTAACATTTTCTGTGTCTCAAATTTCATGTTAAGTAGCATCAGAAGTTCAGTGTCTCTGTCATTCTGGTTGTCTTGCATAGTCTTGTTCGCAATGCTTCTTGCTACACTTACAATGCCTCTGTTTCCCATTCTTCGGTCAGATTTCATGACCTGCCTCATTAGTGGGTCATCTTGATGGCTGACTGCATACTTTCCCATCCCGGTTATTGCATTGTGCCAGGAGGCTTCAATTTGTCTGAGGCCTCTTCCTCCTTCCTTACGTGACACATAAAGTCTATGTACATCAGCTCGGGGGTGGGCAACATGATGCATTGTTAGCAGTTTTCTGGTTTTTCGATCCATGATGCGAATTTCCTGTTCAGTCCAGTCTACTAGTCCGAAACTGTATTCGGCTACAGGCACCGCCAAACTACCTATTGCTGATATTTTATTCCTTGAGTTCAGAGCGGACTGCAGGACAAGTCTCACTCGTCTATAATACTCCCTGCGAATTCTCTCTTTCATTGTGTCGTTCGAGATGGTCTCACATTCTTCAATGCCCAGATATTTGTAAGTTTTACCTGGCTCAAGATCTTGAATCACAGTGTGTCTATCAACTTCAGTGTTCTCGGACGTGGTCATTTTGCCTCTTTTTAAGTTGGCTTTTGCACACTTGTCAAGACCAAACTTCATGCAGATGTCATTGCTAAAATCATTGATGACAGACAGTATTTGGGAGAGAATCGCTTCATTCTTAGGAAAAACTTTAAGATCATCCATGTAAAATAAATGTGATACTGGCCTTTCATCACCATGGAGCTTGTAACCAAAGTCATTGTGCGACAGCTGTCTTGATAGAGGAATCAAACTAATGCAAAACAGCATAGGGGTATTATTATTATTATTATTATTATTATTATTATTATTATTATTATTATTATTATTATTTGAAGAATCCAAATAACGTTTTTTCATAGGTGACATGCATTATAATTTGTAGGTAAGCAATAAAAAATATATTTACAAGAACGTCGGTATACCTCGGCTTGTAATTTAATTATCAGTGACTGACGCTGTGATGATATCGTGAGTATGAAGAGAAATTGGCAGAAGTATTGTGACTAATAGCTATGAACGTCAAGAGGCTGGCTTATAGCAAATAACAGGCGCGTTGAAGTTTGTACGCGAGGTGATAGCCCAGGTTTGTAACCAGTCAAGACCGTTGTTTGTGATATTGGTCGTGTGATTTTCAATGCTGTCAATGCTACATTTTCTTGAAATACGGATTCTCATACGCCATCTTTAACTTCAACTCATTTGTTTCGATTGTTCTTCAATTCAATGATATCTTATTTTACGTGGTGAGACTCAGGCCATGAGGCCTTCTCTTCCCTCTGACCATGCAAATTTCGCTACGCTTCTTTCACCATGTAGCGGAGAAAGAAGGAATCACTTGATCGTCAAACCAGGGGATTTGAATTTAGCTCAGTTGTTCTTATAGGCTTGAGGGCCTTTTTCGTGCAGTAAATCTACAACATGGGACAGCCGGCTTTACTTCCCCTCCGAAGGCTGGCGTACGGAGTATTATTTCCCTTTAAAATTCCACGGCTTCTATCGGGTTTGAATCCGCAATTTCGAGTAGAACAACCCGATACGTTAGCCTTGTACTACCAAAACCACATTTTACAGTCCGCCGTTCTTAACGGACGGCAGATTGTAATATTTTTAACGAACTCCAATTTTTAAGATTTATTTCCTCCTCTTGTCTTTGTTATAACGATGTACACAAGTACAGTAAATACGAAAACAAGTTTCTGTCTGCATTCCTTTGAGGCTCCGGACACCAACCGCCATTTCTGATGCAGCGTTGCCGTTTCGTGCGCTTTGTCGCAACAGGAAACGCGCTCTGAAAACGTGATTGGGATGCGAAGCGACGGGCTGTCGATCTGCGGCTGATCAGCGGAGGAAACTCTATCCGCAGCGAGTGGGGCGGGGACTGCAATCTGCTCTCGCGAAATGACGGGTGTTCGATTCCCAGCGACACACTGTGAGTCGGGATTCTGAAACGCCGGCCATATAGAGAGTTGGTTTGTGGCAAATGTGAAGTGGTCGATCAAACCTTTGTAAATCATTTTTATCATTCAGTTTAGTTTCAGTGGCACCAGTAATATTGTTTTAAAATATGTGAACGCAGGGCGAATTAAAGAAAACTGAACCGCTAGAAAAAAAATCTTCCAAAAAACAATTTGAATTTCTGGACATTTGCCCATATTTTTCAGTACCTTTGTTGAGATATAGTTGTGTCGAATCCATAAAACCACCGCTTGAAAAATCTTTGGATACAATTTAAATTTCTGGAGCTTTGTTCATTTTTTAGAGTTTCTTTGTATTTGATTTTGTTGTAACGAATCTATCAAACCATTGCTTGAAAAAAATCTTAAAAAACAATTTAAATTTCTGGAGCTTTACAGCTTTTTGAATTCCTTTGTAATTGATTTTATTGTAACGAATGTATCGAACAACCGCTTGAAACAATCTTGAAATATACAGGTGGTTCCATAAGTTTCGTACCTGACCAAGATTAAGTTCGTCAATGGAAAAGATTCCGAGCAGTATGTTGTCGAATCTTTAATTGTTGTAGTGATATAAGTTTGCAGCAGACTTCGCACTCAGTTTTGTGGAAAGAGGTACTTAAATTGGATGCGGTGCGTGAAATCGCATGGTGTTTAGCTTCGTTAAGACAACGCACCTGCGCTTACTGCTCACATTGGAATGGATGCTGTGAAGAACTGTGTCTTCAAGGAGTTGGACCATTCTCCCTAAAGTTCAGATTGGGCACCCAGCTACTTCTATCACTTACGAAAACTGAAGAAACACCTTCGGGGAAGAACATTTTCAGATGAGTGTAAAGTGAAAGAAAAAATTTTTTACCATTTTGCGAACAAAACGGAGTATTTTTTAAGGACTAAACATATTAATACAGAGATGTGAAAAGTGGATTGAAGTAAAGGAATCCTTTTACTACGAATTTTTATTTTTATTGGCATTTTTATTTTCGTTGTATGTCGAATAATTCACGCAATTCAAAGTAGAAAATTAATCAATTCTTTGACTTCCTAGGTGCAAACGAACGTAAAATGCAGCAAAACGTAGATCGATTTGATCAGCAGCGACAATTGGACATCAGTACAGAATTTTTGAACACTTGTTTGCCCCATCAGTAGCTACATAACCTAGCGGAACATATTTGGCACATTGCTAGTAAAAGGGTTAAACTGCAAAGTTACATTTTCCCGTGTACGTATGTATGTATACACGGAGTAATATACGTAGTATAGATACAGTTACGTAATGCTGCGGAAAATCGATTTCGAGATTTTTACGGAAATACACGTTTTGGGATCCCCAGATACCGAAAAAGTTTTTGTTTTCAGAACGTCTGTTCGTCCATCTGTCTGTCTGTCCGTCCGTCTGTGAACAACACTAACGCCTAAACCATACTTGCGATTTATTTTCTTTCTATCAAAAATAAAAGTTAGTGAGGCAAGAAACTTGTGCAACCTGTCTGGTACAAATGGAACATCTGGACCTGTGCCCATCTTTTCCAGCCCCTCGCCCACAGTGGAAGGCAAGCAGCTTCACCGCCCCCGAGCACTTCCAGTGGTGTACGGCTCCAGAGGCTAGCGGCGTTAACGGGCATTGCCGCGTATTCATGGCGCACTAAAGACGCGTTGCCATGTGCCAGTAGTGCAGCCGGCGTTCGGCCCAGTGGTGATTACCGCTTTGAATGCATTGCTTTGTGACGTTTGCTAGTCGGTTAGTGTGCAGTCGTCAAACGACTCGTTAAATTATGCCTTTAACGCTATCTGCTCGCTGCGTTTGTGTTTATAGATCTATTACTAAAGGCCTGAAGAAGGGAAAATGCTGTTGAAGAAAGCTACACAGAATGAGTTTCGATGAAGTAGTTTGCATACTGCTCTAGAACGACAAATATAATTCTCTTAAACACCAAAACCTTAGAGACATCTGCCTTGACCGAAGGCTACATATTTCTTTCAATTTTTGCGACGATAAGAAATTAGTAATGTAGATATATCCTTAACATGCATATATTTTTATATAGTTATATAGGATTTTTTTCATTTGTGTAGCCTGTCAATATATCAACAACCAAAACGAAATTATTTTTTAAAATTTATTTTGGGAAGTATCTGAATTTTGTCCAGAAAAAGAGGCAATTAGCTGATATCATTTAGATCTACTAGTAGTTATATTGCTTCAGTTCATTTTTTGCCATTAATACCGATGAATAGAACTATTACTTGAACCCAAATAATACTTGCAATATTAATGTTAATATAGTCTTAATATTTTTTCCAGAAAGTTTTAAAAAATGGTAAATTTCAAAACCTTTTTTATGAAACATTGTCCAAGTGTTAAGTTTTGGTCTTGCACTAACCTAATATTTCTAGTTTATAATGAAAGTATAAGTGATTTCGTATAAATAATATGTTTCGGATTATTGACGTCGGTCCCACGACGAAAGGTTCGAAAAAGGCAACTTTTCATAAATATCAGAATATACTATTTCAAAAAACAAATCGTAGAAAAAGATAGAAAACTTATATTCTAGAACAACGAAAAAATAAAGTTCTAAGCTTTTGGTTATTCTGGAGGTGTATTATACCTTAAGACGGCAAGATTATCATGAGAAAATTTTCCAAGAATGCCTTTGTTGACATGGTCAGATTCGAATTAACTAAAAAATGAAAATATATTAAATTACCAAAAAGTGACTGTAAATAGAGGCATAAAAGTGAAGGAGAAAACTCGAATTATTGATTGCTTCATCTGATCGAGATTTGAGTTCCTGATAATGCGGCGAGACTGGGAATAAAATAAATTTCGAGTTGAGAAAGAATGGGAGGGTTTTAATTTTGGATGGATTGTTACAGTTCCCTACAAAATACGTTTTTATAATCCAGAGTAATTAAAAAGTGAAAAATCTATGTATAAGCGTTGTGGAAAAGGTACGAATTAATCGGATTAATAAAAAAAACCATTTCGAATCGTCATTATTTAAGTTAAATATTAATTTTTTAAAAACATTTATGGGCTTTCTGGTACCCGCAGTTGGGTTCTGCTTGAGCGAATAAAAATTGGAATGGGCAGAATACGTGATTCGCGAATGAATACTGAACAGACAATACTAGGCTGTGTAACACTTTCTTCTTCTTCTTCTTCTTCTTCTTCTTCTTCTTCTCCGTTCATATTTCTCTTTCTTCTATTTCTTGTTCTCTTTCTAGCTGATTTCTACTTTCGACTTAATTTTACTTTCTCTTCTCCCTTATTCCCGTTTTTAAATATATTTTCTGTATCCTTTTCCTCTTTGATGCACTAGTTAATATCAATACCGAGTGACAATTATGCGTTTCGCTTCGACACGAATGCATGCAACGCATAAGCGTCAAAGAGTTATCCAATAATGTAACTTACAGTTAACTGTGATTTACTACGCTGAGCTAATATAATGAGATTAATCTTCGAAAGCCTACTTTGTTTTTGTTTCTGGTCTTCAAGATTTGACAGAATATGCTGGTGATAACGTAAGCCAGTGAACCTAAAAAAATCTGTTTTCTTCTAACAGCTTTCAACATCGGGCTGCTTCGTTAGTGGAAACGACAGCTGCCATTTTGTAATTCGCGTTGGGATTGCTAACTACCAATGTTTAAAAAAATCGCTGCGACACTGTCTCCTTAGAAGTCGACGCAAATGCTCTTAAAATGTCCGAGAGCATTACGCCGTGCTAAGAGGCTTGCGCAAAAATTTATTAGGTGCTCATTATAATACTCGGCTGGAGCTGGGGGCAGAGGACGCAAATCCTTCTTGACTTACTGCTCAGAAGAAACAGGTCATTAACACGGAGGACATGGCGACCCATGTTACTAGAAGGATGTGACAATGTCAGGGTGGCCACTTTCTGGAAAACCGAAAAAAAAGACAAATTTTATTGCTCTGGAAAAAATCAGGGAATTTATGGAAGAATCTTTAAAAGTCAAGGAAAATTTTGAAATGGTTAGATATTTTCTTAAAAAATAGTACAGCATTAATGTTTTCTAAATTTCTATTTGTTGAATTTTTTAAATTTATTCTTCATGACGGCGAAATCAGAGAGTCGACAAATTAGTTGCAAATTTGCTTTAATATTTTCTTTTTGTAGTGTCAAGTTATGTACAAATCTTATTAGTGAAACATTTAAAAAATACTCTGGAAAACCAGAAAAAGCCAAAAAAATTTGTTCCAGGAAAAGTTCGGCCACTCAGCAGTTGATCATATTCATCGGGTGCCATAGGTCGTGTATGTTTCGCTTTATGGAGTTACATCCCTTGTCACCACCTTTACCTTTTTGCCTTCCAATGTTGGTGGTGGTGCGATAGGTGGGGCAGTAAACGACCACGTAGCACCTGGTCCAAATTCGTAGTTGAATTTAGCTTGTCCAACAATATGGGTAGAATTACCTTGAGTATGGGAGGAGACTGGTGACTCGAGTAATACTCCCTTGTTACTCGTTATTGCGGCTTCAATAATATCAAGCCACAACACACTCATACAAGAAGGTCCTTCGCAGATTTTCTTTCCAAGGGAAAGGGTTCAAGACTTGTGCACTGGGATATGATTGAGAACACGACTGTCGTATGTTTACGAAAATAACCAAAGCAATATATTCTGTTCTCAGAATTAGTACATTGAATATCAGGAATTGACTAATAATGTCCTGCTAAAATCAGGTGTGAGAAAAAAAACTAAAATGTCATTACAAAATATCATGAAAATCTGATTGAAATTAGACTTTGAAACCTTCCGATTAAATTCTTAAAATGATTTAAAGAATCATAATTCCTATAATACGTTATTTACACACAATTACCATTATACACATTTGCTGGAAAACACATAAAATAGTATACACTCAATATGCAGTACACATAAATACCATTCATATCCAATGTAAATTGATAGTACCAACGCTATGCCCTATATAGAAAGTATGTTAATCTACTAACTGTTCTGACAAATTAACTTGTTTCAAAAAAATGTATAACTGTTACCGATACAACAGTATTCAGTTTAATCAAATTTAAGCAAAAATAATTTTATTTACTCCTATGAGATCTCTTTATCTTATGAAATTTTTAAGTTAACTGCTAAACAACTAAGTTTTACATCACTCGCAATATGTCAATCAATCAAATAACTTATTGTCTTTACTTCTAATTTTTTTACAGTAATACCTTTCAAGTATCTGGGTCCAGTAACGATACTGTATTCCTATCTGGCATTCGGACACGTATTTAAAAACTCACGACAGAAGTCGAGTAATATTGCAGTTAATCATCTCGTAAAATACTGTACTGAAATAGTTCTACAATCTGGCCCACGCTTCTACCTCTAACTTGAAATGATTTAGACGAACTCACAAGGTCTCCCGCGGCGTACGAAGCCTTGACGTTCTTCGAGGTCGTCCGTAACGGAACTTGATCACGAAGGATTCCCGTCGACTGCGCTGCTCTTCTTGGGGCTTGCGTCGCTACCGTCGGCGTTGCTGTTGCGTCGGATGTCGCGATGATGGAATTTGATTCAAACAGGTCCAAGTATTCTTATTCTAAAAGCTTATTCGAAAAGCTTCTGTAATGATGAATTCTTGCAATGGCGTGGTCCGTCGTTCCACTAGCTCTCTCAGAGTAACGTCTCGTCGGCTGGTTAGTAGCAAAATGGCCGGGTCAGTCTACTCTTGCTCTTAATTCACCAAGATTTGCCTACTCTATCCCCATTGGTCGGTCAAGTCGTTCCATTGACTGATTTTGATATCACGATTTTGATACTAGTTGTAAGCGCTCCTCGTAGCTTTCTTTCGAACTACTTTCGTCGTCTAGCGTTCTCTACTGGTTGATGTAGTAACTACATGATTTCTAGGTAATAAGACGCATTTATGAAGAAAACTTATATTTTTCTTGATGTAAACGACTTTAGCGGTTACACCCTCAAGATGGGTTTCGGCCGCAACATATTTTTCTTTTGGTTAATTTGATTTTGTTATTCTTAAGGATGTAATTTTTATTATTTTTTATATTGTGGATCCGGGTGTTATAAGATAAAATTGATTGAATGGTTATGGAGTGAATCGTGAATGATTTGACTGATTGTATCAACAGGTGCTTACAAAAAGTTCACATACAATACTTTGTACACTATTTTACAGTCAAATGGCATGATGAGATAACATGAAATAAGACTGGATAACGTACTCTGAACCAAAAGTATCCCTGACCAATAACCTCATAATTCAACCATATGTTTCATATGGTTGAAATTCAATAATATTTATTTACTTGATAGGTACTAATTAAAATACGTATCAATGAAGGTTTTCTTTCTTTTCACGCATTCATTTAACATGATTCATGCACATTTTCTTGAACTGCAGACTCCCTCCTTCCTTCCCTAACCCCTACTTTTCTCAAGTTCAGAATTACAAGCGGGTTGTGAAGTGAAAATGTTCAGAGGTTAGTATTATGTATTTTTACTCCGGAATGAATTGCAGTGTTCACGAAAATTCTATATGCATAAGGGGCGTCCTGAAGGATTTTACTTTCTCACCATACTATGTACTTACGTAGATAACAGAGGATATTGTTATGTTACAGGAAAAACTGGCGAATTTTCTGTACAAAATCTAGAACTGTGAGACCATGGTATCGAAACAGTTAATAATAAAAGCTTACGCAATTAGTTTATAATATTAAGCTTTATTGCATGAGTACATGTTTTGAAAACGAGCGACGTTAGGAGCGAGTTTTCAAATTTGTTCGAATGCAACAAAGCAACATTATAAATGAGTTGCATACGCAATTTTTTTGTGTGACAGCATTTTAAATTTCTAAGAGAATCAAACTTAATTTTGCCAAACAACTTTCCTGTGGTGTCACGGGGACTTGACATCCGTGCGAGAAAACTGTGACCGGCTGTTCCGTTTACCTGTACCTCCCCCCGATTCTCTCGCTACGATTTGTCGAATGTGTGATGACGCAATCATTCCTGCCAAAAAATCTAATACGTCATCATTTGTGCCGTAAAACGCCCGATTTTGAACGATTTCTGGGAACATAAAAGGTCGTTTGTAATGCTGGAATACAAAAAACATAGTTCCTTATGTAGTAATTTATATCCTCTAACACTATTCGGTCAGAATCCACATTTAAAAAAAAATTATTATTATTATTATTAGGATTGAAGTGGTAGGATGATGATGAGGGGTGAGAGGACTAGGATTGTAGCGATCCTGAGCTTGCTCAGTCACTATTTATCGATAAGAATGACCTCGTCTGCGTGCTTCGCCGCGCGATTACGTAACCCGTCGCCTTATCAGCGGTCGCTGGAGGGGTGGCGGGGGAAGACAGTTGCCCCCCCCCCTACGCGGAAAAGAAGGGGTTGTAACGGCGGTGTGAGGAGTGCGCAGAATGTTTCGAGAAGCGGCAGCGTGAGGTAGCAGCGTGAATTTGGAAGCTGATGGTGTGGGGCCGCGAGCTCCAGTTAGCGAGAAAGGAGAGGTTTGGCCCAGTTGTGGCTAAATTCACACGGCAGATGCGCGTTCGACGGAGGCATCTGGTCTTGGAGTACGACGTGGTTACAGAGAGAACACGTGCTTAGGCCCAAGACAGAGCGTCGGCAGCCGCATTAGTTCGCTGTGAGTTGTGCGCTGGTGGCGAACGCCACGGCCACCGAAATAAGGTCGGTGTTAAAGACAAAACAATTTTGTATGTGATACTATAAAAAGTAATGAGAATTTGGAAGCAATTGACTGTAGAATGCAGGTGGAAGTGTTGTTCCTGTAGTTCACTGTCAGATTGTTTAATTTTTTTTTTTGGCCATTAATACTCTTGCATAATGTATGATATACCAGATCATTGGTATTTCCATAATCATTGTGTACTATTTTCAAAAGATATTTGAAGTAGTGTGTCTTTCTAAGGGGAGAACATCACTTATTTATGATAGAATCTTGTCATGTTAATACACTACAAGTGCAGTTTCTGTCTTTTAAAAAAGAACATTTTGATGATAGTGTAAAATCCAAATCAAGTTAGAAAACAATTTGGGTTATTTAGGAACAATTAAAAGGTTATAAAACTATATTTGGTATGAACTGTTGAAGAATTTAAGTGAACTTAAATATCTTGAAATATTTATTGAAATTTGGATGCCTGTTGAGTAAAAATACTACATATTTTTAATTTCAACCAAAGGTGTAGGTTGTAATAAATGTTTCACATTTATGGTGTAAACACACATGTTTAAGTTTTTTTTTTTTGCAACTTCTTTTGAATATTCTGTGTTTTCAAAACTATGTTTACTCATTTTAATTGTACACAACATATGTCTTTGTAATTGAAGTGAATTGTTTTGCAAGAAACTACTATGTATGCTAATGCAGTGTATGTTGAGGAAGGGTTAATTGCAATTTTTGTAAACAGAAAGTGCTGAGGCATTTTGTCATCCGAAATGCCTGTGCTCTACCCTCTGATGTAATATTATGTGCACTCATCTCCCCAGAGATATCTTTGATTCAATTTGTTGGATTTCAATTTATTTTTGTCACAGAAGATGTTGCTGTGATGCTAGTTTGTGCCAACTTTGAAATTCATAATTTTTGCAGTTGATTTTTCCTCAAAAAGTTTTTTTTTTACGCTGTTCAGTGTTGTATTTTTCTTTGTTCATTTGTTTATCTGTGCATGTTAGGTAATTTTGCAATTTGTGTTTCTTTTTTTTGAAGATTCAATTATATTAATGTTTGTGGCTTTCAACTTTGTGTTTTTTTTTTCAAAATTTCAACAAGAGCCAAATTACCCACGAAATTTCCCCACGCCCGACCTACACGTTCGGTCACAGGATGATGGTAAGAGATAGTAGGTGGGGTAGTAGGTGTTCGTGGGATTTTTGAACCATCCCAGCATTTGCCTTTTAAACAAAGGAACCCACGAAAAATCCCGGTCAGGATAGCTGGCGCGGGGATCGAACCCGGACCTCCCGATTGCAAGCTACGCACTGAGCCACTTGGCTCGGTAATAATGTTTTTTATGTTTTATGTGCAAACAACCATTGTACAAAAAATCCATGCATATCCATATATTCCATGTATTTCTATGCACTCTAAAAAACTAATTTATATACTGTATGATACGGCTGATATCGATATCATTTCAAGGCCCTGAATGGGAAAATGAGCTATATTACTTCTGTAAAATAAATTTCTATTGCGGTGCTCACAGCAATGATAAAAATGTGAGGTGTCAAACCAAATATAAATTCATGGGCAAGTAACGAATCACTAATTACATTTTATGGATATTTGTATTTATTGAAAATTAAACTTAGGAGGCACAAATGCAATTTCGCGTCACGTCGTCTGTAGAATGTTCTGTTTTTGACAGGTTGAACAAAACTCGAAACTCGATGCTAGAGCTTTTAAACATGGTAATCATGAGGATTCATTCCGGGCACGTAGACTGCTACTAACCTGCTCATTATTCCTGTTAGTGTAGTGAATGTTCTATCGCTGGAAGTGGCGGTATTTGGGATGGATTATGAGATCATGCGCCAACCTACATGTCAGTATATGGGGATTTCCATCTCCAGGAATCTCCCGTAGCGTGGCACCGCCGCAGCCGGGCCAAACTCTAAGCTGCTGACAGGTCTCCCGATATGTCTGGCAGTGTAGTGCATGTAAGTGTGTGTGTAAGTAAGAGGTGACGATAGGACAAGGCAGAATAAAGGAAAATTCACGCAATGTCCGTGACCCGTTTGTTAGGGTACTATTCTGGCATTCACCTGGTGTTGATCTAAGAAACCACGAAAAACCACCGATCGGTGCTCCCCGCCGCCGCTAGATATCTCTTCCGGACAGCGGATGAATTCGTCCTAGCTATGTAGCTGTTCTTCGGAATCGGTAACAATTGTGATGCGAATCGTAAGATCCGGTCCCAGACACATCAGTGTCAACAGTCATTGCTGTGAGAAATATCATCCGAACCAACCATTTCGAGAGATACGCCAACTATGCTCCGATTTAAACGGAATGGCACTTCAAGACCACGAACTGCAAGGAGAGGGGGGCATTTGCTTCATGGCTGTCCGGGGGACGCCGTGTCCTAGCCACAGGATTGATTTGCGCATTTCGCCCTGAGCAAAGTCGCAGAATAGGTGGCGATAACGTTGACATCTGTGCCTAGGTGGATCGGACAGCCAAGGAGCAAACGCTGGTCGCTGAAGCCAAAGCTCTCACAGTTCTAATACCGAAAAAATTAATCGTAACGTAGCTCCCAATTGGATGACAGAATCCAGTTTCTCACTTTGAAATACCAATTTGTTTAAATCAGGGGTGTCCAACTTCCAAGGCATCATGGGCCAAACCTAAAACGTTTAATATGGTCGCGGGCCATATTTTCATTATTCGGACAACCCACACCTGACATCCCCGGATTGTTGATCTCGGCACTTCGCTCGGCTGCTCTGACACGGCGAGAGGGATAGAACTATGCGCGATATCGGGGTGTGCCTTGCATAACGCTGTGAGAGACATTGGAATAATTAGAGACCGGATTTTTATGTAATTACATATTTTTTTCTACTTACCGTTCTCATTATTGTGATCTTGGCGAATCATGGCCCTCCTAACACAATATCCAATTTTTTTCGATACACAGTTTTACATATTTAGTACTATATTACATATTTTACATATTTTGCTGTTTTCACAATATATTTTCGTATTTTATCAATTTTCTTCTATTTAATTGCATATTTCTTATGAAAATATGTATTTTTGTTAAATATCTGCATTTTCCCTACATTATTGAGGAAAGCTGGGTACCCAAATCATCACTGACACCGCGTTTTGTGATCTGTAACCTTAATTTCGAAGAAACAATTGCGATCCCTGACGTGTAACACATCGATGAAGATGCAACAGTGTATGTTTGCTGGTCGTGGATCTCGCCAGTTTGTGCGATGGCTTCTATTGCGATTACTCCGGCTGCTAAACTACGGTCCTGGATTACAATAAATGAAGCTTTTACTACTGAGGAGAAAGTTGTATGATGTGAAGTGAGCAGTTTTTATAAGTCTAATTTCGAATTACCTAAATGTATTTTATTATTAGTGTATTTTAATGTTACATATTATATCCAATTTTACATATTTATTACATATTCTTACAGTTTTCATTACATATTTATGTACATATTTTGACGTTTTAGACTACATATTTTTCCGGTCTCTAGTGATAATTTTGAATATCTGAATTCACTAGAAAAAAATCCTTAAATCTACCCTTCACCAATTTTTACATTAAGGGAATGTTGACCCCGACAAAGCTCGTGCGCTAGGCGCACAATTTTCTCTCCCAACGTAGATGAAAGGGACTTTAACTTTTGACTAAACACTTTTCGCGGGCCACAATAAATGGCATCGCGGACCTCATGTGGCCCGCGGGTCACACGTTGGAGAGGTCTCGTTTAAATCATAGTACACTCGGCGAATCTCTCGAAGCCCATGATGTGGATGATATTTTCCCGGGCAAAGACGGTTGCCGCTGTAGTCCGGTCTATTACCGGAACACACAAAGGCTACAGTAAGGAGACTCAACTTCGGGGGGGGGGGGGGCTGCCGAAAACGTCGGCAGTTACTTGAAAAATAAAACATAACTAGACTTCTTCCGCTTCAGCGACATCACGCGGCGAATGAAAGAACCACGAAAGAAACAATCAATGCAGCCAATGGCAGCAAACTCAAGCGTTTCCGCGGGAAGCAATTTTTATTTACGAGTGTTAACGGGGCACGCCCTTGATAATAATGATAATAATCATAATTAATAAATCATTATAAATTTCTCACATAAATACGGCACAAACTGCGTAAAGAACTGTCAAGAGAGCTGCAATTCACTGACTTACAATCTTCTAGATGAAGATAACAATGAACCCGATTCCGTTCCAAGTCGGCTACAGTACTGCCCCGTTACTACTTTTCCATCTTATTATCTTGGATTGAGGCACGACCAAAGTCCGTCCCAGCAATGCCGAGCGCCAACATGAGCAATAATACTGCGATTTTCGTAACTTTGTCCCTGACAGAACTCAGCTGTTCACGGTTTCATCCAATAGGGAGCTTGAACGTCACCATAGTGACGTCACTGTCGCGGAATATAAGCTCCCGATTGGATGGCAGCGAAACAGCTGATTCCTGTCAGGAACAAAGTTACGAAAATCGCAGTATATACAACTGACCAGCGCCTTCGCCAGTAAGTTCCTTCACCCACTGCTTGATGTCGCTAAATTAGGAAGGAGTCGAGTTTTGTTTTTTTATTTTTCCAAGTAGCTACTGACGTTTTTCGTACATAACCCCACCATGCCTCCAACTCAGGGATTGAATCTCCCTCCTCCCGCCTTTGTGGCGGCTATGGTGTAACGGTTAGCGTATCGGACTGTTATACCCAAGTTCGCGGGTTCAAATTGAAGCCATGGATTTTTAAGGGCGAAAAAATCCTTCGTACGCCTTCTTGCAGAGGGGAAGTAAAGCCGGCTGTCCCATGTTATTAGATTTACTGCATGTAAAATATCCTCAAGCCTAAATGACGCCTCTGAGCAAAATTCAAAATGGCCTGTTTCGTCGCCCAAGGCATACCTTCTTTCTCCGCTAGTAGGTGAAAGGAGCGTAGCGAAATTTGGTGGTCAGACGGAAGAGCAGGCCTCATGGCCTGTGTCTCGCCACGTAAAACAAGGCATTAATTCAATTCAATTCCTGTAGACTTCGTGGAGTGGACCGGAAGGCCGCAATCGGAGTGGAGTGCCCGCCCGTCCGAATCTCCCGCCGTGTGAAGCTGTGGTCGTGCCGCGGTTCGCCGAAATCTGAAGGCCCCCGCGCGGTGATAGCTCGTCGGCCGCGGAGCCGTTGGCCTCGTTAGACGCGCTGATTATTCCGCCCCCGGGGTGGGGGTGGGGGTGGTGGTGGCTCCGAGGCTGATCGTTAACGGAGCCGCCGCCCGTTGCTCCGGGCTTTATGCTGATTCAAACGCTGCCGCCCCCCGCCCCGCCCCGCCCCCGCACGCCGCTCCGCAGCCGCCTCCGCCCTCGCCATCATCTCCGCCGCCAGCCCCGCCGTGTGCCGCCCCCACCTCCACCGCCGCGTCACTCCGTCCCCGCCGCCCCGCCCCTGCCACCACCTCTGCCCCCGACCCTGCTCCCGCTCCTGCCCCCCTGCCTCCGCCCACGCCCCTTCGCCCGCTACTGTCCCACCCCTGCCCCCGCCCCTGCCCCCGTCCCCGCTCCTCACCTTCCCCTGCCCCATCCCTGCCCCTCTCCGGCCACTGCCTCCGTCCCTACCCCCGCCCTTGCCCCTCCCCTTCCATTGCCTCCGTCCCTACCCCTGCCCCTCCCCTTCCCCTGTCCCCTCCCTTCCTGCCTCCGCCCCGCCCCTACCCCCGCACTTGCCCCCGCCCCTGTCTCCACCCACGCCTCTTCTTCGGGCCCGCCCCTGCCCCCGCCCCTGCCCCCGCCCCTGCCTCCGCCCCTGCCCCCGCCCCTCCCCTTCCCCTGCCCCTTCCTTGCCCCCTCCCCTTCTACTGCCTTCGTCCCTACCCCCACCCCTGCTCCTCCCATTTCTCTGCCCCCTCCCTGCCTCTCCCCTTCCATTGCCTCCGTCCCGCCCTTGCCCCCGCCCATGTCCCCGCCCCCGCCCCTCTCCTTCCCCTGCCCCCTCCCTTTCCAGGGCCACCGCCCCTGCCCCCACCCTGCGCCGCCCCTGCCTCCAAAACCTCCGACCCCCACCCGCGACGATGCCGCCCACACCACCACATCCGAAGCCGATGCCAGCCCGGCTGTCTCCGTCCCCCCCACCTCCACTGCTGCCGCCTACGCCTCTATCCCACAGCCGCCGCAGCCGCCGCGATGCTGCCTCTGCCGGCGTCGAATGCGGTTCTGTGCGCCCACGCCGATGAAGCCATCCGCATTGACGCGAGTTGCTCCTGTCGCCATCAATGCTACCGTGTAAACAGGCCAAGGTGGCTCAGGGCTTTAGTTGCAGTACCTCCGAACGGGAGGTCGTAGAGGATGAGTCCTGACGCTGGCAAAATTTTGGACACTGGCTAATTCGAATTCATCCACTGCCTGGAGGAGAATTCTAGCGGTCGGCTGCTCTGATCGTAGTTTTCCGTGGTTTCTCCGACCAACACCAGGCCCATGCTGGAGCAGTACCCTAACAAACGAGCCACGGACCCTGTGCGATCTTTCCTTCCTCATTCTTGTCCCATCCTCACCCCTTACACATACACTTTCATGCACTACACTACCACACATGACGGAAGAGCAGTCGGACGCTAAGAACTATTTTCGCTTATGGAAGATGCTGGTTGGGAAACACCGCTAGCCGTCGTGTGGATCAGAACCGGATCTCAACATAGAATGGAGAAGATCACCGCCCTCTTCCGTGATGAAGAAATGCTTTATACTACGAAGCGTTTGACTAATTGATTCTCCTTGTCGAGAGGTATGAATAAGGTACTGGTCGTCTCTAGGCGCCTTAAAACACTCCGAAGTGCATTTTATGTGCTTCAAACATCATCAAATCACTTTTTTTCGAGAAATTGTTTTGAATATCCTGTAAGTTTCTCGGAAAAATTGTGTTTCCGAGAACCGTTCAATAAAGCTTCGCTTTCCTTCTATAGTTGGACCAAGGGTCAGTGAGAAACTGGCGAATTCGCACTCAGACACGCACATATTACTCGATTTGGTTTCGTTTTATTTTATTATTTTATTACATGTTATTCGCTAATAGAACATATTTGAAGCATATTAATAATTGCAATATTGTTTTATTAAATTTTATCCCCTTATTATCTCATGGCAAATTTCACGTTACTGAGATCATGTTCGTAATAGTTATTAGAATAGAAGTGATGTATTAATCCATTACGTATAAACTACTTTCAACCTCAGTCTTGCCATCTTTCTCGGGATGAGACAAATTTGAATCAAAATTAAAGTTCATTGAATTTTTTACAAAGTGGATAATACATACCATATGCATACGTTCGATATGTGGAAACACAATAATTCTTACAATACTAGATAGGTCTAACGACCTCGGTTGATAATTCTCAAGTCAAGTCGTAATAAGATATCTTACGAAACGTATTTCGTAAACAACTATTTTAATCCAGTATCTCAGTCCCTGACCTGACCTGTCTCTGCAGCCGTCAATGCTGAAGTCTGCTGCTGGGTAATATCCTAGTGAAGACGTCACTGCGGCGGGCGTCTGGCTGAGAATTGGCGAGCGTCTGCCTCCTCCGCTTCCTGTCTCAAAGCGCGTTTGCTTCGCTGCACTGCGACGCCACCCCCGCCCCCTTCCCTCTCCCCCTCCCTTTTCCTTAACTCCCCTTACCCTCTACCCTCCCTTTTCTCTTATCTCCCCTTACCCTTTACCCTCCCTTTTCTCTTATCTCCTGTACACATTTCCCTCCCCCACCCTGTACCCACCTTCCGCCCCCTTTTCACTCGTACTTTCTTCCCTTTTTTCTGACCTCTCCTCCTACCCTTTTCCCTACTCTCTACCCCTTTCTCTTATCCTCTCTTTCTCTCTTCCTTCCCTCACACCCTTCCCCTCTCCTTTACCCTTCTTCTTCCCCTTTCACTCCTTTCCTCCACCCTCACTCTTCCACTCCTTTCCCTTCTTTCTCCATCTCCCCCTTTTCGTTCTCCCTCCCCATCCCTTCACCTTTTCTTATCTCTTTTTTCCGCCCCTTTTTTCCTCCGCCAACCCCTTCACATTTTCCTCCTTCCTTTCGCACCTCTCACTCTGCCCTTCTCCTTCTTTCCCCTACTTTCTTCACGTTTCCTCTTTTCCTTATCCTCTCTTTTCCATCTCTTTCACTCATCCCGCCCTACCGGGAGAGGTGGCTCAGGGCATCAACTGATCTCACGGCAGTGCCTCTGGCTGGGAGTTCCTGGCTTCCAGTCCGGACAGTGGCAGGGTTTTCGACACTAGCTACCTAGCTGCTGTTTTTATCCAGAGAAGAATTCTAGCGTCCGGTTGCTCTGATCGGATTTTTTCCGTGTTTTTTTTCGGTCAATACCAGGCGAATGCCGGAGCAGTACAATAACAAACGGGCCACCGACCGCGCGCTATATTTTCTTCCTCGTCCTTGTCCTATCACTCACTTCCACTAAAAGGCACTACACTACGACACATGCCAGAAGACCGGCGCTTGTCCCGACTGGGGCGGTGCCCCGCTGGTGGGAGATACCTAATTGGGGAAAATCCCTCTAGCCGAAGATAGGTCGGCGCCAGCCAGTAGGGGGAAGATCGCCGTCACCTCCCCAGGAAAAAACATGCCCCATATTTACAAGACTAATGTCCTTAGCAGTTGACACGTCCGGAATCACTATTCAATCAATTAATAAATAAAAATAAATACTTCATCTCCTCAAATTTTTACTTCTTTCTCCTTTTTTCCCTTTTCCTTCTCACTCCCACGCCGCTTCTCCCACTCGCCCCTTTCCATCCCATCCACCTTCCCTCCCCATTCCCCTTTAACTGCTCCCTCTTCCTGACCTCCTACCCGTCTCCCCTCTCCACAATCCCCTTCTGCCTCCTTTCTCTCCCCCCTCTACGCTTTCCCTTCCCGCCCTCCACCACGCCCTCGGTATTCTGCCGAGACGGTTCGCGTCGACACGGTGACCTACTTTGGCCCCCGCGCAGCCAGTTGCCCTCACGTATACGCCCCTGCACTTCTCTCGAGATAATGCTTGGAGCTCCCTGCAGATGCAACGAGTAGCATGGGAGTGTTGCAGTTAAAGCTAGAGCCACCGTCTCTCAGAATCTGATGTGTCTTGGAAGAAAGCGAAAAAATAAAATAATCAACACTGCAGGAAAATGGGTACGTTTCAAGGAGTGGTGCTACTGCGGCACATACTTTCTCACATTATAATTTTTGAAAGTTTTGGAAAATGAAGAGACTTGAACGATAATGGGACCTGCACCATTCTATGGACCGATTTAAATAAGTTGGTGAGTGACAGTATTGCTTCTGAAGATGTAGCTTCATACAATATGAGTATATAATTTGGTTACTTTTTTAAGTATTTATTTCAAGTGTTTATTTTCGTGTCCCGGGATCACGTGTTCAGTGGCACGCAACCTGGCAACGTCGCTCCTTTCCATTTGCAACTGCCAATCACCAACTTCTTTTAATCGGACTGGCGTGATTTTGTTTATTCAAAGGGAGGGTTGAGAATTGACGAAAAAATTGAGCAGTTATCTTGTAAAAGATTAATCCGATTCTAAAATACCGTATACATTTATATGATGCCCAAAGCTTCTGTGGGAATACGTTACCCATCTCTCCTCTTCCTCCTGCGTCTAGTTCTCCATGATTCTGCGAAGGGGATTGCGTCGAGACGATGCCCTAGTTTCAACAACGGTGGGGCTTACGCGTCCTCTCCCGAGCATGCAGTCCACTCGCAAACAGATGCGTAGCAGATGAAGACTCTGCAGACCCTGCGACTCTGCAGATATGTTATATATATATATGCATGTTGCCCCGAAAGGTTAACGCATTGCAGTGCTTACGCTGCTTAATTGTTTAAAATAATAATAATAATTATTATTATTATTATTATTATTATTATTATTATTATTATTCCCATTTTGTTTTACAGAGATAATATACATTGTAGTTTCTTGGAATTACTAACCTTCGATAACCAGTTGTGATAGTGAGCAATACTGGGTTTATAATTTATTATCTGTCTAATTGTACGTAGTATTTTTTGTGTGTGGCGTATTTTTGAATTTTTTTTGTAAATTTACTATACATGTTTTTGTGAACATACAAAAAATTTAAAAAACAACCTAGCCTTGAAACATAAAATAAGTGAAAATTTACAGAGATACAATGGATATATTTCCATAGAGAAATATATCCATTGTACATTGCCGGGCCTAACCAGTTTCAAATCAGTCCTTTACAGGTCCTTACTTGAAATAGCCTTGATACAGTTTCCGTGAATTGGTGGAAAATTTCTACGATGTCGTTTCGTTTTGTGTCGATGTTGTGTGTAATGGCAAGCAAGATCATCTGAAAGTCAAGCCGTCGAGTGTCATGTGTATTTGTGAGACGTATTTACAAACAGAGCGAGTGGGGAAGTTTTAGATCACTTGCCATCTGTTCGCCGCTCCAGGGTCGCTGCGAGCATGTAGTCACGCCCAGCAAAAGAAGTGCAAACCGAGAAAATGGGACGGCGAGAGGAGCGGGCAGAAGCTGGGTGATGCAGAAGGGGCGGGGCGAAGTGAGGTGCAACGAGGCGAAGGAGGACGAAGCGGGGCGGAGTGGGGGTGGGGGCGAAGCGTGTGCTGCCGAAGCGGTGCGGAAGGGTACAGGCAGATCATGGTGAAGCGGGTTGGCGGGGACGGTGCAGGACGGAGGTGGGTGATGTGGAGCGGAGCGTGGTGAAGCGGGTGAAGTGGGGTGGAGAGAGGCCAAAAGGGGAAAGTGAAGCTGGGCGGAACGGGTGATGGTGAGCGGGATGAAGGGAGTGAAGTGGGTTGAACAGCGCGTGCAGGACGGAGCGGGAAGAAGCGGGCTACCGTGATGCAAAAGGGGCGGAGGGGCACAGCAGGTCATGGTGAAGCAGAGTGGTGTGGACGATGCTGGACGGAGCTAGGTGACGCGAAGCGGAGCACGGTGGAGCGGGACGAAGGAGGCAAGCGGGTGAAGTGGGGTGGAGAGAGGCCAAACGGGGAAAGTGAAGCTGGGCGGAATGGGTCTTGGTGAAGCGGGACGGAGGGAGCGAAGTGGGTGGAACGGGGCGTGCAGGACGGAGCGGGAAGAAGCGGGCTATGGTGAAGCGGAACCCAGGGAGGCAAACCGGGTCGTAGTGAACCGGGGTTGGTCGAGGCGGGGCAGATACGGCCCAGTGAGGCGGCCTAGCTCGACGCGGAAAGAGCGACTTTGGAGCAGGGAGGGGTGGGGCGGCTAAGGACGGAGCGGGGGATAGTGAAGCGGGACGGAGGAAGGCGAAGCGGTGGAGGAGGAGTCGTGGCTGGTCTATGCGGGGCGGGACCGGGCGACGCTAGTCGACGCGGTTCTGGTCGAGGCGGGATGGCCGAGGTGAAGGCAATGCACGACGTGACGAGGCGGGATATTCTTCCGGCAGAAGCAGGGCGGGGCGGGTCGACTCGGGGCAGATACGGCCCAGTGGGTCGGCCTGCCGCCTTCTCGCGGAAAGAGGGACCCGGGCCGGGGGCGTGGCGGGGAGGCACGGGGCGCGGCGGGCCGGCAGGGCGCAGCTGGCGCCGGAGATGAGCTCGTAACAGCATTGCGCGTCGGCCACGCCCCCTCGCCCCCCGTCGCCCCCCACCACCCACGCCATCACCTACCCCCGCTGGCAGCGACCAAGGCGAAAGCACGAGAGGTGGGGGCGAAGTCGCGAACCGAACTGTTGTTACAGCAGCCTGGTTTTCGCCGTTTTCGTTGCGTGTTAAACATTGACAACCAGTTGTTGTTGACGGTTTCTGACATTACGTCGAAGTTCGAGCTGTGGTCTGACAGGGGTGACCATGGAATGCACAGGCACCGATCTACTAGATCATTAGAATAGGTCGTTTGTAGGCGCCGGATTTTAATGCGAATGTATATTTTTCCCGCGTGATCAAATCGTATGCTCACTTGATTTGCGCCTGAAAAGCCAGGATCCTAATATTTAAATTCGATTTTATGATGGGTTTCTTGGATATTTTGCCTGTTTAATAAACGTATATTTCTTTAAGTAGATAATTATTTTGCGCGTATTACGTAATAGTAGTTTATGGAATTAGTTAATAATGTTAAGCTGTATTGCATGAGTACATGTTTTCAAAACGAGCGACGTTAGGAGCGAGTTTTCAAATTTGTACGAAGTAGTACGAATTTGTACGAATGTAGTAGCATTGTAGACGAATTGCACACGCTATTTTTTAATAGCATTGTAAATTTATTAGAGAATTAAACTTAATTTTGTGAAACTACTATCTTGCGATGTGTCGGGTATTTGACATCCGTACGAGAAAAGGGTGGTCGGCTGTTTACCCCGATTTTCTCGCTATGATTGGCTGATGACGCAATCATTCGTGCCGTAAAATCTAATACGCAATTATTTGTGCCGTAAAACGCCCGATTATGAACGATTTCTTGCAATAGAAAAGGTCGTTTATAATGCCGGAATAAAACAAATTGTTTATTGTTTCTCACATTGATTTAAAATATTTATTTTTACAAATTTAGATATTTCAATTTTGTAAAATATGTTTCTAGATATGTGGTGGGTTGTTGATATTACCAATTTTCTTTATGTGAAATAAGCCTGCTAATTCAAAGGAAAATGACATTCGTGTCGAGTATTACGTCCCGTGGACGTCTTGAACAACTTGATTGTTCAACTTGAACAATAGAAGGGAAGGGGATGTTTAATCAGATGAAGGAGAAGTTGAATAAGGGGGAGGAGAAGTAGAAGGAAACGGAGATGAAGTAATAGGAAGAAGAACAGTGGAAGAAATGGGAAAAGGGGTAGGGGGAATGGGATGATGAGTAGTATTAACGGGGGCAAGCAGAAGGACGATGAGGATTAGTATGAAAAAGAAGGTAATCAGGAGGGATGGAGGAGAATGATTGGAAAAATGAAGGGAAGGAAGAACGCGGAGAAAGAGACGTAATAGAAGCAGGAAAAAGAAAATATGAAGGGGAAAGAACGGAGGTGAGAAAGGCAACGAAGCAGGCCTGCGCAGTAGCAGAGTCGGCGGGGCGGGCGAAGCGGCGGCGGGGGCGGTGACGCGGGCGGTGACGCGGGCGGTGACGCGGGCGGTGACGCGGGCGGTGACGCGGGCGGTGACGCGGGCGGCGGTGGCGGCAGATTGCACCGGGAATCCCGAGAGGGACGCGCCGAGCCAGACGTGTCCGCCGGCTGCTTCTAAAGCTCTCCTCTCGGCCGCAGGGTCTGGACGCGCACACCACCACCACCACCATCACTATCACGTGATTGATAGATAGACATTATTTCCGCAGGTAGGTTTATGCAACCTGGTGGCGGAACACTAAAATTTACATATTATAATTAGGAATAAAATGCAGTGTAACGTAAAAATATTTTAAGACAATAATAATAATAATAACAATAATATGATAATGATAACAATAAAGGCATTAAAAACAGTAACCGTATTAATTCTACATTTATGGCGGTCCTGTACAGATAGTTTAGACTAACAAAAATACGACTTTTTATACACTGCATTCCTCTTCACTTCACTTCACAACTCTTGGACTTCACTTCCCTTTCTACTTCTGTATTGCACTACACTTCTCTTTCTACTTCTGTATTGCACTACACTTCACAACACTTGCACATCACTTCTTTTTCTACGTCTGTATTGCACTACACTTCACAACACATCACCACACTTCAATACGGATACTATAAATCAATGCATTTAATAATTATCACAAGGTATTTAATAATGAACGCCATAGCGTGGCGCCTGCGGTACCATCCACGCATCCCTCAACATTTTGCAGCGTTTCTCTGACACAGATGACCGGCTTAGATGATTCTGGGCAGCAACTGATGTGACTGCAGTGCCTCTGACCGACAGGTCGAGAGTTCGAGTCTCGATGGTGGCAGGATTTTCGACATTAGTCAGACGGCTCGGTCGATTTCTGTTGTTCACTGGAGGAGAAATCTAGCGACCGGTTGCTCTAATAAGCAGTCTTTAGTGGATTCTCCGATCAACGCAAGGCGAATACCGGGGCAGTACTCTAACAAACGGACCAGGACCGTGCACGATCTTTCCTTCGTCTTCCTAGTCCTATTGTTTCCTCTTCCTTCCTTTACACACACTTACACATACATGCACTACACTTGTCGGGAGTTTTCTGTTTGTCCCGGCTGGGGCGGTGGCCTGTTGATGAGAGATACCTGGATGAAGACAACCTCGCAGCCGAGTGTAGCTCGGCGCTGGATCGCACTCTCTAGCCGTGTAAGATATCCGCCGTCTCCCGAGATTCAGATATTCACTTTACGTACGGGACACGAAATGATCATAGCAGTTGACGAGGCTAGAAACGCGAAATTACTCAATCTTTCTCGGAATTTTGTCGTAAACCGAATTTATATTTGAAGCGGTTTGCTCCCAGCCCCTGCAGCTCCTTCCTTCTGCTTCAGCATAAATGCGGTACAACATTGAAATAGATTATTTAAACTTACTCGTTTTCGATGACAAAATTATAATGCATAAAGAATTATAAAATATTCGAGAGTAAATAGATTTAATTCACTTGTAAAAATTATCCTCTTCGGTTTCTGACGTCACTAAGCATTTCTCACTTGTGAATAACTATAACTTGTCCTATTTTGTTGTTTTTAATTATACATTACTGTTATTTCTTTTCAGAAGCATTATTTTTGTAAGACGAGAACTACAAAATGGTATGGATTACGCTTTAACTACCAACATTGACAGTTATTAAGAGAGCGTCAGGTTGTTTTTCACTTCAGTTAACGAGATATCATCTGCCTTGCAGATTTATTTCTCGTTTGACGTAGGTTTACGCTTTATGACAGGATGATGTGTAAACTTCGAAATTATCGTGAGTCTTATGAATAGGCTTAATGTGTTGTGATGACTTCTCTTGTCTTTAAGTTTCTGGATGTCTTCAGTTTTTTTCTTTCTTCTGGGAGTTTAATTTTTTATTGAAAATCTGGCTTGCCTAACATATGACAGTGTGATTATGTGGGGAAGAATTGTTTTAATAGGTAATAAAATTATCAAAGTTCTCTGAACTTCCATGCTTTCAGCTTTTCTTTTGGAATTTCACATCATTCACCTTCATGAAATAGAACGTTTACACAGTTAAAATCTGTGATTTTGTTTTTGTAAAAACATGTTTAAATTTGTAAGATTAAAAATAGTAATAGCACAAAGAATTAATGAAACATAAATCTAGTAAAGTTTGTTACAAGAGCTTTGTTCACATTCTTTGTCTAAGTGTTACTTTTAAGTCAGTTCTACGCAATTCTTTGTATTATTACGAGGTGTGGTGTACATAACAATTCGAAGGGAGTCGATGAAGAAAATCCCTCTTTTAAAAGGGCTAGATAAAAGAAAAAGATTACTCTAGATTATACTGTGGATTGAATTGGAGTCTTAACTTTCCTATGACCACCCGTATTTAACGCAGTTTACAATCATTGCTGCATATTTTCACGTAGAGTTACTTGAGCTAATGATTCGACAATTGTGCATAACTATTCAGATTAATTATTCGTGCTTAATTAAATGTGAATTGAAAACATGTTACGATTCATTGCGCTGTTTCCGCGGAAAATATTAATCGAATCACCGAATCCCGCAGCGCCATGTTAAATGAATTGCCTTATTATGTGATTCGTAATTGTTCTACGCATCCGTTCGCCGGCTATGGAGCAATATGGAGTGGCATTATTGCCGTCTCAACCTCTCAGTAGCTTTGATGATTACCCGTTAGGGGGCACTATTGTGCTGGAGTTCGTGGGACGCTAATTCTAACTACTACCGCCAGGGGGTGGTGATTGTCGGAGGTCGGCGTTGCTGTTTTGGTTGCGGCCCCAGCGAAACAAATTTGTGGGTGGTCGAGTGGTTTATGAGCACGGGGGGGAGGAGTGGGTGATGTAGAGGCTGTGGTTCGCATTTATTGGCCCGAGAACCGATTTGGTCGACCTAATTGAAAAGATGGTCCCATGGAATTAGTTGTTGGATGAGCGACCACATGACCATAAACCGTGTTAAGAGAATTATCCCAGAAGCCATTCTTTGCCACGAACATGCTTGACAGGCAACATCCTTTCAAATTCACAGGTCACAGTATTCCGCTAATTTTTAATCGCAGGTGAACCAGGTGGGAAGATGCCTTTTGGTAAACTAGGTGTGGAGTGATACTCGTAAATATATTGGTAACATTTTTTTGTACAATGAAATGATTTCCCACTCTCAACAGATAAATTCTTACTTCTTAAATTATAAATATTCCACATTAATTCAGAGAAAACGATGTATTTGTACTATTTAATAAAAAAAGGAAAATCAAAACGATACTTTATTACGAACTTAATCTCGAAGTTTTTATAAATATATTATTTGTATTAAAAAGAGTAGTGGTTTTCGTGTATTATAGTCACAAATAATTGAACGTGTTAAACGATAGAAAGCTACTAGTCAAGAATAATAAAGGAGCTGAAATCGTCGTACTTCCCACTTTGACTACGAACCAAGTAAGCACTATACTTACGGGACAAATGACCTTAGCAGTTGAAAATTGGAAACACGAAATAATCAATAAATCAATCAACCAACCAACTGGGGATGCCTTAGGAATACCAAGTCTCCGAAATCGTACGACGCAAAGTACAATACTATTTCATTCTTCTTTGTTTGGCGACAAAATATTGATAGTCATTAATAATTTCCACAGTTGATACAAGTGATGTAACATTTATGATTAGTCTTTGCCTTCCACGTCATAAAAATGTGGATGAAATTGTCCATGTGTGTAGAAATATTTGAGGGTACTACTCTCCATTGCAATGCCCGATCCAACAGTGTGAGTTGGGTCTAAATTGTGCTCGTTATTTTAACAATGAGTCAGTTGCTAAACATTTTATTGATTTTATTTCTTTAGTAATCATCCGACATATAGTTGATCATTATCTATATTACTTCTATTCTTTTTGTGTGACACTCATTATCGTGAACAATGGAGCCCCGGTGTGAAGATGAAATAGAAAAAAAAAGTTATTGAGTATATTCAGGATGCTGTAGTTTTTGGCAACACAAATTAATGAATGATGCCTAGCAATGATGTAACATAAATGATGGCTCTTTTACCTTTCACACCACAATAGTGAGATGAAATCAATTAGCAATTTCATCATGTGTTGTTGACTTATTTAACACAGTGCACAATTTATGGATAATTTCATGTAAGAGATTTCAGCTAAATAATGCATAATAGTGCAGCTCCGATCAGATGGATTATTTGTACCAAATCAACCCTAGCTATAAGAAACGTATTAATTGTTCAGTGCCTTATAACAGGGTAGGCAGAACCCGCCATTTCAATTTTGGTTTTATTAATCTTTTTGGCGATTTTGATAAATTAATATAGCTTAATATTGCATTCATTCACACAAAAAAAAATCAATTTCTGTCACTGCAAGTGTAAACTGATCTTCTCCTATGGAACACGAGTTTCCTGTAAAATGTTAAAATATTTTAAAATCTAAAATTTGAAAAAATGGACAATAATTCGACATCTTGAGTATTTGAATATATTTCAATTGCAAATTATGTAACATTTTATGTAAGTTATCAATTTACCTTTCATTGCCTTTTCAACTTTTTAATTTACCTTCAAGTGATTACTTACAATTTACCTTCAGTTACTTATTAATTACCTACTAATATTACAATTAATTACTTGAATTATTACTTTCAATTTAACTGTATTTCAATTTACCTTCTGTGACCTTTTAACCAACTTATCTTCAACCAGAATCATCGCCTCAACGTAGAATTTCATTTTTCTAAAAAGGAGATGGGAAACAGGAAGAGAATAAGGAGGATGGAGATCGTTTATTGAGAGCCACATAATTCATTTCGCGATGACCATTGCAAATGAGCGGAGCTCGATTAGTTCATGGCGAGAGGAATCTCAAAATTTCGAATCTGAATGGTAAAATCACTTCCAGTTATCGAAATCTCGACGTTTCGTGGTTTGAACATTTGCATAGAAAATCTGTTGGTGAATTTATTAAGCTCGACGTACGAAACAATTCGAGATATCAGTGTTCGAATTGCAAGGAAATTGGAGGTATATTAATTCGAAATATCAAAGAATTTCGAGATATTCGTGGTTGAGATAAATAATTCGAGAAATCCAAGAATCATTGTATTTCCTCAGTCGCATGAAACTAGTTTTCCTTTCTCAAGAAGAAAGAAAAAAAAAGAATAAAAAAGATGGGAAAAGGAAGGGTGGGATTCAGTGTTCTTTTTATTGCGACGCGACCACTCCTTTGGCAATTTCCAATGCGAACGAGGGGAGCGCTTAGCTCGGTTGACAATAAAGCATCGCAGGAGCGGTTTTCCATCGAGAAATTGCACTCCGCTGGCCATCAAATGCTCAATTGGCCGTTAAACGCGTATTTTCACCCAGCCGTTCCGTTCCCGTCGCGTCAGGCGGACGCAGCCAACGACTGCGTTAAAGGACTCTCCGACATTCGCTCGTCCTCAAGCTAATCTGAATCGATGAGTTCTGTGGAAGACAGCTTATGCTTCTGAAACGTATAACGCTGTTTTAAAAGATTGTAAAAAATTGTTAATAAAAATTGGAAGTTGCCACATCTCCGGTCGCTTCTTTTAAGATTCCTTCCCTCAACGTGTAGAAGCTGAGAAAAGGTGAATATGTGGATAAAGAAGGCGTTCATAGTACGTAATGATACTGGAACCAGTGTGTTTGATACTGTGAAGTTTAGGAAGGCAGATATTTTCTTACTCGTCAGGAAACATTAAGATGCTTGCATGTGCATTAAGGTGCAAGTACGATGGTCTGGTGTACAACTAAACTAAAATGGAGATGTCTGTGAAGTAGAGTTTCAGTGTTCAACGTATGATGTATTGAAAGGTTGAAAAATTGTTATTATTGTTCTATTTCAATTCCTTCTGTCATCCATTCCGCGGTATTTGACTGTATCTGGTGCATTCTCAATAGGATGCAAAGGGGAATTGCTGGTTTAGAAAGAATTTGAACTTCTTTGAATTAGAAATGAAGATTTGTTCGTTATCTTTAAAATTTAGTTTCGGCTTAAGCCTTTAAAAAACGGAATATTAGTTCAATTATTTTATATTGGTATCATTTTAATGATATAATTATAATAATGATAATGAATGGTTGTTAATATAGATTCAAAAGGGAGATGGGTAGATTGTGACACTCATATACGTATGAATATGCCGTATCTCGAAATTAATTTTGTTTTATATTGCACGAAGGTGGTACCAAAAACATTGGACGTGTCATTCAAGGAGAGAATAAAAACAGGGAGATTTGCATGTGTGCAATCTCTACTCGCATTCCTTGTCGGGTCGCTGTGTGATGCATTACTTTGTAAACAATTTCTGAGCCTTACCTTTCTCTCTTCAAGGCGGAAATGGGGTACAGAATGCAATAAGCTGTCAGGGCTGGACTAATATTTGCTGTCGTAGAACCATCCTGCGGTAATAATCCTTTACTGTCTCTCTTTACCTTCACGAATATTACGAACATTGTTTTAATTTCGTTTTCATCTTGGTTGTGGAAACTCGTTGTAAAGGAAGAGCTAGGGGAGAAAGTTTTGTCAAGGCAACTGGGGATGTTTAGATACGACATCCTTCTACCGAAACAACATTGCTTTTGGTTCGTGACATAGGATTGGCGAATACTGAAAATGGATAGAGAGGAAAGTGAAAAATTAAACGTGTGGATAAAGAAAAACTACATAGTGAAAGATGTAACAACTGAAATGCAACCTAAGAAACTTAAATGTTCACTTACAATTGTACACAATATTGTGCATCATAAATCTTAATTTCGAGTTAGCGTACTTCTGAAATCTACCCTATTCTGTTCGAAGCAATACTGATCTGATCATTAGTCCTGTTTTTACCGAATGTTTCTATTTGAAGTAGAAGGCAGATTTTGTATGTTTTGGTGCTGAAAATTTCGATCGTATTCAGATGACCATTACTCATTTGCATGAAGAGATTTATTTTAATTTCAACTCTGAAACAAGCTAGTTATTTCGTGTCGCTTATCTGAAAAAATGTACGATTTTATTTTAAAGTGTAGCATTTCTTTAACAAGATTTGTAAACGGAAAGTAAAATAATTTATATTAATACTCTATTTAAAATAAGTGGTGAAATAAAAGTCTTCAAGTGTAATCGGTTAATGGGAACCAATAATTTCAATATGAGGTTTTGTTTCAGAAATGGTTTGCTTTTATTATTTTGAAACTATTCGCAGTCAGTTATATGCCAGTGTTTTCATGTATCAATGGATTTATTTTCTGAATGAAACATTTTCAATACTGCAATTACCATTAAAAGCTCATCATAAAGCACTATCCCTCTTTTGTGGATATAGCTCTTGCGTTGTCATATTCACTAATGAAAGAGAGAGCTGTTACTATTTAATGTTGTGTGTGTACAGAAATTAGTTATTCTGTGCTCATATTTTGCGTTCACTTTTACGTAAAACTACACGAAAGAAACATAAATAGTGTCGTCAATTGAAAGAAATAATATGGGCTAAGCATAATCAGTATTTGAAAGGGAGGGTCCTTTTGCGTTTTTCTCCGTTGTGGAAAATGGAAAGGCGCGAGAGAGTAATAAAGAAGGTAGGGAGGGAGAGAGAAAGGAGGAAGGAAGGGAGGGAGGGAGAGAGAAAGGAAGATATGGAGGGAGAGAGAAGGGTGGAAGGAGAGAGAAGGGAGGCAGGGAGGAAGGAAGAGAGTAAGAAAGTGAGGGTTGGGGGAGATGGTGGGAGGGAGAAAGGGAGGGAGAAGGAAAGGGATAACGGGAGTGAGTGAGGAAGGGATAAAGAGATGGAGAGAGAAAGGGATAAAGGGAGAAAGAAAAAAGAATGAAGGGAAATAGAGAAAGGGATGAAGGGAGATAGAGTGAAAGGGAGGATGGGAAAGTAATAAGGGAAGGAGAGAGAGAGGAAGAGATAGCGGGAGAAGGAGAGAGGGGAAGAGATAGCAGGAGGACGGAGAGAGAGAGAGAGAGAGAGAGAGGGGGGTAAAGAAGAGAGGGAAGGACGAGGGAGGTAAGGCAGGAGAAGCAGGTAGTGTGGCAGCCGGCAAGCGAGATAAGAGGCAATGCACAGAGGTGGCGAGGGGCCAAGCGGGGCCGTGACGGCGCTGCGTGCTTAGGAGGGGCGCGAAGTGGCCTGCGCTTGATGGCGGCTGCGCTTTACAGCGCTCTTTCTTGCGTTGCAGCTAGCGGGCTCCCTCTCCCTCGTACCTTCTTCTCTCTTCGTTTTCTCTACCTCTGTGGCTTTCTCTGTCTCCTCCTCTCCCTCCACATCTGTCTCTGTGTCTCCCTCTATCTCTCTCTGCCTCTCTGTCTCTGCCTCTCCCCCTGTCTCTCTCTGCCTGACCCACTGTCTCCCTCTGTTTCTCTCTGCCTCTCCCTCTGTCTATCTCTCATTCCTCTCCCTGCCTATCTCTCTCCCTTTCTCTCTCCCTTCTCTCTCCTTTTACCACTCTGTCTCTCTGTGGCCTTCTCTCTCTCCTCCTCTCCCTCCACCTCTGTCTCTATCTCTCTGTCTCTGCCTCTCCCCCTGTCTCTCTCTGCCTGTCCCACTGTCTCCCTCTGTTTCTCTCTGCCTCTCCCTCTGTCTATCTCTCATTCCTCTCCCTGCCTATCTCTCTCCCTTTCTCTCTCCCTTCTCTCTCCTTTTACCACTCTGTCTCTCTGTGGCTTTCTCTCTCTCCTCCTCTCCCTCCACCTCTGTCTCTATCTCTCTCTGTCTCTGCCTCTCCCCCTGTCTCTCTCTGCCTGTCCCACTGTCTCCCTGTTTCTCTCTGCCTCTCCCTCTGTCTATCTCTCATTCCTCTCCCTGCCTATCTCTCTCCCTTTCTCTCTCCCTTCTCTCTCCTTTTACCACTCTGTCTCTCTGTGGCCTTCTCTCTGTGCGTCTCTCTTCTTCTGTCTCTCCCTCTATCTTTGTCTCTCTTTCTCTGTGCTTTTCTCTGTCTTTCTTCCTCTGTCTGTCTCTCTCTCTATCTCTTTCGTTACGTTATATGAAAAACAAGTTAATCGTCTGAAATAATGGAGTATTGGAGGATTATTATTATTATTATTATTATTATTATTATTATTATTATTATTGACGTAATACATCGGAATTAGAATTCAAGACGTATTGCAGAACAGTCAGAAAACAAATGAAATCAAATTTACATATAAGAGCAATATAAGAGCACAGGTCCAATTAAATGAAGATACATATACGAAAAAAGTCAAATAAAATTTTAATGCATATAAGACCACAAGTCAAATTAAATATAAATACATAAAGAACACAAATCAGGTTAAATTTAAATATATTATAGAGATAACACATTCATATAAACTGTCTACTATCGTATCACTATCAAAATTTCCACATACATGCCCACACCGCACTCAGTGGCTTTACTTGCTTTATTAAACAGTTATTATTATTATTATTATTATTATTATTATTGTTATTATTTATTATTAAGATTATTATTATTATTTATTATTATTATTATTATTTTTATTTTTAAATTTAATCTGTGCTTCTCTTCTGAACGCTCTCATGCAGTGTTTGCAACTGAGCCCGATAGCGGTCAGCCATTTGCCCAAAACGTGCTGCCCGAGATTAGCAGCGTTCCCCCGAGGGGTGCTGTCTGCCCGTCCGACCGCAGCAGTCAGGGCTCGGTGCTCGCGGCGCCTTCCGCGCCCGTACCCCTCTATCGGCCCCTCAACCCCCCTCGCCCCCTTCCCCGTCACCCCACCCCTTTTCATTCCAGGATCGGCCCAGGTGGCTCAGGCCATCTATTGATGTTACTCCACCGGGAGGTCCTTGGGCTCCACTGTCAACGGCGGCAGGGTTTTTGAACCCGAGGTGGCACCAGCGCAATCAAAATGGAAGTGATCAAGTAAAAAGTATCAATTCAGAGAAACAAAAGATACAAAAAATAGTCAGGGTTAGTAGAACAGGGTAGTACTAGAATTGCGAAAGAAGAAATCTTGGGTAAACGTTACTTAAGATGCTTTGTAAACATGCTTGTGCATTATTTGAAAAATATGTTGCTGTGCACGACGAACAAGAAAGGACCAAAAATATTTTTAGTTGTGAAATGTACCAACAATGTCTCGTCATAAATTATTACGAGATCGTGCCGTTTTAAATGACATCATTTACCTTAGGACTTATATTCGTGACCCGTTCCGAATTTAGAGAAAACTATGGGCGCCAGGAACAGGTTACGATAATTGATAACTACAACCACTGCCTCCACAGCTAATATTAACGAAATAAATGTCCGGCTAGCTGGGTCAATGGGTCACATAATGATAATCGCTATCTCCTAGATAGCCGATTATTTGATCTGCCAACTATACAGTATAACGAGGAATCTGAAAGGAAATGATTAAATATATCTCTAACTACTTATCGATTGTGATTGACTAAATGAAAATCATCTTTTCATTTCCGAAAAAAAATTAACAATTTATTGACTTTTGTGGACAATTATTCTGCCTTTAGGTCATGACCTCGTTTTAAAAGAAAACCTTTGTACTGCAGTACTTATCTACATGTAATCTTGACCGACGGCGCCCCGCAGTATCTTCTCACTTGAGTGATGATAATCCCATATCCAGCTTCTCTCTTGTAATCTTGCGATGCCGACGAATCCTCACTGGCTCGAATATCTACCGGTTCTTACTTAATATTCACAGTTCCTAGTTCTCCTTAACTACGTGGTAAAACATTAAAGTTCAAAACCGCAATATAAAGTACTTTCAAAGTCCCAAGCGAATTTAACTGCTGCACATCAACTTTCAAAGTCCGAAAACTATTGATTCTGACGACAAACTTACAAGTCCCACTCTCCTAATATTAAACTCGCGAGCGATCTGTACCACTCGACGGCCTCTTTCAGAATGTCAATTACTTCTCCGTTTTTAGCCCTCAACGCCTCGGTATCCATTCTTCATTCTTATTTTTTAAACAAAACGACAAACTTCCGTCATGAGTCGGCAGTCTATTCTCCCTTAGCTAATTCATCAATTTCTTACCAAATCAAGTAGCCACGCTCTCGATAGTCATTCCTTTCTAGACCAATCCCAAATTATCTTATATTTCTGTCTGGCCAGCGCCCCCACCTATTCAAGGCCTGAATGCAGTTTATTGACCTTGCCAACCACTACGCCGGCGTTTCTAAGGCTGTATATTCCCATTTGCAGACCCTTTGAACCCAACCTATTTACAGCAAATGTTACTGTCTAAATATATGATCTATTGGTATATCACAGTTGTTTCAAAATTAAGTACATCATTAAGTACAGATGTCATGTGAGAAAATGAATTTGCGAATTCTAGCAGCCGCTCTCTGATCGGTAGTGGTCGTGGTTTCTCCGATCTCCACGTTCCCCATAAGTCATTAATCAGCAATTAACTATTGGTTTTAATTATATTTAATGCGGTACCTTTTAGACGATAATTGAAAGGGGATCGCTGAAGCAGGTCATTCTTTTAAAAGGGGCCGATGCCACAAAAGCGTTCATCTGCTTCAGATAATCAAGTCGCAAGTAAATTTCTTTACTACACTCGTTTATGCACGTTGCCCAGCCGTGCTCCTTGCGGATCGTACCCGTCCTGTAAAGTGCACCGCCTGCTCATCTCGCCGAGGCGGGTCCGCATACAGCCATAGTGTCTGACGCTTGTGTGTGTGTGTGTGTTTACGAGGACAGGAGATAATCTTCAAAAGAGAGTGGGTACCCCATTTTACCCATCGTATGAGATTTGTTCTCACTAAACCCATTCTCCTCCATCTTCCCCGCGGAACCGCATTACACCGCAGGGAGTGGAATACGCCCCGTGTGCATGCATAGGTCTGTGTCTGTGTGTGTGTGTGTGTGTCTGGATGTGTATGTGAGTGTAGGTGGATGGGTGGGTCTTTGTGTGTGTGTGTGTGTGTGTGTGTCTATTGAAGAGAGTCACCGCCTCAAGGGGCTGGTGCTGGCGGCGGCTGCGGCCGGGCGCGCGGGCGCGTGTTGTCGAGGCGTGTTAGCGGCGCGTGCGCGAGCGCGATAGCGGCGCCGCAACGCGCCCCAGCAACGACGACGCCCGCGACGCCCCCGCCCGCAGGCTGACCGCCCGGTCGCCTTGTCGCGGCAGCCCGCGCCGCCTTCGACACCCACCCGCCCCTTCCGCTCTCTTCGCTCGACCCGCCCGCCCTGCTCGCCCCGCCCTGCCCTGCCGGACCCGCCCCGCCCTGCCCTGCCTGCCCCACCCCGCCCTGCCCTGCCCTGCCTGCCCCACCCCGCCCTGCCCGCCCCGCCATGCCCTGCCCCTCCCTTCCTCGCTCTGCCCCGCCCCACTCCGCCCTGCCCCGCCCCGCCCTATCCCGCCCCGCCTTGCCCCGCCCTTCCCTTCCCGCCCCGCACTTCCCACTTCGCCCTTCCCACTCCGCCCTTCCCACCCTTCCCGCCCAGTCTTTCTCGCCCCGCCCTTCCCGCTCCTTCCTTTTCTCCCCGCCCTTGCCACCCCGCCCTTCCCGCCCCGCCCTTCAAAAATAATCTAGTTTAAAATGTCTAGTGAATCAAAGGTGGGCTTGACACGTCCACAAATAAGAGTAAAAACAAAATTGTGACGTCGGAATTCTTGCAACATCTTGCGTACTCTCTCGCAGGCGGTCTGGTCAAACAAAGCCACCGGCGGTGGATAGGGAGCTGTCCGCTAGGTGGCTTTGGTTGAATACTGTATGCCAATTGCCATGAAATGATTCAATGTAAAAGTTTAACGTATAAATGTTATCACAAGTCGTGGAAAAAGTGCCATATGAAAGTCAAAGTAATGGGTATTAATACACTCGTGTGAAGTTTTCGATACTCGCTCGTTCCTCGCTTGTTTCGTAATATCTCACTCGCATATTAATACTCATCATTAAATTATCGTTTAATAATGTGCTATTAAAGTATAATTTGCCTTAAATTTGGCTGTCATCTTCATTTTTAATTATGTTCTATGTAGTCAAGATCCAAATTGCAGTCATTGATCGTCAAATGGCATCAAACATCGATGTAAAGAAAACATGGAACGCAAAGAATCGATGTTAAAATATCGTTGCTCGAAAAAATCGATGTTTAAAAACATCGATGTTTTCTTTGCCTTTCCTAGTCCCGCCAAGCCCTCCTCACCCCATCCCTCCCCTCCCCGCTCCTCCCCGTCCCTTCCTGGCCCTCCCCACCCGCCCCTCCCCCGCCTCGCCCCACCCCCGCCTCGCCCCTCCCCAGCCTCGCCCCTCCTCGCTCCTCCCCGTCCCTTCCCACCCTCCCCTCCACTCCCCGTCCCTTCCCGCCCCTCCACGTTCCTCCCCTCCCCGGCGCATCCGCCCATCCACCAACCAACCCGCTCACCCGCTCTCCTTGTCGCAGCAGCCAGCGCTCAGCAGCCGAGACAATTGGAGCCAGGGCGTGGGGCAGCGCGCGTGTGCACGCGCACCGATGGGCCCACGCAAACACGAGTAGGCGCGCGCACACGTGCGCACACAGAACCCGACGCACGCATGCGCGCCGGCGTAGGTGGCTCAGGGCATCGAATGATGTGCAGGGCTTCTGATCGAGTCCTAGGGTTCGAGTCCCGACCGAGGCAGGACTTTCATCACTTGCCAGATAGGTTGCTGCCGGCTGCTCTGGTCGGTAGTTTTCCCTGCTTTCTCCGATCAATACCAGGCGATTGTTGGCTCAACCCCACTTGGGTCGTTCGGTCGTTCCCGCCTCTGCCTTTCACGTCCATATGTCCCTACCCCACGGCTCACATTCTGTGTTTTCTTAAATCCGCCCCCTCCCCATCCCTGCCGTCCAGGTCTCTACCGTCCCGTCCCTGTCGTTCCCGCCTCCTACCGAAGCACCCAACCCAGTTTCTTACATCTACTGTACTATAATAATAACAACCTAATGTCATCGGTCACGTTAGAAAAAACGAAGTATATACTGCGATTTTCGTAACTTTGCCCCTGACAGGAATCAGCTGTTGCCGGTTCCATCCAATCTAGAGCTTGCACGTCACCATAGCGACGTCACTGTAGCGAAATATAAGCTCCCGATTGGATGGCAGCGAAACAGCTGATTCCTGTCAGGGGCAAAGATACAAAAATCGCAGTATATAGTACGTTTCTTCTAACGTGGTCGATGACATTAGGTTATTATTACATTCCTGCTTTATAAACTGAATATTTTTAACAGTGGTAAGCACTTTTCTGAGGCCATGATCTCCGTTAAGAAGGATGTTTGCGAATTAAATAAAAATATTCATTTTATAAGGCAGGGGGTTTAATAAGGTCCTAATGTCATCGGCCACGTTCGAAAAAACGAAGTGTACATCCCACGATCCCCACATCTACACAACCATTGTCGCAGTACCTGCGCGACGTCGATCCGTGCTTTCTCGCAAACGGCATGCCCGGTGTGTATATCACATTTTCTGTTATTTCCGAGCGAAATAACAAAGAAGCGGCGGGAAGATCGCGAATGGAAGGCAAAATATCTCATAACGCAACTAGAACTCCTGTCGTGCAAGAAATACAGTACTTCATGGATACAAAATAAAGCAAGAAATGCGGTTGTTCCTTTGCAACTGAGGTTCCTTTCCACTTGGTCTATCAGTTTCATCGTCTAATCATTTCCGAAATTTACAATATTTTTAGTCTTGAAATGCGTTTCATGTAGTACGAAAATGGTGTTCGGGAATAAAAAAACGTGTAGAAATTTGTGACTATTAAGAATAAATACATATAAAAATTTTTGCATCTCTTGTTGTGATGCGACTTAGACAAGAAATTATTTTATGTAATATTTTGTCTGGATGTTTAAATCAAACATTTGAGGTGGATAGGCGAGTCAAGAATCATGTTTAATAAATTCAATCATGTTCAATAATACTTCTTCAAAATTCATGATCTCGAAAATATGTAATGAATGAAACGGAAACAACAATTTTAATACATAATTTTTGTACTTTTTTTCTTTTAAGTATAAGCTTTGTTTATACGAGTTTTCTGTAATGCAGAATAAATATGTAACACCGTTATTATCCGCTTGCTGATAATTTATTAGTCTGTAAGCCTTTCTCCAAACAAGTGATTTCCGTTACTGAGTTAGTCGTCCGGTAAATATTATTTGTTACTGATAGGTTATTGCCTGTAATTGTGTTCGATACAGAGCTCGATATTCACTGCACAACTTACCTGGATCGAGAAGATCGTGCTTACGAAGAAAAAGTGAAAAAGTTGAATGAAACTTCATGTTCTATTATGAAAGGGAAATATGAAAAAACAAACTGAGACAAATTAGCATTTTATAAGTAAATAATAATTAATAATAGTAAAAAATTAAGTAGTAATAAAAATTAAATAATAGTAATAATTAAAATTAGGTAAAAAAATCTAGAACGTTAACTGGCTCTAAAAATGTCAGGGGATAAAAGCCCTTCGATCAAAGACCTTGTTTTTTTTGTCGCCTCTCGATCATTAGAACCCTTGTACCACCCTTTGCGCATAAATAACTACCTTCGACATCTTGAATTGAATTGAATTATGGAATTGAATTGACGCCTTATTTTACGTGGCGAGACTCAGGCCATGAGGCCTGCTCTTCCATCTGACCTCGCAAATTTCGCTACGCTCCTTTCACCGACTAGCGGAGAAAGAAGGTATTCCTTGGGCGACGAAAGAGGCGAGTTTGAATTTTGCTCAGAGGCGTCATTTAGGCTTGAGGATCTTTTACCTGCAGTAAATCTACTAACATGGGACAGCCGGCTTTACTTCCCCTCCGAAGGAAGGCGTACGAAGGATTTTTTCGCCCTTAAAAATCCATGGCTTCAATTTGAACCCGCGAACTTGGGTATAACAGTCCGATACGCTAACCGCTACGCCACCGCCGCCACATCTTCTTGCCCCATGCGCGCTATATCGACTCGCAGCTATCTGGGGTTCACCTGGCGTGCGATCCGATCTGAATTGATCCGCGTGTATCGCTCTCGTCCCACGCCGACGCACAGAAGGCCATGCCGATGGGCGGGCGTCGTGTGGCCGCGGCAGATCTAACCGCTTCATCGCCATTGAATGCAGATAACTGTGAATGAGTGCGCGTGGGCCGAGAGGGGATTCAGCCCGCAGGGTTATTGGACGGGAGTTATTCAGCCTGCGCCGCCCACGCTGGGAGGGGGAGTCGTGACGGAAATACTGGCGCATACGCCTTCCACAATTGGGTTCTGTATTCCGATTGATTGATGGGTTGATGCAAAAACTACAATATTTGAGGGGAAATGTTCATAGCGTTCTTTAAGATCATTTTAAAAATATAAGGTGAACAATCCTTTACAGAGGACCGTCCTTCTTTGGTAGGTTCTGTCCTTCCTCGAAAAATGTCCTCCTTCCTGTCCTCCTTTTCGATGTTTTAAAACTAATTTGTTAATATCTGAATTCAGAGATGTCGCGCCTAACTGTTACGCTTCACGTGACGGAAATACGTGGTTAGAGTTGTCAGATCAGGCAAATTCCCCTAGTTTTCAGTAGTTTCACGTTCATTATTTCAGGTATCTGGAGAAAAGAGAAATCAAGATAGAACGTTAATATTCTAGCTGCAGCACTTACTCAAAAATTTAATATGAAGGATACCTACTTCGTACTCCGAAAGTTCCAATATATTGTTAGAAAATGATATGTCGACAAATAATTCCATAGAACTCGTTTAATTAAATAATTAAAAGGGATGAAAGTACTATTAGTGTGTTTTTGTTTGAATTAATAAAATGTTTCATTTGGTTACGTACCCATTTGGTTATGTTTCATTTGATAACTTTTTTTCTTCAAGTTTTTCGTTCTCCTTTTGATTGCAAAAAAATTGGTCGCCGTATCATTACGGAGAAAGATCTCTATTTTATTTTATGTCTCATTGTATCTCTATTTTCTTTGTCTCACTATTTGTTGCGTATCTTCAGCGAGCATACGAAATTTACAATTATATTTTACCGTTAAACATTTAAATATAACGTCGTAAACTTCAAAAGACGTTTGGGAGGGAGAAAGTTCAAATAAAAAGAATGAAATATCTCAGCATTTACTCAACGGAAACTGGACGTAAAACTTGATCAAGATTCTGTATAATTGGCCACCCACTAGTTCATTTCAGGCCTATTCAGTCTTTTAGAGTTACGCAAAACAAAACGTATCTAACTAATGCATTAATATTATTAAAATAAACGCTATTTTCTGTATAACTATAATTAAAATAAACATTTTTACTGAACCTAATAAATTTCAAAACAATTGAAAGTCTTTCGCCGCAGTTGGGGCTCTATGGAGTTACCGTGCGCGAGTTCACAATTCACAGCGCTCGAACGGAATTAAAAATGGCGCATTTTATGCGTGAAATGAAATTGGCGATGACAGGCAAACGTAAATCCCATTACGGCTCAACGCAACGGAAATTTTACGACCTATTAACACTGAAGGAGGTGGCGGAAAGTATTGATTTTGGTTGCACGTGTGCTTAGCGATAAGCTGGTCGTTTTCCCAGAAATGCACACGATAAATTTCACTAGAAAAATATACAGGCAGGGATATCTTTGGTGTATCTCAAAGTATTCCGTTGTGGCGCTTCTAAATAATTCGTCTTACTTTCGTATTTAAAAAGTATATTTGCTAATTGAGATATTAAGGCTATTCTTTGCTTTACTTTTACATTATCACCTATGGTGTAGAGATCAACTGTCCGCCTTGCACCACTGGGACCGGAGTTCAATTCCAACGCTATCCGTATGGAATTTGTGGTGAATGTTTTTTTTATTTTTTTAAAATTTTTTTTATATTCTCTCATTAGTGGACCCGGCAGTGCGTCGCTAAATACAGTTTAACATTCATCACACTACTGGTCACGTGATTGTTAATAATAAGTTTTATGCTAAGCTGAGCAAATATTCTAATAGATGAGATTCTTTCTCGCAAATAAAGGTTTGTTTTATGTCTTGATTTAAATATGATTGGCAAGTATCCAATTGTGAAAACCTTGTCCCTCAAATTTGGACATTCGTTCGTTATGATGCTATCTTGGAGAAATTTTTATTTGCTTGTCCGAGATTCAAGTAATAATTACGGCCGATATTTCACAATCCCCGGGGCAGAATAGGGGCACAGTAGGCAGTGAAGACGAGCTTAATCCTTGACTGTGTGGCGGGTTGCATGGAGTTCAGGGGCGCTTACTCGTAGACGAATAAATCATAACAATACCCCCCACATGTCCGATTTAATTCAAACCACTCTTTCAACACTTCTATTACTAATAAGAACAGTGTATGAACATTTCAGAGAAATCGATCCAGTAGTTTTTTCGTCTACGTGCGAGACATATGCACATCTTTTATTTATTTGTAGATTTCCCCTGGTTCTCATTCCACCATCGCATCGACATTAATCATTTCATCATCAATAGCGCTTAACAACTGATGAACTTTGTGCAGGACGATGATACATATTACCAAACGACGCCAATCACCCGTGTCGGCCCCATGGTTTGGGAGAGTCCAGCACCGCCTCTTCATTTTGACTCTGATCTAACAGTGACTGCTGACAAATAACTCACCCGAAATCGTCGTTGAATGCCGATCCATCGTTCCCGAAGAATTCTTGTAAATAAATGGAAACTCTCAGGTTCAAAAATGAATGAAATGTGTAATTTCAAACAAGGCAAAATACAGTCACTGTATCTGTCGGCATAAGTTCGTCTGTGTTTTACGGATTTTAAGGTATTACTCCTTGAGTACATGGTAATTTTCCAGTCAAAACTTTCCTTGTTCTGCCGCCAACCTTCTTAACACTTAAAGATTCCTGCTATAAACGGTGAATGTATCATTTGTGAAAGTATTCACGCCGTCGTATGAGCTTTGAGCATATCAGCTTACAGACCAACTCTCCTCAACAACCTTTGGTGTCCATAGTAATAAGTTCTACGATTAGTTTGTGCTTTTCCTGTCCAACACATATTTCTTTACGCGGGAGTAACCGTAACCATAATAAGCCACACCAACTACAGGCAGTCTTCTGCTTGTCGTGTTGATATCATTGCTTTCAGAAGGGTGTTTTTCATCTTGTGCCAGCCCCAAGCCTTTCATAGATATGAATAAAACATATTCAGTGTCGACATAAAGCGCACTTAGATCAAAATCGAAATATTAACATATGCAAACACACACATACTTGATTACTTCTTCTCATATCTTCTATATATTTCGTTCGACCCTTATTTTGAACTTGGGTCAAGACATTCTGCCACGACTTCTTCCCCGAGTATCGCATCGCTTCTTAAAAATCCGCTCTTAACAAGTGTATAGTTCGCCGATCCGATGGCCGAAATCGGTAAGGCAGTTGTACCGTAGCGATCTCGGACCGAAGGATTCCGGGTTCGAGTCCCATCTCGAGCATGGTTGTGTTTGTGTTCGTCGTTTCACCCCCTATCATCACCATATTGTTTCATCTTCATACCATTAAGTTAAATCCAATAGTGGTCGCTAACGACCTAGATGTTAATGCGACCTTAAATAACTCACACGCACACACATACAGACAAATTCTTATTAATGAACGTAACTATCCACCGTAAACTTAAATACTCATAAGTGCAGTGTGTAACAATTCTAGCGGGTTATTTCCAATACATTTGTAAACAAGAGTTATAAGACTACTAGGAGAACCCGGCCAAGGTTGTTCTTCCCTTCATCTCCCTCTTTCCCCTTCCATCACCCTTTCTCTGTCTCTTCATCTCCTTTCTCTCTCTCTTTCTCTTTGTCTCTTCGTTTCTCTCTGTCCCTGTCTCGGTCTGTCTCTGTCTCTGCTTCTCTCTGCCACTCTCATTCACATTTAGCTGCAGATTCTGCACGTCTCTGAGCAGGTGAGGTAATATCGAGAAGTGCCGTACCTGAAAAAAGGAATAAAATGTTTATGAAGGTCTCATTCTGTAGATGAAACTGAGAAACGTTTCTTTGAGGCCCATGGTCTGAAAATTGTGGTTTTTAATGGCCTAGAACGCTTCGTCTAGGAGTTGTTTAACGATATAGATGCAAAATGCTGCCGAGTATTGCAGGTTGCATTTCACATGAATATTTAGTATTTTTAGACAGAGCCATGTAGTGCAGTTACAACAGAATTAACAGCACATAAACCTTCTGTGTGAAAAAAGACGTAGTAGTGCCAACTTCCATCGAGATCGGTCCTGCGGTGTCGGAGTTTACCTGATCTCTCTCTCTCTCTCTCTCTCTCTCTATATATATATATATATATATATATATATATATATATATATATATATATACATATGTATAAACATCCATTCATATACATGTATATACATGTATATAATATATGTATGTATATTATATAACACTGGCCAGTGTTGAAAATAAAAAAAAAAAAAAATCCACGAGCGCATCCCCGAGCGAAACCGCCGTATCATCCAGAAGCCCAGCTCCCAGCGCCTGGCGTCTTGTGCAGATGCGTGGCCGGCGCGTGTTTTCGAGTGCGGGGTGGGTCGGGGCGTGCGCGTGACTGCGTGACACACGCAGGAGGCGTGCGGCGGACGGGTGGGAGTGGCCGCGCGCCGCCACCGCACATTCGTCACTCGCCGCGCGGCCCCGCTGCGCTCGACGGCTCCTCGTCGCGGCCCTCTGGACGCAGCCCCGCCCCGCCCCGCCCGGCCCCGCGCTGCCCCGCCCGCCCCCCCGCGCCGCCCTGCCCTGCCCCGCCCCGCCCCGCCCCGCGCCGCCCTGCCCTGCCCGACCTGCCCTGCCCCGTCCCGCCCCGCCCTGACCCGCCCGGTCCTGCCCTACCCCGCCCTGCCCTGCCCCGCCACGCCCCGCGCCGCCCTGCCCTGCCCCGCCTGGCCTGCCCTGCCCCGCCCCGCCCTGCCCTGCCCTGCCCCGTTCCGCCCGCCCCGCCCACCCACCCCGCCCGCCCACCCACTCACCCCGCCCCCCGCCCGCCCTCCCCCACCCCGCCCCCCGCCCGCCCACCCACCCATCCACTCACCAACCCACCCACCCACCCACCAACTCGTAAAGCTTCGAGTCAAGCCAGATCGATCGGAGAATATTCATTTTGGAAAAAAATCCTTCGTATGTAGTGCGATTGTTATAAAGCTGCCTCTCAAAACCCGGCTTCATAACGGAATATGTCAGGGCATTTGCCGTGACATATTGACGCGAAATGCCGTGACATGTTCCATCGTGGAGATGGGCTTTGAGAGGCAGCTTTATAAAAATCGCACTATAGTTTAGGGGCTAGTAGTGTTCCCAGACGAACGGACGGACGTTTTGAAAAATACACCTTTTCCGTATGAGGGAACCACAAAACATATATTTCCATTGAAATCTCGAAATCATTTTCCGCAGCATTACAGAACTTTCTTCCTACTACCTATATTACTCCGTGTATACGTACGTATACTAGAAAGTAGAAAGGGGAAAAATTGGAAAATTTCATTGCCTATTTTCTTATGATTATTTCTATATTCTCTTAATTACTTACAAACGATCTTTCCATTCTATTTGCACCGGTAGTATTCGCCATGGCTTTCCGGTTAGTTGGCACAAACGGGAAGTAAAGCGATTTCATGGCCAGTCGAACATCTACACACTACTACTCTAATTACAAATTTCAAAGTTGTTTCTAGTTTTAATGATTGCAACTTTCAAATCAATTAAAACATTGTATTTATCACGGAATCTAAGCTCGGCTCTAATTGGCCCGAATAACACTTCGTCTGTTAAATTTTCAGCCTTACGATTAAAGGCTGACTCAGGTTCTTTGTTTGATAAAATACTTTGATTCCATGTCGTGTTATATACGTTCCTGTTTTATTTGCCTCGTTACTGTCGTATATTACATATCTGTCAATATGACATTAAGGTATTTAAAAAGTAATCTGTATCGTAATGTCATTTAAAAATAAACACAAATTCTACTTCCGCCTTATCTTTACTTATTCTGTTTCTTTAATTTGTATTATCAACAGTCCCAATATTATAGTACATTATGAAACGATTATTCGTAAGTGTGATATTACAATACGAGCGAGTTTCGTAAACTTTATATGAGTGTCCTAATACCCATGACAACGAGTTTCATACGGTACTTTTTGTACGACTTACGGTAACTTTTATAAGTGAAACATTGAATCGTTTCATGATAGTTTACAAGTAGGTTTCAGCCAAGGCCACTTAATGGACGCCTCCGTACTCTACCCTGCCACATGCGGCTTCGGTTTACCAGTCCGCCTGTGAGGGAATACAAAAGTTAAATTTTTAACTTCCTAAAGGAATGATTCACCTGACATTTTAAAGTAAAGAATTGGCCGGTTTTTGTAAGGAAAGCCAGGTGGCAGCAACATATAACACAAAATATGACTTGCGTTCTGATCTTAACGTCAGTCACATGTTCCGTCCAAAAACTACCACTGCGCTATTCAAATAGGATCAAAGTGAAATTACGATCCAATTTATGTTAAATAATATTCCACTTAAAAAAGTTACGAAGCATTTATCAGCAATCATATTATAATATTAAATGCAATTTTAAAGAACACAATCGAAAGAAACATTTACTAGAACGATTCTCAATGATGAATTGTCAACACTTCGCATATAAATTTCTGTGATTGGTCCAGAACCTGTATCGTAATGAAATCTGTTTCGTCATAAGTAGCATTATGCAATTGGTTGTATACATCAAATGACAGAAATATACAATGGGAGTAGGAAAAAATAATTTAAATTTTAAGATAGTTACATTGTAATATTCTGCTGATTGTTTCAAGTTGTTTCTTGGCTTGCGTCTCTATTTTCGAACGGGTGTATACATTATCCTATCGTTGGAAAATGTAGCAAATGCTTTTATCTAATATTATCTCACGCCTTCTAAATTTTAGTGTCACTATCGTCTGTAAACATTCTAGATTTCTCTTATTTGAAATCAATATATTTGCCAGGCGCACCATCACACCAAGGCAACTGCATTGCAAACATAGAAGATCCTTTTACATTATCTCCAACCATTTCTTTATCAAATTCCCAATTTACCCAGTTTTCCTTTATATATTATTCGCTGCACCGTTGTATTCAAAGTTTTGCTGCTTCCAATCCCGTCCCTCCCCCCCTCTCTTCTCTCCTTTTGTGGGCCATTCGATTCCCTTCTCCGCTTTGCCACGCTTCGCAATCGCACGCGAGCCGAGCAGACAAAAGAACGCGAACACAGCTGCCAATCAGACGACGCGTCTGTTGGTGACGTCAGAGCTACGGTAAACACCGTTGTTTACGAGTGCAAATTCTCGCTTTGGATGCACAAAAGAGCCGGCTGTCATGGCGAACGAGCTTAATCAACGCAATTGCATTGCTTTTCTTTTGAACGCTATTTCGGACTTGGGACATCCGCCTCGCCAGCGTGTTGAATTTGAAATTTAATTTTCTCACCGGCTTTGAAATTCGTCTTAAATGAATTAAATTGCGGTTTTCTAAGAATTGTGCTGGGGGATTTTTTTTTGCCTTTAATGAACCTTGTTGAAAGTCGAGAGAATATCGCTGATATTTGTTCAGATGAGTCCTCATTCAGTCCAATACAAACTTTTAGTTTAAATTATACCATTGTTCATTATGGCTGCTATTTGAAACGTTGTGACGTATACTCTCGTTTTTAAAATCTAACACTTGTAGTAGCAATATTTGGAATCAAACTGAAGCAATCATAAAAGAATGTAGTTTATTTTCGTTATATGTGAATATGACCAGAATATTTTCATCTAAAAATTACAAAATTAATTTTGTTTCTCAATGAGAGAAATATTTGTCATCTTTCACTGCGACGCTAGTCTCTTCATTTGTAAATGTGGCCTCAATGCAATTGCATTGCTTCACTCTTCTACGCAGTTTAGAATTTAGAGCTCTTTGTGACGTCCGTTTTAAAGTTGTATACGATTAGTTTTTTAACCGACTTTGAAATTCATCTTAAGTGAATTAAATGTGTTCCGAGAATTTCAAGAAACGGCAAAAGGATTTTTTTTTTGAAGATAATGAACCTTTTCATAGAGCGGAGGTTATCATTATATTATTTTTGCTACTGACGAAATTGTTAGTTCAAATCACTTTATTGTGGGTGGAATTTGGCATCATCTTTTGAAGGAATCGAAGTAATTGGGAAGTCATGTCAATGAAGACTCTATTAATTCACTGTTGTGGTTACAATACACCCAGTCAACCATATGTGCAAACAATTTTATGTTCCAGGTTAGGAATATTTCACGTTCAGTGCCAATTATTATGGCTGGCAATTCCTTTAATTTCGAAATTTAACCTTTACGATCACAGTTGCATTGGGTTTCTTTATTTACTAACTTCTATTTAAACTTTTCTCGTCGTTCAGTCATGCTGCATTTTTTATCTAACCGGCTTTGAAATTCGACTTACGCGAATTCAATTGCAGTTCTTGAAGTGTGCAGCATCAGAGTATTCAAATGTTAACTATTGATGAGAATATGGTATTTTGTGTTTAATAATAATAATATTTTAACAGTTTTCAATCCTAGATTTTTCCCCAAATTAATCCCAAAATCAATCCCAAGTATTTCAATCCCAAATTTTTGTTTAATCGATCATGTTGCCCTTTTCGTGCAACGAAGACAATTTTAATTATCGACGTTTGCTATTGAATTTTATCTCAGAAAGCAATCGCCCGGCTGCTCTGATCGGTACTTGTCCGTGGTTTCTCGGATCAACACCAGACGAATGCCGGAGCAGTACTCTAACAAACGGGCCACGGACCGCGCGTGTTCTTTCCTTCCTCTTCCTTCTCCCATCCTCACTCCTTTCAAACACACACACACACACACACACACACACTATCACACAAGCACTACACTATCACACATGCCAGGACAGTAGTCGGGAGCTTAGAGCTTGTTCCGGCTAGGGCGGTGCCCCACTGGTGGGAAATACCTGGTGGGAGAAAAACCGGAAGTCGACATGCAGGTGTATGTAGTATAATTGACTGGGAATGCCCATGGCACAAGCACAACCAGAAATTTCAGCTGTGAACGCGTTATTTGAAAGAAGTGTACGGTTCGATCCCGGGATTATGCTGGTGTTTAACATTTGTGAGTTTATGGGACCTGCCAGATGCGAATTCGTAGGCTGGTTGGTGTGATCGGTGGTTTCCCTGATGATATTCAAGGGAACGCAGAAGCTGCGCCCTGTTCATTGGGACCACCCACTTTCTTCCCGTCACATTACTTTCCCATCTTAATCCCGGGCGCCCACGACCATAGTATGCCATATGACCAAGTAAGCTGTATGAACGCAGTAAGCCAGATGGCAATATTAAGCCATGTGGCAATATTAAGCCATGTGGTAATAGTAAGCCATATGACAATAGTAAGCTATACGGCAATAGTAAGCCATATGACTAAATTACGCCATATGACAATAGTAAGCTATTTGACAAAAGTACGCCATGGGACTAAATTATGCCATATGACAAGAGTAAGCTATATGACAATAGTACGCCATGGGACTAAATTAAGCCATATGACAATAGTAAGCCTTATCACCAAATTAAGCCATATGAACATTCTGAGCTATACGGCAATAGCAAGCTCAGTGACTATAGTAAGCCAGAAAGCCATATATAGGGCGCTAACGACCGAGTAAAGCTCCATGAAACCAGCATCCAATCGAATGAAATGGGGCAGGTTGAGTGTAATTAGAGCATTTTTTGCCCGCGTTTTAGGGTGTTCGAAACTTCGCGAGTGACCACAGTGCGCCGGTTAAATGGGCCATCGCTGTTCTAGGCCATAGAGCCTTCACCGCGGCGACCTCAGTCCGAGTGGGAATTCGGTGTGTGTGTGTGTGTGTGTGTGTGTGTGTGTGTGTGGTCCCGGCGCGCCGCGGCGGTGTGGTGTGTTGGGCCCGCTTTTGAGGTCATGCGTGATCTGCTCGGCCTCCTACAGGTGCACGCTGAGATGTAGTTCTCCGTTGCCGAGCTGGCCTTTTGTGGAGAACGTAGATAAAACAGGGTAATCAAAGTGCTGAAAATAAACAGAGTAATAAATTTAAGAGGGAAATTGAATGCCACGACACAAAATCTGAATTTGACGTGTCCAGCGACGCCTGGTATCTACGTGGCTCAGGATTAAAGGACAAAAGAAAGAAGTACCCAGTGAGTACTTTGGGGTTTATTTGAGTTGGGGTTGTGTGTTGGGGTTTTTGTAGAGGAGTATAATTTTTTTAAACATTTTTTCTTATAAAATTCTAATTTTCATAATTTGAACACTGAAAATGGAATACACACATTACTGCCAAAATTATAAAAAGTGCACCCCCGTTTTTAAGATTTCAAATTTTAAATAATCATATCACTTGTAATATATATTTTCGTTAATATGTTTGGAAATAAAGTAACAAATGGATATCATGCAGCAGAGTTGCAAAACAAGTTTGCATTTTACTGTAAGTTTTGTGCTTGCATTGTCTTTGTATTCGTTTGTTAAGGTTTGTTGTGAAAAAATTGGAATAGTCAATACTAGTAAGTGAATTTTGTGTCTTATTGCCTGTTTACTTCATTTTGTTTACTTCCTTTTTTATTTTTGTTGTAGTCGTACTTATTTATATGCGTTTGTAAATTAAAGTTGTATATTCAATGAATATTTTGATACACAAAATTATAAATTTTGTCATTTTATTTGGAATAATTTAGAAAATTATTGGAACATGTAATTGCTTTTAACGCGAGTTTCAAAGGGCCTTCATAAAAAACGGTTGTTTTTTAGCGGGGTAAAATTGAGCGAACCCTGATTATTTTTAAAAATCCTTTATTTATGAAGCTCGCATTAACAGACATGAGTTTAAAAAGGTCATTAGCGACCAAAACCCTGATTTTGACTGATTAAAAGGGTTTTCAATTTTTTAACGTATTTGTAAATACTGTGCGACGGCATGTGGTTGAAAATTCAGCCGACTTTGATTTGGAATGATTAAAAAATCATTGAAACATTTAAATGTGTTTTCAAGTTATTTGCGTGTTTCTAAATTCTTTTTTTGGGGCGGCTGGTGGAAATTCAGTCAGCGCTGACTTAGCTAATGCACGCACGCTATACTGGAGAGCCTAGGAGCACCGTGCGCAATTTTAAACTTTTGCAAATTTCGAAAAATCAGGGTTTTCAACGAAAATGAGACCGGCACTAATCTTTTTAACGTTCTTTACACTATCCAACAACAAGTTTTAATCAATATCGATGGAGTCATTTTTTTGAAAATTTGGAAAATGTCTCAGAGGCTTCACGTAAAGTATCCCCAAAATTGAAATATCGCTTTAAAATTTCAGGGGGTGCGATATCAGCCTGATCGATTGGGGAATATTTCCGATACAATCGGCTGAGCGATTTAGCCTCTAGCGTTGTTCACATACGGACAGACAGACAGATGTTGTGCCGTCATTTGATTTTTCGTTATCAAGGACCCACAAAACTTCTGGATTCTGGCTACATTACGTGTGAGAGGACTTTGTTTTCTAAATTCAGCAACTAGATTTATCCCTGTTTACGTTACCAGGGTCCTGTAATAAGCGATTTTCTTCCGAAAATTCGCCATTTTTTTCGCGCAGCATTACATAACGTTCTCTCTACTTCGTGGGTAGAAATTAAAAAGAAGGGGAAAATGGAGACTACAAATCACAGACATCAGAAATCTGTACGGCAAACACAAATAAATAATTTGTCACATCCATATCACGTCCAAAATGCTTTGGACGTGGTATTGAAGAAAGAATTATGCGTGTTGATGTGACGGGAATTATACGAGTAGTTTCTTTTAAAATGCCGCTAATTGTGATCAGGGTAATATTCACAACATTGAGAGACCAACTATTACTGATGTGATTAGGAAATTCGCCTTAGTATTGAAGACTATTGTTCCGTGCTGTTGTTGACATTGAAGCGAATTAATTGTTATTGTTTTTCTTCACGGCATACATCAGTACAAAGAATAAACTTCTCAGACCAGGCACTTTTTCTTGGAAATTCAGTTTTAGTTCTAAATAGCAAAATTAAAATACAAGATTGGAAGGTTTCTGGTTCGTGAAATATTCATACAGATTCTGTCTTTGATTGTCCATAGTTTTTCAGTATTCTGGGGTTGGAACTTCTCCCTTTCTCTCCCTGTCGATCTCTTCCTTTTCCTCCCTTCTCTTCCCATTTCTCTCTCTTCTTTTCTCCCTCCCTCTCTCTCCATCCCTCCCAATCTTGCCACCGTCTCTCTTTGTCCTCCTCCCTCCCTCTCTTCCTCTGTCTCGCTGTTTCTCTTCCTCCTTCTCCCTTTTCCTCCGTCTCTCTTCGTCCTCCTCCCACTCTCTCTATTTTTCCATCTCTCTCCTTTTCTCTGTCTCTCCCTCTTTCTCCCTTACGTCCCCCTTTTCACTCTCCTTTTCTCCCTTTCTCTCTACCCCTCCCTCTCCACCTCTCCTCCTTCTACATCTCTCCCATCCTCCTTCTCCCTCTCCCTCTCCTTTCCTTCCTTCCGGAAGGCGAAGAAGAAGAAGAAGCAAAGGAGGTGGAAGAGGGCGACGACGGGGGATCCCGGTGCGCATGGGAAAATGTGTGAGATGCGGCCCCTCCCGGGCGGCGCCCCGCGCAGGATCCCAAAAGGCCGAGACAAGCTGTTAGCGCCGGCGGGCAGCCCCGCTCTCACCTGGCGGCGGGGACGCCAAACAATTGACTGCCGCCGCGCGCGCAATCGATAGCGCCGCCCTCGCCCCCAACCCTCGACGCCTGCGCCGCCGCTGTCGGTTTCGCGGCCGCGGCAGCCGCTGCAGCCGTTGTCGACCGTGAAACGCGCCACAGTGGATCTAAACCGGTGTTGTCAAGGTCGATGCCACGAGCGGGAGTCCGTGGCACGAGTGCCACGACGAAATCGCCCCTCCACGTAGTTCTTCACCCCGCCACAAGAGACAACGCCATCTCTATTGTAAAACGGCGGGGTTAGTAATAGTTTTCTTTCCCGCCGCTAGTTGCGCAGAGAAGCTCGTGATATGCTACGGTGCCACAGGGCGTGCCACTGTCACCAGTAGAAGACCTTGGCACCACTGATCTAAGCGTCAGAACAGTTGCACGCAGAATAGAAGGGACGGAGTCCTTCACTTTTGTTTTTCTTGGTGGTTACACGCTCCGATTCCGTCACTGTCTTCAACTCCGTCTGCCATTCTCCCTCCGGCTGAGGTGGCTCAGGGCATCAGTTGATGTTACTGCAGTGCCTCTACCTGGGCGGTCCTGGTGTTCGAGTCCCGACGGTGGAAGGATTTTCCACACTATCTAGAATTCAGACGCTTTCTGGAGGGGAATCATAGCGGCCGACTGCTCTGATCGGTAGTTTTCCGAGGTTTCTCCGATCAATATTAGGCGAATGCCGGAGCTGTACCTCCGAAAACGGGCCACGGACCCCGCGCGATCATTCCTACCTCTTCCTTGGCCTATCCTCACCCTTCCTTACACACCCACGTCCTCTACACTACCACAAATGACGGAAAACCAGACGGGAGCTTCGAGCTTGTCCCGAACGGGGATACCTGATTGGGGAAAACCTTAATGGCCGACATGCTGATCGGCGCCGAATCTCGCCATCCATCGGAAAAAGATGACCGCAGTATCCTTCGATAAAAACATACAGTACACCTATGGGACTACTAAGAGAAACCTTAGTTGACGCTCCCGGAACCACTAATGAATCAACCAATCCCACTCTTCCGTCACTACCCCGTCTACTAACTTCCCGTTTACCCATTTCGTCCTCTTCTCTATCTCCTTCACGCTTTTCCCTTTCTACTCCTCTCTCCCCCTCTCTCTCACCCCATCTTTCTCTCTCTTTCTCCATATCTCTCCACTCCCTTTTTCCCTCTCTCTCTCTCTCTCCCCCCACTATTATGTCCCGTATCCGCATTTCCTTTGTACCCAGCTCTTGACCACATTTTCTTGAGAAGCAATGAACATTCCGTCACAACAGTCTAAGAGGTTGACGGGGAACCTCCGAAATCTCGATGGCTGTCACTCACCAAGAATTCTCTCCTCTATTCTTCTTTCAATTTCAACTCGAATTTCAGCATTAATTTTTCGAAGAATAAAAATAATAACCTCACGAATACATCACAAATTATGAATGCTTCGCATTCCTACCACTCGCCACGTCATTCCTTTCTGGGTCAAGTCGCAGCGCAAAAAATTCCTTTTGCAGAATTTCCCAGCGAAAAACACGACGCCCGCCAGCACAGCGCTGCCTCGTGCCCGAGGCTCTAAAAGCGAAGGCGTGCTGCGAGAGCACGGGGCCGTGCCAAATTATCGTGCGCGATCTGTTGGCACTCGAGGGATTCGCGTCCGCATAAATAAGAATTGCGACGTTGCTCGCTGCAGATTTAGGTACAGGCCTTGATGCACCATGGCCTCCTCCATACGTGATGCGAATGAAACGGCTTTGTTTTCCTGGATTTGACGCAACGCGACCCAGAAAATGCTACTTTGAAGAGACGGTCTTCAGCACAGCGTTCTGCAGGAGTGCGTAGATATTGAGTGGTGTTAAAGCAGTGGTGGCCCGCGAAATAATTTCATTGGTCAGTAAAGTAATATACAGAGGTCCCCGGGAGGAAACGTCGAAACTTCGAAAATAAGCTCTTAAGACAATTTTAAGCATATTTTGTCTGATAAACTACGTAGATATTCCGAATGGTCGAGCCGCAATAAGCACTCAAACGTTGGTTTGAAAAATTGATTTCTAGGCAAAAATTTGCATTATAGAAGCATAGAAACATTCCACAATTATTTAAATTGTTTATTATTTACAAAAGAAATTAATGTATTTGTTCAGAAAGAAAAAATTAAGCGAGAAATAAAAAAAACACTCAATTTACACAATTCGACTCCTTTTTTATTTCTCGCTTAATTTTAATGTCTGAGCAAATATATTCATTTCTTTTGTAAATAATAAAAAAATTACATGTCTCTGGAGTGTTTCTATGCTTCCACATTGCAAATTTTTGCCCAGAAATCATTTTTTCAAACCAACTTTTGCGTGATAATTGCGGCTTAACCATTCGGAATATTCACCTAGTTTATTAGAAAAAATATGCTTAAAATTATCTTAAGAAGCTTATTTTCGAAGTTTCGACGTTTCCTCCCCAGGCATCCCCGGAATTACGAAACAGAAATACTCCAAATTTCTCTTACGTAATTTATGGACGGCTCCTAAGGGAACGAATAAGAGTTAAATAAACAAAGACGGAAATAGAAAACGAGGGAACTCGCGAAAGGAAAAGATCAGATTGGAGGAAGAAAAATACCAAACTTGAGGAAGAGAAACGGGAAAATAGACAAATCATTTTCACCAATGCTTCAGTTAAAATATGACGTCACAAAAACCGCTCATGGGAGTATTATCGCCTGTGAAAATGCGCTGGTGAAAACTCGCGCATGACGTGTTTTTCAGCAAAGGAGATGAGGTGAAGGAAAGGATTCGAATGAGTTTTGATTTCTTGCGCGACATCTAATTGATGTTACCTCCCAGGGGGACACATGTTTCTCAAGTACAATGACTGGGAGAGATGGCTCAGTGCATCAACTGATATCACTCTAGTCCCTCTCTGACCGGGAGGTCCTACGTTCCAGTCCTGACGTCGGCAGGATTTTCGACACTAGCTTTTCAGCTGAAACGCTAGGTCGAATTCAATCGCTGTCTGGAGAAGAATTCTAGTCTCCGGCTGATGTGATCGGTAGTTTTCCGTGGTTTCTCCGATCAACACCAGGCGAATGCTGGAGCATTCCCTAACAAACGGGCCACGGATCACGCGTGATCCTTCCTTCCCTTTTCTTGCCCTATCCTCTCCCCTTACACACACTTACAATAACATGCACTGCACTGCCACACATGCCGTGAGACCAATCGGGAGCTTACAGCTTGTCCTGGCTGGGGCGGTGCCCCGCTGGTGGGAGATACCTGGTTGAGGGAAAACCCCGCTAGTCAACGGTAGGTCGGCGTCGGATCTCGCCAACCAGCGGGGAAAAGATCACCGCCTCCTCCCGAGGAAAAACAAGCACTACACTTAAGGGTCTAATGACCTCTGTAGTTGACGCGTCCGGAATCACGAACAATCAATCAATCAATCAATCCATCCAGTCGAACGTGAGATCTGTTGCCGACCTACACGTCAGCTATCGGGATATCCCTTCCCCAGAGACGTACAGCCTCACCCAATATAAGATTTTCACTAGTCAGTCGATTTGTGTGGTAGTGTAACTCAAGCAAGCGGCAGTCAGGACAAGCTCTGAGTCCCCGACTTGTGTGGTAATAGAGTGTACGTAAGTGTAGTGCAGATCCTGTCCCGGCTGCGGCGGCGTCTCGCTGGTGTGAGATACGTGGTTGGAGAAGTCTCCGCAAACCGACGGGCATGTCGGCACCGGATCTCGCCATCCAGCGGGCGAAGACCACCGCCAGGTCTTGCGATACTCTTGGACCTACCTGACTAATGACCTTAGCAGTTGACACGTCCGGAATCATCAGTCAATCGTGAACTGGTATTGTAGTAGTGTACTCAATCGTGAACTGGTATTGTAGTAGTGTCTCATTTCCTGGTGAATGCGACGATGGAATTGTTACATATTTCAATGATTATCTGTCTTTGCAGTGATAATTTTTAATCTACCTCGATTTCAGTGACACTGCTAATATCGACTAAATTTTCTTGAAAAATATGTATTTTCCTTAACAGCATTTTTTCACTCCGTTTTTATCGATGGCTGTTCCTTTTGTCATCTCTAGTGCATTCCACGTCCATTCAGATTCCTGTTAAATATCTCATTCAGAATCAATTCGCAAGCTGCTGAATTATTTCACGAATTAGTGAGGTTTGTGTCATATCTATCTCTTTGACCTGGATTTCTATTGAAATGTGTTTGCACGTGCGTGAAACCAGAGACTGTTATCTCGGGTTAGTAAATGTTTACGTAAAGTAATTATCCCGTACTGTACTTTTATTTCGTCAACACGGGAACTGAAACGATGAAACAGGAATCAGAAAAAAAATTAAGAAGATTTGGAGTTCATTGTTAAAAACTGACCTTCCATCCTATAATTCTTCCATTCTTGTATTTCTTCAATTTTTTTCTTTCAGTGTTTTGTTGCTTTTTGTTTCATTTTAATTTGTTACCCTTGCTTTACGTACTTGAAGCCTGGAAGCTAATTTGTGTTTGTGACCTAGATATTTTAGGTTAATGTTTTAATAAGAGACGATTATATATTTTGTTTCACATTCATAGAACATTTGTTATAAAACTCAACATCACGTGAGTTATAACCAGAAACACGTAGTACTTATCTTCAGAACATTCAGCAATTGTCCGTGAAACAACGTAATTCATGGATGATTTAGTGCATGTGTCTCATTCATTTTGCCCAGCTCTTTACTCGAACAAATATTTACCCCGAGATCTAATTTTGTGGGCCTGTACATGTTTGATATATCAACATACGTTCCAATAAAAGCATTTGCCTCTCATCAGCGAATATATTCTGTGCTTTGCTTTGCGGTAGGAGTACAGAATCCGTTCTCTTCTAGTTGCCCTTCTCGATCTTCCTTTCTCTGTTCCGATTCGTCTCTTTTTTCGAACTCTCTTCTCCGTAAAACAAAAGCTGCGCAGGTCGGGCTCTGGGAATTTGAGATAAACAAACAGACGCAGACATGGGGGTTACCAGCGAATGAAAATGCCCAATTCAAGAGCATTAACGAGTCAATAATCCTATACAGAAATACATCCTGTTGCTAATAAGAGAATCGTGTTTCTGCCTTTCCTCTGTTTTGTGTCGGACCTGCAAAACTCCAATTTCTGTGGTGCTCTGAGTTTAACAATGGTGTATTCATCTTTTCGTGTTGACGGAGGCAATTGTTTCTGTAATAAGCAAATAAAACGGCTTTCAAGAGAAATATTTCGTGTCTTTTGTTTCTTCGTCAATGCAGTCAGTGCGTGAGTTAGGTAGTCTGGTGGGCTTGTTTTGTGTTCCCTTTTGTCTCGCTTTCTGCGGGAAGGCCAGTGCAAACGTAGGTGCAATGTAGGGTAGACTCTCTGTCCAAACACAGTAATCAGAGATAATTGATGATTATGTTCTTTTGCCGGACAGAAGTTATGCATGTCGTATGCTGAGGCGAATGGGCAAGTAGCTAATTATTTTCCGAAAGATCTCAGTATTTTATGGTTAAAGAGATGAAAATATTGTGCCAAATATCATTGCTTCTCTTTACGTATGTATTGAAGTTAAAAGTAAATATTCAAGACTTGGTGGTGTATTTCTCCCTTAGAGATGACGTCAGCTGCGATAGGTCGGCGAAATTGTTCGATCTGTAGCACCAGGAGGTTCTAGGATTGGCTATCCGATAGGATAGGCCCTATCCAGAGCGATGGGTCATATTCAACCACTGTCTGGAAGAGCAGTATTGTTCTAAGTACAGATTTTTGAATTTTTTAAATTCATTTTTTCTTTTTTAGTAAATAAATTAATTACTTTTGTTGTGCATAAAATATGATGGTAAGAACTTTCGTTATGTTGGTGGTTACACTTTCACTCAAATTGAAATGTCTACATATAGCAGTTGTATGAAAGAAAGACTAAATAAATGGGAGAATTAAATATTATTTTGTGTTATGTATACAAAAAGTAAATACCAATAATTTTAGGTATTGGTTTTCAGCTTTGTGTCATTTTTACGAATTGTTTCCTTTTCGTGTTTTTGTTAGTGAATGTTTCGTGTATTTAGCAGCAGATTAATACAAAGTTTTTATTCTATTCTGTTTTTCGAACTCTCAAAATTACACGGATCTTCGGTAACTCCTTCGGCCATTCAAAACTGACATTGGAAGATCGGAGTTAAGATGACATTTTGATGACATTTGATTTGACACAATGATAACATTTTCTCTTAAAATAAAGACTTTGTATTGAATGAAAATTCACATAAATAAATTGTATTTAAAATTGTAAAATTCATTGAATAAATAAACATTTTCATACAAATTTTTGAGTTTTTAAAAGAATTCCATTCATTTTTATGTCGTTTTATTGATTATTTTCCTCTTCTTTTCAATACATTTTATAGGTCATAATATTCAAAGAATATTTAAGTCATCAGAATCCGAGCTTATAATTTTTTACTTTTGAAGCAAAGAGCAATACGGGCGTAAACCTGAAAATCTGTGCCGGTACTTATCATTTGCCACGAGTGGCAAAAATAAAGATTTTCATATAAATTTTTTAGTATTTTAAAGGAAATAGATAATTTTCTCTTCATTTTTAAGTCGTTTTATATGTTATTTTCCTCTTCTTCTCAAGTTATTTTATACGTCATTATAATTAAGTCATTAGACTCAGTGCACTGCTAATAAATTTTTACTTTGAAAGCAAAGAGCAATATATACGTAAACCTGAAAATCCATGCCCTCACTTCTCAGTTACCAGAAGTGACGAAAACAAAGATTTTCATGCAAATTTTGAGTATTTAAAAAAGTATATCATTTTTCCTTCATTTTTAAGTCGTTTTATAGATTCTTTTCCTCTTCTTTTCAAGTCATTTTATAGGTCATTATAATTAAGTCATCAGAATCCGTGCCCTGCAAATCACTTTTTTACTTTCAAAGCAAAGAGCAATATGGGCGTATACCTGAAAATCCACGCCCGCACTTCTCAGTTGCCAGGAGTGGCGAAGCGGGGCGCTGCTGTCGCCACCTGGTGGGCCCTCGGGGCGGGGCGGGGCGGGGAGCGGCGAAGGAGAGCGACCCTCGGCCCAAACGGCTAATTTGATGCGGCGCAAGTTTGTTTACGACGCCCCACCCCACCCCACCCCACCCCACCCCACCCCACCCCGCCTCGGCCGCCGCCAACCACCTCCGGAGCCCCCGTGGCTTCGCTCTCTTGCTCCCTGGCTCTCGTTCGCTCTCTTTGGGACCGTGTTCCCAGGCTCGCTTTGGGAATCCCCCCCTCTTTCTCCCCTTTCTTGCTCTTGTATTCTTTTGCAGTTTGTACTCTTTTAAAGTCAGATGCTCTTTGGGACTATCTCTCTCTCTCTTTCTTGCTCTCGTATTATTTTGCAGTCTGTACTCTTTTAAAGTCAGATGCTCTTTGGGACCCTCTCTCTCTCTCTCTCTCTCACGCACGCTCTCTGCTTGCCCTCATTTAGAGCTCTCTTCTTTTTCTTTTGTCTGTCATCCGTTTTTGTGTTTTCAATTTTGTATTTTAACTTTTAAAAATTGTTTTAATGCGATGCTTTTTCTGATGGTCTCCTCATCTTTCCGAACGCTCTCTCTCTCGCGTTGGTCCGTTTGTACGTCTGTGGCCAACGATAACGCCTAAACCGTTCACACGAATTTCAACAAAATTTTTATCCCTGATCGATCTCGCGAAACTCATAGCTCTGACGATTTGAAACGGATATTTGTAGTTGTATGGGGGTTCTTTACATTAAGCCTTCCTCGTCAACATTTTCAACGAAGGCCTAAAACGGAGTTATTTGAATTTATATACGTGACGTGCCCCTGAGTTTTAGGCAACCATGAAATCACGCATGTTTCACTGGTGCATCACAAGTACGTAGATTATCATTGTCCGCGTCACAACGTGGCCTGCGCCAGGAGGGAAAAAAATGAGTTGTTTAAAAATCAGGGAGAATGCCACATGTGTAACAACGTTATATCCCGATAAGCATTCATTTACAAAATGTGATAATTTTCGACCCTTCTACATGCCCTACAATTTTGTAATATTTACTATGAGACGCCGTGACAAGCGATGGTGTATTGATTGATAGACGTTCCCGGGCGCATAGGCGGCTAACGTAAGTTGTCCCGTAAGTGTAGTGCGTGTTTTTCTTCGTGAGGTGGCAGTGAACTTCCCCAGATGGATGGCGAGATCCGGCGCCGACTTACATGTAGGTTTGCGGGTGTTTTCTAACAGTTATCTTCCACTAGCGCGGCACCGCCAGCCGGGACAAGCTCAAAGCTCCCGAAAGGTGTGACAGCGTAGTGCATTGTATGTGTGTGTAAGTAAGGGGTCAGAATGAGGTCAAGGAAAGAGAAGGAAAGTCCGTAGTCCGATCGTCAGGGTACTGCTCCGGCATTCGCCTGGTGTTGATCGGAGAAACTACGGAAAACTACCTATCAGAGCAGCACTAGAATTCTCCTCCAGACAGCGGCTGAATTCTATCTAGTTACACAGCCAGTGTCGAAAATCCTGGTACAGTCGGAACCCGGTCCTCGGCATCAGTGCCCTAAACGACCTAGGCCTGTGTGATGGTAGAAGGTGGCAGTCCTTTCCCCCTTGCCACGAATGCTGAGGTGCTCCATATTCCTTGCCTCTTCATGTGTGACGCACTCGTCCGCCGTTAGAGCGCACTACGATCTGCGTAATGAAGCGACTCCCCTGAGACTTACCACCTCGCGTGCTCTTTGTTGCAGGTGAGTACCGCCAATTCCGACGGCGCCGAGCGACAGTGCGTGAGTCCCTGCCGCGCGCACGCCTGCATTTTGTTTTATTTTGCAAATAGTCGCAGCACTCTATTAAATAGAGACACGCTGAAGTTTATTTATTCTCTTGGATGGATTTGTTGAAAGGTGACGCGTTCGCAGTTGTCCTGTATCAAACCACCTACATGCCGACACTGACTTCGAGTCCGTCAGTTTTAATAAAAATACAATTGGACATCGAAGAGAAAACGCGTTTGTTTTTTGTCTCGGTTTAGAAGTTGAGTGATTCGGTATTTACGGAATTCCATAAGCAATTAACCAGAAAAGCTGTAAATGTAAATCCAGCGCCAATAACAAACCCAAAATTGTGAATAGCAAGTAACTATGCACAGTCGTCCTTCATTCGGTAATGCATTTCCATAGATCGTGAATAATCGGCCGATAAATATTGGAGAACTACAGCAACTCCAGTGCAACTACTCGATAACATTCCATTTTTATACTTTTTACAATATGAATGTGTTGCACATTAAGACTACTCAGTTCATGGAATGAACACAAATTATTTAAAAAAAAACACAATATCAATCAATTCTTAATAAAGTATGTACTTCTATTAAAGTCTCGTTAAAAAAACAATTGAAAACTGTACGAGAATGCTTTGTGAAACGTGTGCAAATATTTTAATAAATATTCAGAATATCGATGAACTATGGTTGAACTTTTTCTAATAATCTGCATATTTGAATACAGCGCGGATGTTATGAGAAAGGAACACTTTCCTTTCGGGCTGCTATCCTGTGCGATGGAAAGAAGCCAGAGGACTTGGTATTTTCTTTGCCTGATACCAGACTAGTATTTCATTGTTTAGTCTAAAAAAAGTAGTATAATAATTAGGAATTATTTATTTTTCGTGTTACAATTCACACGTTTATACCACAGTCGCAATGTTTTCAGTAGATTAATAAAAGCATTCAATGTATAGTTTCATTTAGAAACCATTCGTATACAGTTTTTGTAATAAACAAAGTCAGTTGTTTCTCGTTTAATTTTAAATAGATTACTAATTTCGTTGTATTATATAGCGGTTTTCCTTTTTCGTCCTTTTATTTTTCTCCATCTCCACTGTTTTAATGCGATGTTTTAATGTTTCTTCTGCCTATTTATTTTTAATTAATATTTTAAATCCATTGCATTGTAAAATGTATAATTTCACTCTGCAGTGAACTGCAGCACAGGCAAACTAACGCCTGTATTAAAGAGAAAAAATATACAATATAATAAGTACGATGATCTGTGTGAAATAATGAATTTGCCTTATTTTAACGTACTGTTCTTAGAGAAAACGTACGTTCAAAATTCATAAAAATCATTAGTGGTATGAGAAAGAACTGCTTATTTGTATTCTTTCCTTAGATGAATGATTTAAATGCATCATTTTATCTCTATTTTTATTGTTTTCACAACCATATTCCATGTTATATCTGTTATATTTTTATTTATAAAATTGACGTATTTTATAGATCTTTAAAAATGAAACCGCGAAACCTCGGTTTTCTACATTGTACTTTTTTGCCTAATTCTTAATCTAATTTATACTTTTTCTTTTGTTTTTCCTACCTCTATTCATCACTCTTGCATGAAGCTTTCGTATATTTTCCTGCCCATCGGTTAGCTAAAGATAATTGACAGAGCAAGATACATGAAAGTAATTAGAATTGATGATTCAAGTGTTGTCGATAAATCGCGGAGTACAAGACCATTATTCAATTTCTCTACGATACCATCTCACACTGCACTTTGATTATTACGTTTTATTCCGAGCCAACCTCTCTTTTACGACGCAGAATTTTTTCATTATCTCGCTCGTAAATTCTAGTTCTTTTTTTATTTCGTTTCGTCTGCATTTTTAACCTTGCGTGTTTATAGTTTTCAGAATATAAGCGTGTTACCTTACGACCTCGTTTACTACCATGCGATTTCAGAATTAGTAATACATCTACATTACGACCTGAAACGATCTTTCCAGTTCACCTTATGAGTCCGGAGCTGTAGAAGGTTCAACCATAGTTCCAAGAAGAGATAGGGAGAGTTTTACCTCTCCAGATAAAATGGTTATTTGAGCAAAGCCACTTGTTTCGATGAGGTTTTCCCCGATTTCCCCCGATCACTTCCAGGTCGATGCCGGAGCATTTCATTGAACAACGGGCCTCGGACCGCGCGTGATCCATTCTGTCCCCACTCCCAACCAATAGGCAAGTGGCGCATATGGAACAACCTACCACAAGCGATACCTTCATTGAAGGGTCAAGGTCTGTGTGGACGATGTGTTCTTCCTTATCCTGCCCCCACCCCCACCTGCTACCTCATCTAATGGTTCCTTCGAGAAAAAGTACCTGTCTTTTGAATATATTAGAAAGCTTTCATCAGTTATCATGAACCAGCTTGTTAATGTGTTATATACAACTCCTACGACGACGTATTACTTGCAAACGAGAACTTCTGAGAAATATTAAAATTTGTGATCTGGGCTGTTCGGGCAACGCCGGCGTCCAAGGCTGAAGTGCCGACCATTCGTCCAACATGCCGCTGACTTCTTAAGGGCTGCAGTGCAGCAGTGTCAGTAGAGCCCTGAAGAAGACCGCGATATGTTGGTGGAAACGTGAGAACCCCAACCTCTGACGCAGCGTTACCCGATCAGCCCAGGCCATGACTGCGACAACGGAAGCCTTCGACGTCATATAATATTAAAAGCGACTCACTGTAAATGTCCATTCGCATTTGCTCGTTCGAATTAGAAGTATTTAATTAAATGCGTTCGTCAAAAAAGGGAGACTAGTATTTACCCTATATCTGCATTTAACTGGTATCTGCATGCGGAGGATGTGCTACACACACACACACACGTATTCACCTCACATATCCACAGTTCTCAGCGGGCTTTCGCCCACCCCGCCATCGTCCCGCTCCCGCCCCGCCCCTTCCCCTCCCCTCCCCTCCCACCTCGCCAACGCACTCCACACAACCTGCCCCCGGTACGAAATACCCCGCTCCCTTTCTATGTATGCCAGTGCTGTATGCCCAGAAAAAGAAATTGTGTCATTCGCATGAATTCTTACTTCTGTTATCTCCAGTTGTATATAATTTTAGTCATCTTGAAGTCATTTACGAGAAATCATAACTGAACGAAGCAGTTGCTCCTACCAGAGGAGGACTTCGGCGGATAACACAACTCCTGATTGATCGGGGGCAGAGAGGCTATTCCGCTTGCGTTCTTAGTCTCCAACCCACCACGCCCTCTCCGTCATCCCCGCTTTCCCTGATCTGCCCGGCCCCGCCCCTCCCCTCTTCCGTCCCCTCCCTGGTCTGACCCGCCATGACTGCACTCCCTGCCCTGCCCACCCCGCCCTGCCCTGCCCGGCCCCGCCCGGCCCCGTCCGCCCTGCCCGGCCCCGCGTGGCCCCGCCCGGGCCCGCCCCCGCCCAGCCCAGCCCCGCTCAGTTCCCCCCCACCCTGACCACTCTCCCTGCCCGTACCACCCAGTCCCCGCCTCGCCCTGCCCCGCCCCGCCTGGCCACGCCGTTCCCTGCCCTGCCCGGCCCTGCCCCACCCGGCGCTACCCCACCCGGTCCCGCCCCACCCCGCACGGGCCGCCCCGCCCAGCGCAGCCCCGCTCAGTTACCCCCCAACCCTGACCACTCTCCCTGCCCGTATTACCCAGTCCCCGCCTGGCCCTGCCCGCCGTTCCCTGCCCCGCCCCGCCTGGCCACGCCGTTCCCTGCCCCACCCGGCCCCGCCCCACCCGGCCACGCTCCGCCCGGCCAGCTCCGTCCCCCCCCCCGGCCACGCCTCACCCTGACCGCACTCCCAGCCCCGCCGGCCCGCCATACCATGCCATGCCCTCCCATCTCGTGCACGACCCGCCCTCCCTTCCCTTCTCTACACTGCCCTGCCCTGCTCACCCTCCCTGCCCTTCTCTCACACGAACCTCACCCCACGGCCCCGCGTGGCGCGCGCTCCGCCTCGCCCCAGCGCGCACCCGCTCAGGCGCGGAGCGCTTTTTTTAATTCGCGCGCACTCGGGAGCCAATTGGCGCGACCGCTCGCCTGTGAACTCTCTGCCACTCCGCGTCCCTCCATTCTGCTCCCTCCGTCCACTCGTCTCCATTCCTCTCCCCTCGCGTGTGAACTGGCTCTCCTTCTGCCCCAACCCCTCTACCTGCCACTCCGCGTCCCTCCATTCTGCTCCCTCCGTCCACTCGTCTCCATTCCTCTCCCCTCGCGTGTGAACTGGCTCTCCTTCTGCCCCCAACCCCTCTACCTGCCACTCCGCGTCCCTCCATTCTGCTCCCTCCCTCCACTCCTCTCCATTCCTCTCCCCTCGCGTGTGAACTGGCTCTCCTTCTGCCCCCAACCCCTCTACCTGCCACTCCGCGTCCCTCCATTCTGCTCCCTCCGTCCACTCCTCTCCATTCCTCTCCCCTCGCGTGTGAACTGGCTCTCCTTCTGCCCCCAATCCCTCTATCTGCCGCTCCGCGTCCCTCCATTCTGCTCCCTCCGTCCACTCCTCTCCATTCCTCTCCCCTCGCGTGTGAACTGGCTCTCCTTCTGCCCCCAACCCCTCACCTGCCACTCCGCGTCCCTCCATTCTGCTCCCTCCGTCCACTCCTCTCCATTCCTCTCCCCTCGCGTGTGAACTGGCTCTCCTTCTGCCCCCAACCCCTCTATCTGCCACTCCGCGTCCCTCCATTCTGCTCCCTCCCTCCACTCCTCTCCATTCCTCTCCCCTCGCGTGTGAACTGGCTCTCCTTCTGCCCCCAACCCCTCTACCTGCCACTCCGCGTCCCTCCATTCTGCTCCCTCCCTCCACTCCTCTCCATTCCTCTCCCTCGCGTGTGAACTGGCTCTCCTTCTGCCCCCAATCCCTCTATCTGCCGCTCCGCGTCCCTCCATTCTGCTCCCTCCGTCCACTCCTCTCCATTCCTCTCCCCTCGCGTGTGAACTGGCTCTCCTTCTGCCCCCAACCCCTCACCTGCCACTCCGCGTCCCTCCATTCTGCTCCCTCCGTCCACTCCTCTCCATTCCTCTCCCCTCGCGTGTGAACTGGCTCTCCTTCTGCCCCCAATCCCTCTATCTGCCGCTCCGCGTCCCTCCATTCTGCTCCCTCCGTCCACTCCTCTCCATTCCTCTCCCCTCGCGTGTGAACTGGCTCTCCTTCTCCCCCAACCCCTCTACCTGCCACTCCGCGTCCCTCCATTCTGCTCCCTCCCTCCACTCCTCTCCATTCCTCTCCCCTCGCGTGTGAACTGCTCTCCTTCTGCCCCCAATCCCTCTATCTGCCGCTCCGCGTCCCTCCATTCTGCTCCCTCCGTCCACTCCTCTCCATTCCTCTCCCTCGCGTGTGAACTGGCTCTCCTTCTGCCCCAACCCCTCTACCTGCCACTCCGCGTCCCTCCATTCTGCTCCCTCCGTCCACTCCTCTCCATTCCTCTCCTTTCGCGTGTGAACTGGCTCTCCTTCTGCCCCCAACCCCTCTATCTGCCGCTCCGCGTCCCTCCATTCTGCTCCCTCCGTCCACTCCTCTCCATTCCTCTCCCCTCGCGTGTGAACTGGCTCTCCTTCTCCCCCAACCCCTCTACCTGCCACTCCGCGTCCCTCCATTCTGCTCCCTCCGTCCACTCCTCTCCATTCCTCTCCCCTCGCGTGTGAACTGGCTCTCCTTCTGCCCCCAACCCCTCTACCTGCCACTCTGCGTCCCTCCATTGTGATTCGCACGTCCATTTCCCTCCATCCGTCTCTCTCCTCACCTGTGAACTCCAGCCGTCCCTCGCCAGGCTGAGAGGAAGTCCTGGAGTTGGAGTCCCGACAGTGGAGACATTCCACATGTGCTCTATAGCTAACTCAAATTAGCTGCTACGTACAGGCGAATCCTAGCTGCCGGCTGCTCAGATCAGAATTTTTCCGTGGTTTTCTCCGATAAAAATACCAGCCGAATGCCGGCGGTCTCCCGGCATGGGTGGTAGTGTACAACATGCTAGTTTAAATGTGTGCAAGTAAGGGGGGAGAGTAGGTCAAGGAAGAGGAAGGAAAGATCGCGCTCAACCAGTTTGTTTGGTAATTCTTCTGACATTCGCCTGGTGCTGATCGTAGAAACCATGTAAAACTACCGTTCAAAGTAACCGGCAGCTAGAATTCTCGTCCAGACAGGGACTAAATTCCACCTAGCTATCTGGATCGTGTCGAAAATCCTTCCACTGTCGGAACTTCAACCCTAGGATCCTCCCGGTCAGAGGCACTGCAGTGACATCAGTTGATGACCTTCCCACCTCTCTTGGTTTCATCTTCCTCCCTTGTCCCCTCCTCCTCTCCTTTCTCACCTCCCCTGGCTTTTTTTTGTCCTCCCAGTCTCACTGCCTCCGCCGCCGCGCTGTTCGCATTCGACTCCGATGATTCTCCGGTTCACCGGTTCACTGACTCGTTCCCAGCGGACCCGCGCGCCAGGTGCGGCAACTGAACCGCCTTGTGCGCTCCCGCCCGGCGAACCGATTCGCGCGTAAATATTTATTGTTATTATTGAGCCGTTTTCTGTTTCTGGGCATTTGCGTCGGGCCCCAGGTGCTGTAAGGTGTGTGGAGGGAGCTCATGTGGACGCGAAGGTAGCTGTTGCGCGCAGCTAAAGGGGAACTGTGTGGGATGAGCCGGTTTTGCGTTGGCATCGCGTTTAATTAATGTTTAGGCTTTCGAATGTTTTGCTCTCTCTTGATTGTGCCGAGATGGGCGGTTATGTAATGTGCCTTTAGGCTGGATTTATTATTAATATTTTTATTTTCTCCTAATTATTTCGTATTGGTTCGGATTATCATTAATACAAAGGGCGCTGCTGTATATAGTCCTACACCACGTTTTCGGCATGAATTGGGTAATACCACAAAACACGCCAAATCGATTACTACATTTGCGCGAGTATTGTGGTGTTGGTATAACAAATAGCGCTGTTCTAAAAGACATTTCTGTTTGACACTGACACTGGAAATGTAGGAACGAAACCTTTATTTTTTAATCCTGAGAATGCATTCAATGTGGCGTACGACTATCTAGAGCACAGCACTTCAAAGAATTATGACATTGAAGCACACCTTGGTCACACGCAAGAACCATTAACGGTATACAAATAAAAGGGAATGTGCGAATGTCTGTCAGATACGACGTAAAAACTACTCCATCGATTGCGGTGAAATTGCGGTGTGATTTGTTCTTATTAATATCGAGAGTATTTAAAGAGAGGTTTGAAGTTAATTCGACATGTGGGAGCGTTGTTTTGCAAAGGTAATCGACGAGGAGGGCTCTAAGCCTTTGCCAGAGAACTTTGGTTGATGTACGATCTACGGATATCTTATTGAACTACATACCTCGCTTCGACTTATAATGTCGAATAACATCGAAGTTGCGATTTGGAAAGTAAAGAGTGTAAATCAAATGCTGGCGATGCTTAACATTATTCGAATAATTGATTTTTAAAGTGAAGTGTAATATAGTAAAGTGTAGTTCATACGTAGTTGATATTCATTGAATAAATCGATTTTGTACTTGAATTGTATTTATTAAATATTCCGCAAATGCGAAGCATTGCGGGGTATACTTAAATTAAATACAAAAATACATAAATACATACATTTAAACGAATATATTGAGAAAACTATAGGTTACAAAATATTTAAAAGTCGTAATATTTATATTTTAAAAATGTACTCTAATAATGTATTATTACCGAAGCAATATTAATATACCGGCGTTGGTAGGTGTAAATTTACGGGGTCGTATCGTCATACATTTCATCGTTTATTTGTGATTGACTTATCCTCGATAATTTCTAACAATAAAACAAAATTTAAAAAAAAACTTACTTGAACTCGTCCGCATAGAAACTCTGTTGGTCATTAAAGTTTCCACAGTTAACGGTTGAGCACGTGATAGTTTTCAATTTCGGGACAAAAAGGGTTCGAGAACTAAAGGACTGAAGTTCTTACGCATTCGATTATCCACGCATTCGATCGGACTCAAAGGTCCCGGCCTTCAGAGTGCTTTTTAAAATAAGTTTCTTGGCTGAAGAAGGGGATTTGTCGCACAGTAGAGGACGTTGCATTCTGTACGGTAGAAATAGCGTCTGCGTTGTGTGTGCAGTTTGCATTAGAGGCAGCGTTGTTAGAAATGAACATACCTACAGGATACAAATCTTCAACCTAGCCAGAAACCCAATCTGTTCCACAAGAATCAGAAATAAATATTCATTCCACATATTTCTGAAAACATTTTCCGAAATGGACCCTAATTAGAGGTGACCATTAGGTTTCCCCAACCGCAATGCTACTTTCATTTTAGTTTAGTTAATAAGTCAACAAACATCCACAGTGAAATGTCAACTGAACTATGTAAATACCATCAATGGATAAAAAAACTTGATACTAATCACGAGTAAGACAATATATATTTATTTGCGATAAGGTGATATGTATTCCTCTTCCATATTGCTAATTTTATTCCCTAAGGCTCTTAAAAAAGTAATTTTATTTCCATCAATACAAACGCTTGCATCGACGAATAAGGAAATCGGTTTGATTCTTGTTAAGTTTGTAGGTGAACTTCACATTAAATTAATTCATTTCTTTCTACATCTTTTGTCCTGAAAACTGATTTGTATGCTTTTGCGAGGCATTTTCTTTTCATTTCGGGAACTTCGCTGGATAGAAACGAGATGTTTGTAGTGGTAGATGCGTTTCATTGACTACCACGAGAGGAGAACGACCACCCTCAAGTGTGAAAATACATTTCGGAAAGGAGAGGACAAGGGCGCCTAAAAGGCGATTTTTGTTTTGTGCCTAAACATCCGATGTCTAGTTATTAGCATCGACGTACCGTTTTTTGAACATCGACCTTGTTGAAACATCGCAACCCTCTTCGAAGTGTCCTGGTTGTGCTCCCTCGCCTCAGAGCACTGTCCCCACTGCGGGATGCCCGTACGCGGTAGACGAGGTAGCGTTGACCGCCCAGGGCCTTTGTGAGGGCTTTATAGCCACCTTTGCGTCGTCGCCCGCCCTTTACGATGCCGTCAATGGGCGGGAGAAGGGCGAATTAAAAAGTTGTCGCCCGCGTGTTCGCTCAGCAGGGGGGGGCCGGGTGGCCGCCCCCGCCTCTTTCTCCTTCCGTCCGCCAACCTCCACATTTCACCTTACGGGTAGCAGGTGTTGCCGTGATGCAAAGGTTTATTTATTTATTTATTTATTTATTTACGTCAAAAACAGTTAAAAACTGCGTATGACGAGCTATGGGGAGAAGTTAATTTTGTGCACGTTTTCATAATTCTGTGGTCTCTATCCTAAACCATATTCTAGTCGAATTTTGAATACAGAAAAGAGAGGTTTTTTTTCGAGTTTTGTTGACAAAATATTCGCTGCTATATAATAAAATATATTTTCGAAGGTAAATTAGCAATAAATTCCTGCCCTGAACCCTCATGTTCTTCATGAAAGAATAATACTTTTTGCCGCGATAATATGGAAAACGATAATTTGAATTTCCCACTGAAATTCAGAAGACGTGCACAAATAATGTAGTTACATTTATGTCCAGAAGCAAAACAAGGGACCATCTCAGCATTTGCTCAAGGATCAGGGAAACTGGACGAAAAACCTGATCGAGATGGGGGCCATCAACCCAGAAACTGTGGTACAATACTTGTTACAGGTTCTTTAGAATTATACAGTCCAAATGATAAATAATTACATTAACTATCATTGTTAAAATTAATTGGAGTCTGTATGGGAGTGTTTCGTGTCTCCGCGTGAGTCGACTACGTTTGCCTACACCAGCGGTGTCAAGGTCTGCTACTGGTGGCAGTGGCACGCGTTGTGGCATCGTGCCGTGCCACGAGCTACCCTGCACAACTACCGTCGGGAAAAGGTAATACCCGGCGTTTTACAAAAGGGATGGCGTTGTCTCTGGTGGCGGGGTAATGAACTGCGTGGTGGGGCGATTTCGTCGTGGCACTCGTGCCACGGATCTCGCTCGCGACATCGACCTTGACAACACTGCTGTAGGGCATGTCACAGACGGGAGGTGGCGGTTTTCCTCCCCTCCTGAAACGTGGGATCTAACGCCAACATTTGACATCAGATCAAGACGTCAACATTCGACGTCAAGATTTCATGTCAGCATTTGACGTCAGATGACGTAGATTTATGGGGTTTCCACATTCTGGTATCTCCCCAACAGAGCAACGTCCCTTAAGGGACACGCTCTAAGCTAAAAGTAACAGGATAGAGCGTGCGTGTGTGTGTGTATGTATGGAAAAGGAATGGACAAGGAAGAGGGAGGAAAGATCGCGCGCGGTCGGTGGCCTGTTTTTTAGGGTACTGCTCAGGTATTCTCCTGGTGTTGATCGGAGAAACTACGGAAATATACCGATCAAAGCAGCCGGCCGCTAGAATTCTTCTCCAGACAGCGACTGAATTCTACCGAGCTATACAGGTTGTTTGTGATCATTCCTTCTTTATTCTAAACCGTTTCCCCCCTTTCATACACCCACTTACATGCACTTCTTTACCACTGTATTAATTTGTAATGAAAATTTAACTTAAAACAGTTCAAACGCATCCCCGTGTGCGAAATACGAGGCAGGACGAAAGTTATGAGGTTATCAGGATCATCACGGAGGAACAGTCTGCTCAATGAAGGCAGTGCAAAACGCGTTCGTGTGGTTCGAACACGTAAATACTGGTGCCATCAGTTATTATTTCATATTTTAACTTTTAGAAAATTCTGATTATGGGAATTTTTCATCCAGGAACGAAACATCGAAAACGTAAAAACACAGAACACAAAACGTTGAGCATAAAACATAAGATGTTCAGAAATCATTGACTTGAGTACATCGATATTTTTACAGAAATCGATGTTTTGAAAATATCGACATCGATATCTCATCCCTACATGGGGCCAGCTGAGTGCTTCTCTGCCTTGGAGAAGGCCGTGGGTCACTTTCCGCTTCCGCAAATGACGTCGCAGACTGTCTTGTAGGTCGACCACGGATCTCACCATCACGAGGAGGAAGAATCTACCTAAATAAAACATCCACTATAATTACAGGAATAATGATTTTAGCACGCGCCCAGAAACACGAATAATAGCGCGATTTTTCGAACTCTGCCTCTCAAGGCCTGTCTTCACTATGGAATATGTCACGTTATTTCACGTCTTTGTCAGTGATGCCGCTAGATATCGAATGATCGCAACCGTATCAAGCAAAGCTTGCGAACATGAGGCATCTAGCGGCAGAGCCTAGAAAGACGCGAAATGCCGTGTGATATTCCATCGTGGCCATACGGGCTTGAGGGGCAGAGTTCGAAAAATCGCACCATAATTAATCAACCACCATCATTTCCGATACAGCATACCGGCAGAGATGGCTCAGTGCATCCACCTGATGTCACTGCAGTCGCTCTGACCGGGAGGTCCTCGGTTCGAGTCCCGACAACGGCAGGATTTTCGACACTAGCTTGTCAGCTAGGTCGAATTCAGTCGCTGTCTGGAGGAGAATTCTAACGGCCGGCTACTCTGACAGGCAGTTTTCCGTGGCTTCTCCGATAAACACCACACGAATGCCGGAGGAGTACCCTAATAAACGGGCCACGGACCGCGCGCGATCTTTCCTTCCTCTTCCTTGTCCTATCCTCTCCTCTTACACACACACTTACACTAACACTACACTACTACACATGCCGGGAGACCGGTCGGGAGCTTACAGCTTGTCCCGGCTGGGGCGGTGCCCCGCTCGTGGGAGATACCTGGTTGAGGGGAAAACTCCTCAACTAGTCGACGGTAGGTCGGCGCCAGATCTCGCCATCCAGCGGGGAAAAGATCATCGCCACCTCCCGAGAGAAAAAACACGCACGCACTACACTTACGGGACTAATGACCTGAGTAGTTGACGCGCCCGGAAACACGAATCAATCAGTCAAAACATCGATACAGCATGCACTACATTTGCGGAACGCGCTCGGAGCCAGGTCAGTGCTTCCACCGCCTTGGAGACGGTCGTTGGTGGCCGACGGACGGGCTGTCGGCTGCCGAGGGCCCCGCCGCGCCGCCGCAAGACCTTTTCCCTTCGAGGCGAGGGCGAGGGCGACCGCAGCAAGGGCTGGCCGGCCGAGCACGTTGCGGTCACGGCCTCGCTCGCCCTTCGCCGCGCCCTTTGACTGCGCAGCGGGCGGCGGGCCTGGACCGCCACTGGTGCTCATCTGGGTGTGGGCGAATGTTGAAGAAGTGACTTGATAAGATGTTACTGGCGAAAACATTTCTGTGGTCACGGGGTAAAAGTTCTTAAGTCGGTTTTTTGGCAAAATTGGATTAAGTACTGAAACTACAAGTTAAGTATCTATATTTTATATTAGTAAAACGACCTAACTCAAATGTTGCTTCCTTAACGGGGAAAAAGCGTTGGGAAATAGCGTTTAGCGTAGGAACAAGCGGTGGCTCAAAAATCTAACCCTTGTTTTCTCCAAACTAAGATTTTTCACTTGAGAACTTTTGCCCCGTGACCACAGATTTAATGTAAGTATTGAGTTTGTACACTCAATGTTGACTTGAGAGGAAAATGTAAAGAGAGTTAAGTATTTTGACTTATGGATGTTTAAGGGACTTATTATTATAAATAGAGAGAAAAGATGTGTGTTTAATAGTAGTTTATGCAATTAGTTTAAAATGTTAAGCTTTATTGCAAGAGTAAAGTTTTGTACGAATGTCATATAGCAAGCATAGTTAAGGGACTTATCATTCTGAATATAGAAAAAAAAGATGCTGGTTTTCTGAACTCCGAGAAAATTAGTATTATTTATTATTGATTTATTTAACAGATATTAAAATATATAAACTAATATATCAAAGATACATTATTTCGCGAACGATTGTTCCTTGTTTGGGAACCGGAAGACAAATGCAAACTATTTATTCTATTTAAATTATAGATAATATTTAATATCTTTACAGCTAGAGGTCCCATACTGGAACAACCTCAAACATTGTAATTATGTTTGATCCATTCGGTTTACAAATACTATTTGTGCAGTGTAAATTACGTATATTCAAAAACTTGAAAGAAAATTTTCATGAACTAGTAAAATAAACAAAAAATGTTCACCGTCGAGGTTTTTACGGTACCGACAGCTTATAAGCGACTCTGACAGTTCTCTCGCCACATGCTGTGGTACGTCATGTGACCTGTTCTGAAGCAATCAGCTTGCGAGGATTTGTTTACCTTCTTACAGCCTGGGTTCAGCGTTTTTGCTCATCTGACACTCTCTCTCTCTCTCTCTCGCTCTCTCTCTCTCTCTCTCTCTCTCTCTCACACACACACACACATTCGCGGAGACGATAAGGTTCGGCTTTGGCGAATGTTATGAACATGACATCAACACCTGTGATCGCCTGACGGTAAGAGGTAATGTTTTGAAATTTCATTCATCTCTCATGTAGCTGGAGCCATGTGTGTAGTAATGTGTGGCAACAGCGCATCGAACTGTCAGAGTCGTGTATCCGCTGCCAGTACTACAGGATAATAAACGAAACAATCTGCGACTCTGCAATACATGTATTTGTCGTGGAGAAAGTAAAGAAATTTTGTAAGTTAAGCTCTCCGTTGGAGAAGGCTTTTCTGTCGCACCCCACACCCGGCGCCTGGATTTAAAATTTTGAAATAAATTGTTCATGAATTGAAAATCTTGGAAGAAATTTGAAGAAACTAGTAAAATAAACATTAAGAAATGTTCACAGTCGAGGCGTTTTGGTTAATGAACGAATCTTCAACAATTGACAATCTGTGACTCTGCAATATATATATATATATATATATATATATATATATATATATATATATATATATATATATATATTGAAACGCAAGTAAGGATTTTTTGAAAAAACGAAAAAGAATCCGAGGCGCTCGTAATGCCGCTGTTCGGGCCTGTCCATGGCCGCCTGGATTTGTAATCTTGAAAGAAATTTTCCTTGATTTAAAATCTTGAAAGAAATTGTGTCGTGAACTAGTAAAATAAACAACAAAAAGTGTTCACCATCGAGACATTTATGTTAGTAATGGAAACTTCAAGAATTGACTTTCCACCACTCTGCAAGAGACGTATTTGTTGAAGAGCAAGTAAAGCATTTTTGTTAACAAAAAAAGAACCTGAGGCGCTAAGCGGTTTGTCTCCGTTGTAGAGCGCTTTCCTGTCTCTTGCATCGTCCCCCAACCTCCAAAGCTCGTGCCCGCACATGGCCGGAAAAATATGTAGTATGAAACGTCAAAATATGTACATAAATGTGTAACGAAAACAGTATGAATATGTAAGAAATATGTGAAATCTTATATAATATTAAAATACTTTAATTATAAAACTCATTTACATAATACAAGCTTAAATTTATAAAAAAAATCCTATACAAATTTTGAAAACAATGCAAATGTTTTAAAAATCACTTGGAAAACACAAGTAAAGCACACTTGCACCATACAACGTTCCCATCAGTAAAACCTTCACAGATCGTCATTCAGGAATGTTGTTTAGCAGCCAGACTTGACGCAATAGAAGCCATCGTACAAAACTGGCGAAATCTACGACCATCAAACAATCACTGCAGAAAGGAAAATTCTCATCGAGCTGTTACACGACGGCGATCGCCAAAGTTACTTTGAAATTAAGGTTAAACGTCACGAAACGCGGAGTCAATGATACTTTTAACACCTACAGGTGAGAATGGTCTGTCACTGACGCGCACTTCCCGCCACTGAGATGACTGAAGCAGGCGCGTCAGACTGTTTGGAATATCCGACCGCGTCTTCACGAAACGTACCACGAGCAGATTTTTTTAAAAATACTTCTTTTCATAAAATATGTAAGAAAATTGACAGAAAAAAGAAATATGTTGAGTAAATAGCGAAATATGTAATATAGTGCCAAATACGTAAAAAGATGTAACAAAAAAGTTGGATATTATGTTGGGACGGCAACAATTCGTCAAGATTAAAATTTTGAGAACGATAAGTAAAAAGACAAAAAATATGTAATTATATAAAAATCCGGTCTCTAGTCATGAACTATTGAAATAATAAAAAATTCACCGTCGAGGCATTTAGGTTAATAAAGAAAACTCAAGAATTACGACTCTGCAGTACATGTATTGGTTGAAGAGCAAGTAAAGAATCTTGTTAAAAAACGAAAAAGAACCCGATGCTCAAAGCGGGTCGTCTCCGTTGCAGCAGGCTTTTCCGTCGCACACCGCCCCCGCTCGTGCCCGCCCACGGCCGCCTGGAATGCATGGAAGGTGCCCGCGCTCAGGTGGCGTTGGCGCTGGGCGATGCTCACCTGTTACGCCCCCTCTTCCCCCCTCCCCGACCCGACGCCCACAACCACAGGCTGCTCAGGAATTTCCGTGCGTGCGAAACTTCGCGCGTTGTAACGCACAGCTCCTGAACGTTAAAGAGTTCTTTTCTGAAATTAAATCGTTCGCACGCAGTTCAAAATGGCGAATTTGTTTTATTGATAAGGTGTAATGCGCTTCTTAATGTGCAATAATGGACTGCTACGGTAGTAACTCTTTATCGCCTCTCGGAGATATTTTTTCTCTACTCTCCTGGGCGCTCCGTGCAAATTTTTTATCTTGATGTAACCTAACATTTTTATTTTGTATTTTGCTAATAATTGGAATTAAAAAGAATATTATACATGATGATAAAGGTACTTATCGTCTCGAGAAAAATACGTTAGGAACGATGATAGGGACTGAAGTAATGCCTTCTTGTTGATAAAGTATCTCTATTGTGTTGTCTGATTTACTACCTCCATTACTACCTTACATACTTCTGTGACAAATAGGAACTTGATGTGACTAAGTATTTGATTTTTTACTGCTTGGATGTTAAACTATTTTCAAACTTGACGAAACCTAGACAACTCGAATTGTTTATTCTTTGTATCTTTTTTATCCCTCTTCACCTATGCGTCCATAGGGGAGTTTGTAATGTTTGATTGTTTCCGGGAACGTTTTATTGCTTTGGTCATTACACTCGTTAGTATAGTGTATGTTTTATGTGGTGTTCCGTCTCCGTTTGATGGCGAGATCGGGTCAGGCGAGATCGGATCGGTCAGACCTAGTCGTCGGTTTGGGAGGGACTTCCCCTTCCAAATACCTCCCTCAGCGGGGTATCCGTTAAATGCAAAGCTGTAAATTGTGCTTAAAGTTTTGCATTTACAGAGCACGTCTCCCAATGTATGTCGCAGTGTGTAGCGTGGTTGTGAGTAACGGGAGAGAATAGGACAAGGTAGAGGCAGGAAAGATCGCGCGCGGTCCGTTGTCCTTTTTTTTAGGGTACTGCTCCGGCAATCACCTGGTATTAATCGGAAAAAACTGGAAAAAATACCGATCAGAGCAGTCGGCTGCTAGAATTTTCCTCCAGGCAGCTGTTAAATTGTACATAGCTTCTCTCTGAATCAGTGAAATTGTCACTGATTCAATCAGTGAGAGCCGAATTCACAGATATCTTCAGTCGAAATGTGTAGTTTCGCTGACAATCAGCGAATATGCGAACCTTTTCATAATGACCGCCAGCATTTCACTGGTGGTCAGTGGTAGAAGTGCCGCGCCACCATCACTCACTGATCGTTCAGTCGTCACGTTCAATTAGTGACACAGATTTCACTGATTCAAACAGTGAAGTTTCACTGATTCAAAAAGTGGACCCAATTTTCACTGATTTGTTCAGCACAATTCACTGATTGTCAGTGGCAGGTTATAACTGGCATCATCAGTGAATATTCACTGTCAATCAGTAGTTTTTCACTGATTCAGACTCAGAGAGTATGTAACTAGTTTCGAAATCCGGCCACCGTCGGAACGTGTTAGGTCAGAGTCGCTGTACAGCCAGTGGCAATGCTGGCTCTGCCATAAACCTAGCTGGTTATCATATTTGGGTAGATGTAAGTACTTGGCGCGCCAGCGCGTGAACGGGCTTAAGACTACCAGCGGCATCCTAGCCTCGCGGCCGTGGGGTAAGGGGTTACGTGGGGTTAGTCCCCACGCCGTATTGCAGTCTTCTCAACCTGAAAAGTGAATTTTCTCATCGTCTCACAGCAACACATACTGTGATATTGCCACGAAAACGCACACTGTGGTCTCGTTTCGAACGGGAATCGAACCCGGGGCCGCGTAGTGGAAAGTGAGCACGCTGACCCACCAAGAGCTATCCAGAAACCGTCATATTTTGAGCGTTTAAAATATTGCGGATCCCTTCCACTGCAGTTCGATTGTGGGCGTTCCTCTGGAAAAGCGTGGGGAGGGAGGGGGGGGGCTAGTGACCCACAGAAGGCTCATTTGCTCCGATGAGCTTCCATTCCTGAAACAATCACTTGCCGGTTCCGCAACGTACGTGCTCTCCGAGTGCATAGTTTCCCCCTCCCTGCCCCCTCCCCACTTCCCCGCGCGATGGAAGAGGCGAGGGGTGGGGGCAGGACTAAATTAAATCTGTGCGGAATGTAATTGCGTGGAAGGGGGCGGGTGAACGGGTGACGGCGCCGGTAGAGGGTTTGTGGGGGGGGGGTACGAGGGCCGAACGCATTCCTGGAAAATCAATAGGGCCCGATGGAAAACCTTGGGTGACGCCCGCTCTATTACGGTGTGTGTGCTGCGGGCGCCGCGTTGCTCTTGTTTTCGGCGTTCCGCTCGCTGATGTGTGCTCTCTCCCCCCCTACTCCCACCCGCTTCACTTTGTATCGTGCAGCTTCGCGCACGGGTCGGCAGTGGAAATCGACAGTTTTCGAATCGGTGTCTTTCGCAGGGATTGGAAAGGAACGTGCTGTGTGCTCTAACAGGCTGCTGAGAGGCAGTTTGCTCGTAGTGTATGGCAGAAATATGACTAGAGTGGTGTGTGTGTCTGTGTGGAGTGTGTATGTGAGTTTGTGTGTGTGTGTGTGTGTGTGTGTGTGTGTGTGTGTGTGTGTGTGTGTGTGTGTGTGTGTGGTGTGTTCTTACTTCGATTTAAACGTAGCGACACTTTAAGCTCACTTACGTGGATTTTTAAGGGCGAAAACGTCGCCTTCGTACGCCTTCCTTCGAAGGGGAAGTAAAGCCGGCTGTCCCATGTTAGTAGATTTACTTGCATGTAAAAGATCCTCAAGCCTAAATGACACCTCTGAGCTAAATTCAAATCGCCTGTTTCGTCGCCCGAGATAATACCTTCTTTCTCCGCTAGTTGGTGAAAGGAGCGTAGTGAAATTTGCGTGGTCAGACGGAAGAGCGGGCCTGATGGCCCGAGTCTCGCCACGTAAAATAGGGCATTAACTAACTAACTGAAAGGCGAGAGGAATATTGTCATCGAATCGGGAGCTCGAAAATTCAAGTCATAATGAAGCTCTTGATTTGATGACGATGGCCCCGTCTCCGTCCCGATCGTGACCTTCAATTGCCACTATGTTTAAATCGGAGTATATTTTTGTGTGTTCTTACTTACGTAGTATATCTTTATAGATTTCCATTGAGTTTTAAACAGTTGTGAAAGTTGACATACATTTTGTGTCGTACTCGCACTTGGGCAGTGGTATTATAAAACGTTTGTATTTTCGTGGGGGACATTCACACATGCAAACACAAATTCACTCACGCCACTCCGCCCTGCGGCGACTACTTCAATGTTTTAAATCGGAATTGCTGTATTATCTGCCGATGGGGATTTTACAGCAAACAATATTTAACTTTCCTAGTGAGCATTTTTTTTATCCATTGCAGATGATGCTTTATGAATATAAAGGAAGTTACCTCTAATGATTCAGAGGGCTAATCAAGAAAAATTGATTAGTTGACGCTAGAAAGACTTTCTGTAATTGTTTGTACGAAACGTTTTGCATTTATTGCCTTGAATTAATTTTCGAAATTAATTTTATTTTTTATTCAAATTGCATAATCATATTCTGTTTACTAAAAAGATTCCCTGTAAATCCGTGTCAACCACAATTCATTCAATCATTAAATTCGGCATTTCAATCATTTAACTCATCACTGAATTCATGTAATGCATTTATTCATTCAATCATTTAACTTCTAAATTTGTTTTAGTAGATTGGTTCAGGTTGACTCAATGTGGTAACCATGCTTTAGAACGCAAATGGGACGAACTCTAGCACTCCAGTGAACATTTAATCCCCCTAGAAATACATTGAACGTGGGAGCTTTAGCAAAACTGAGGTACCCAGATCGAACTAAACTGCTCCTGGTATTAGTTTCCTCACTTATGTGCGCTCATCTTTCGCACATAAAACTACACAGCTGCTCGGCAACTTCCCGTGAGAACACATTTTTGAAATTGCATTTGGAAGTTGGGAAAATGGTGCCATTTGCAGTATCGCTTTGGAGGTGTAATGATGAGATTGGCAAATTGTTTTTCACAGAACATTTGTAGATTTTGTTCCTGCATTGCTCTCAAGATTTCGCGTAGCCCTCGATTTTCGAAAGCGAAATCGGCTTGGTACTGTGTAATTGGAACGATTTCCACACGGGAGAAGTAGCTCGAAGTGCCTTGTTTCATAGCACTTAGATCCACGTGAAGGGCGTCTTGGTGAAATTCTGAAGCTTTTTGCTCTCTGAAATGTCTGACTTTCAATTACCTTATTACTTCGTTTCATTCTACATTTACTTCTTTTTCTGTTCTTGTTAGTCTTTTTCCCCGTAACCATCTTCGTCTTTCTTGCTCTCATTTCTAGGTCTTTTTCTCTCTTACTCTCTCTCTCCCCCCTTTTCTCTCTCTTTCTCCCCATGTGTCTCTGTCCAAAATACTCTGAGTTGTAGAGAGGATACTCTAAGAAGGGACCACTTTGACAGCTACTGCTCGTCTACTGCTGGTTATGCTTCACAACTGCAGGTTATGCCCAAGCGCGAGATCGTAAGAGGTAGGATGGACATTATTCGTATTTTGGTGGTGTTAGACTGCGAAACTCACATCTTGCTTTGTTGTTAACTCTCAAATTGCATGCTTCAGTTGTTTGCAAGATGCGTCGGAGTTATCTCTATATTACAAAGTGCGAATATCCATCGCACATTACTGATCCTACTTTTCTGGAGAGGTTTGTCGAATTCATTTTTCGATCGTTCTGGAGCGTTTTCGCGGCAACCTTGGTCGTCGAAAGATCTTAGTGTTGGACGACATTTTAAGGGCCGTCCTCACCCACACCCTCGCCCTTTCCCATTTCCTTTCTTTCACTGGTCCGGCCCTTGATGGAGGCACTCTGTGGGGAAGGCAGCTCTCGGCCAGTTTATCAGGGCTCTCGAAGAAGAGAGCTGGCATCTTTTCGGGGATAAATATGGAGGATGCAAACTTCGGTGTGACCCGCATAGGTGGCTCAGAGCATCTTTTGATGTCACTGCAGTCCCTCTGACCGGGAGGTTCTAGGGTTCCAGTCCCGACAGTGGCAGTATTTTCGACACTAGCTTTATAGCAACGTCGAGTTCAGGTGTCTGGGGGAGAATTCTAGCAGCCGGCTGTTACGATCAGTAGTTTTCTGTACTTTCTCCGATCAACTCCGTGAATGCCGCAACAGTACCCTAACAAACGGGTCGCTGACCGCGCGCGATCTTTCCTTCCTCTTCGTTGTTCTGCGGTCACTTCTTACATATACACTTACCCTTACATACACTACACTACCACACATGTCACGAGACATGGATAAACATGAACTACTCTTATGGGACTAATGGCCTTAGCAGTTGTCGCTCCCGGAATCACTAATCAATCAATAAACCACAACATTTTCCAGATAATAGAAACGCACACTGATTAAAACAATAAATAAAACTATCTCACAACAGCAATATTCTCAGAACTATCTCACAACTATCTTACATCAGTAAATATTTTAACTAAAACAGGCTTCGTGAATACTGTAAAAACATTGAACAGAATAAATGCAGTACAGAAGTTCTTTACGAGGATGCCTAAACTTCTGTCCATTGGTCTGTCTATGAATAATCAATGCTCCTAACAATTTCTTTTAAATTTGAATTCATTGAACGATCTGGCCGAACGCAAGGCCCTGCAAGTTTGACACGTTTATTTTGATTTTGGGGGGTACTTTCCAATGTTTTCTAATTTTTTTGAAAAATAGGTTTAAACTTTTTTATTTGTTTTTCCTCGGAGTGAGCAAAAGGCGCTTAAAAATTGTGCAGGTCTAATCTTCGATGATTTTTTGATAAAACTTTACAGATGATGCGAGAAAATATCTGCTGTTGTAGTACCGTTTTCCTGGGTATTTAACAAAATTAGAGAGACCTCTCACGTGATCGTAGGCTGCGTAGTTTTTTTTTTTTGTTTCTACAGATTCTGCTTACATTGGAAATTAGTAATGTGCTTGTAGATACGCCGGTTTACCTGCGAATGGTTTTGGGGACCTAGAGAAATTGGCGGAGCAGTAGTTGATCTGCGAGAAGAGGCGACGGAAGTGGAAGGTGGGGAAGGTGCAACAGCGAGGAAGTTTGCACCGCTTTTTCATTCTTCATTTCCCTCCCCGCCCCCGCCCCACCTAGTCCCACCCCCGCCCCAGCTCTCGCCCCGCAACCGCCCAGCACCCCCGACCTGCCCCGCCCTCGCCTCGCCCCTGCCCCGCCTCGTCCCGCTCCCACCCCCACCCCGCCACCATCCAGCCCCCGACCTGCCACGCCGCCCCGATGTCCGTTCCGTCCCTAATCCCGCTACGAGCCGTACCACCTCCATCAACTCCGTCCCCCTAAGAACCTGTTACCCTTTTCTCGCCTCACTCTGTCATCCCAAGCCCCGTCCTGTGTCTACCGATCCTTCACCGCGTCGTTTCTCCTCATCCTATTACTCACTCCTGCTCTTCTCGCCCTTCCCTTCTCTTTCCCTTTCCTCCCATCTCTACCCTTCCCTCCCCTCTTTCCTTCCTTCCCCTCTTTCCTTCCTTTTCTCCCCTTTCCTTCTTTTCGTTCCCTCCCATCTCTACCACTTCCCTCACCTCTCTCCTCCCGTTTCCTCTCTCTCCCTACCTCTTTGATTTCTTCTTCCCTTTCAACTTGTTCTCCCTTCTTTCCTTCTCTTCCCCTTCTCTTTCCTCTTCCCCCTTCTCTTTCCTCCTCTTCCCCCTTCTCTTTCCTCCTCTTTCCCCTTCTTTCCTCGTCTTCCCCCTTCTCTTTCCTCCTCTTTCCCCTTCTCTTTCCTCCTCTTCCTTCTTCTCTTTCCTTCTCTTCACCCTTCTCTTTCATCCTGTTCCCCCTTCTCTTTCCTCCTCTTTCCCCTTCTCTTTCCTCCTCTTTCCCCTTCTCTTTCCTCCTCTTTCCCCTTCTCTTTCCTCCTCTTTCCCCTTCTCTTTCCTCCTCTTTCCCCTTCTCTTTCCTTCTCTTCCCTCTTTTCTTTCCTCCTCTTCCCCCTTCTCTTTCCTCCTCTTCCTTCTCCCCTTTCCCTCCCCTCTACTGCGTCGTCCACCCCTTCCACCTCCTTGCCGTGCCGCCCCGCCCTCCTGGAGCGCGGGTAGGTACCGCCCCGAGAGCGACGTGGGTCGCGGCGGAATAAAAAGGGGTTGAAGGGGGTTAATAGATTTTTAACGCTCAACCGCCGCCGCCCCGCGTTCCCACGGCCAAGGAACGGACGACGGACGGGCGTCGTTTTCCTCGCACTTGCCCAACTGCGCCAAACGCTAATAGGAAAAGAAGGGGGGGACGAGTTTTAGAAATCCTACGAAAGTTAGTGACACGTAGAAATCAAAGAACAGAACATGTACCGGATATTGGATTGAGCAAAATATATGCTGTTCGATGCTGTACTCAAGTGAAAAGAGTTTTGCGGACTCGTGATCTCAGTATCGTCTCCTATATTCTTTCAGTAGTATACCTTCCCTTTGAGACTCTCCCACGCCTCGAATCTTTATAAATGAGGTTTCTAAAGAAAAGAATTTCACGGAGAATTTCACACATTTGTCAATTGATGGAAATATATACTGACGACACGCAATATAAGGATATCAAACAAGCAAAACAGTTTTCGAGCATGCAGACATAATAGCGAAAGCCTTTTTTGGTCTTCCGTGCACATCCACATGTCTATCTGTTCTTCCGTCCGAACAACAAGAATCCACCCTAGCTCATAAACTGACCGTAGGGTGGTTTCACAAATGAGGTTTCCCCGATCGATTTGCCTGAACTTAAAGTCCTTTAAATTTGAAAAAGAAAATAATACAGACTATTCACAGTTTATGCTATTTTGAGTATCTCGATATCTCAACTTTCAATATAAATAAGAAAAACTAGTATTTGTAAATTATTTATATTCACACATTTTTATACCCAATTTTTAGTTGATTAGGGCGTACTGCATGAAGTCGACTTCTTTTGTTCGCACTCACCGACAAGAAAAAAGTCTTCGGATCGGTTGAATTGTCGGTCTGAAGCATTGTTTAAGGGGAAGGAACATTTCATGATGATGATGATGATGATGGTGGATGGTCATGATTCCTGTTGGATGAGACCAAGAAGCATTTGGAAAAAGAAAAGTCGCTGTCTGGAGGAGAATTCTAGCGGCCGGCTGCTCTGATCGTAGTTTTCCGTGGTTTCTCCTGCCAACACCATGCGAATGCCGGAGCAGTACCCTCCCAACCGGTCTACGGACCGCGCGCGGTCTTTCCTTCATCTTCCTTGTATCTTTACCATTTGCTCTAACACTTGGATGGTCTACACTACTACACATGTTGGGAGCTAACATCTTGTCCCTTCTCAGGTTCCTGTTGGTGGAAGGCACCTGATTCGGAAAAAAAACCCGCAAGCCGAGGTGATGGGAGAGGTGGCTCAACTCATGTCACTGCAGTGTCTTTGGCCTGGACGTCCTTGAATTGAATTGAATTGAATTGCCTTATTTACGTGGCGAGACTCAGGCCATGAGGCCTGCTCTTCCGTCTGACCACGCAAATTTTGTTACACTCCTTTCACCAACTAGCGGAAAGAAGGTATTACTGAGGCGACGAAACCGGCGATTTGAATTTAGCTCAGAGGCGTCATTTAGGCTTGAGGATCTTTTACATGCAAGTAAATCTATTAACATGGGACAGCCGGCTTTACTTCCCCTCCGAAGTAAGGCGTACGAAGGATTTTTTCGCCCCTAAAAATTCCCCTCCACGGCTTCGATCGGGTTTGAACCCGCGAACTAGGGTATAGCAGTCCGTTACGCTAACCACTACACCACCACCGCCGCAAACACCACCGCCGCCGTCCTGGGGTGCGAGTCCCGACGGTGGCAGGATTTTTGACACTAACCACTTAGCTTGTCAGCTAGGTCGAGTTCTGTCGCTGTCAGGAGGAGAATTCTAGCGACCGGCTGCTCTGATCGGTAGCTTTCCGTGGTTTCTCCGATAAACACCAGACGAATGCAAGAGCAGTACCCTACGAAACGGACCATGGGCCATGGTTGGTGAGATCCCGCACCGACGCTGTTTGCGAGTTTCCTCAACCAGGTATCTCCCGCCAGCGGGACACTGCCCTAACCTGGACAAGCTGTAAGCTCCCGACTGGTCTTGCGGCGTATGTGGTGGTGGAGTGCCTGTAATTGTACGTGTACGTAAGGTGTGAGGATGAGGCAAGGAAGAGGAAGGAAAGATCGCACGCGTCCGTGGCCCGTTTGTCTCCCCTTTGCGTTCTTCTCACTTCACAACGCTGTACAGAACGTAGTACAAGGCGCCTCTAGCGCGTAGTTCGTAGGGCTCAGTCGAGAGGGAGAGGGGTGAAGACCTGTGTCGCTGTAAGTGGAGTTCTCGCTGTCTCTCACAGTGCTTCCTTCGCAAATTGAATGATTTTTTAAGCACCCTGCCTCGTCCTCTTGCCCTCTTCCCCAGCGACTGTCTCGTCGCCGACTTAGCAGATCCGGTGAAGGCGAAAGCAGTCTTCTCAGAAGACCTTGTTTTCTTTACAGATCGTAAACGAGTAATTGCTGTCTTGATTATTTGAAATCACTATAAAATGCCTCTTAGGTTCGCTACGAAGTTCGTTGTTGGTAGAAAAGACGATTCGCGGCACTATTTTGATTTTATTTGATTTACATTCACTGGCACTGAAAATGAAGATAATCCAATTTCATTTCATTTTTATTAGTAACTATAAATCACTGATATACTGCAGAGACATTATTGGGGTTTTATAAATAACTGAGGATTTACCCCTCATTCTATTATTAATGATATTGAGTGCTTTCGATGTTTTACCTCATTTTTTAGTGGAAGTCATGAACCAACCACATTTTTTATACATCGGCAACAAAGGATCGTGAGTGTTCCCGTATTTTAAAGCTACGTTAACCATGTTTACAAACTTGTGAGATGTTTTTAAAAGTTGGAAGTATTCCCTGTAGCTTTTCTGAAATTATGTAAACATTACAAAACCTGACATTTAACTGACTTGAAGGAAATTGCTACTTTAAGTAGTACGAAGGAAAACTTTCCGAAGATACACCTACATATTTTTCTGCACATTTTCGTTTCTTTTACTTGAGAAGTAAGCATGTCCAATACAAGTTACATTTTATGCCTTTTTCTGAATGAAAGAAGTAGTTTAAAGCTGTGATCTAATTGAGATCTTAGTGAACTAATAAATTGTGTACACTATATTTTACAGGAGTCACTTGTCTTCCTGCGAATTTTGGTACTGATCTTTAAGTGTGAATAAAGATACAACTCAAGTTATTTCATGTTAATCAATGACTTGTAATCATTGTTATAGCGTGAACAATCAGAAGACTCTACTTAACTTATCAGAGTTTATTATTTTATAAAATTTACATTATGTTCGTAAATACCCAATATTCAACCGCGAGAAGAAATTTAATCTGTCCGATTGCACACAGACGAAGAGAAATATTAGGGAAGTATCCAGTACGCTGTACATTGTTTTCGGCCAAAAAGTTAACATATGAGCTTATTCACCGAAGTAAAAGAAATATTAAATTTTGCAATAATATTTGGAACACTACCAATACATAAATCAGATATTTTACTTCCACAATTATCTTGGCATGGTCACCGACTTACAGAATGTTTTGTTCTTGAAGTTGCTACAAGTAATTTCAGTGTCCACGCTCGTGGACAAAAAAAAAACGTGTGATAAATATCTTTCTACTGAACAAATACATTGTTGTTTTATTGCTATGTAAAGCGTCTATTAAAGCATAACCAAACGTTCACTAAATTGCCTATTATGAAATATAGTGTTCACGTTGCAGTATAACACGCTAAAATAGGTCAAATTTCACATTTAGTTAAAGTATTGGTTGCACTAAGGATGTGAAGAATAATGAATACTTTGGCGCGTTTTGTAACGCTAATATTTTAGTACAAATGAAGTTAGATTCTATTGCGAAATACTATTCGTAAGATAAGGAAACGAATGATTGCATTTCCAACAAAAAATATATAGTAAATTAGTCGAGGCGGGATTAAAAAAGATGGGAATAATTATTTTCTTCCTATTCTTTTCACAGAAGGCCTATGTGCTACTTCTTGGTAATTTTTGCTCAAAGAATATACCAATGCATTTAAATCTAATTGATAAATCATGCAATGAAAAAGTCTCTATCCATACTGAGAATGTTTCGAAAAAAACATCAACGCCAACCATCTACTTATCACTGTAGCAACACACTCGTAGCATCTTGTATGCCACAATTCTCTGAAATATTATCCAGTAAATGACTGGCTTCTTTCGGATCATACAAACAAAATAACATATTCCACAGTACACAATTAAATCAAAAGTATGAAACTGTCTCATTAATTTGTCAAAGCTAAATGAATATCATCAGCAATTAATCGTTGCTTACACTCTGTGTACGTTTTGGAACTGCATGCCACTTGTTTTCCCACAATTATGTAACCTCGAAATAATCAGTGCAGCACGTTGTATCAGCAGGCATCCTGCCGTTCTACGACTCTTCTCTGGGGAGAAATATGTGGCCCAGAAGTGGCATGCAGATTACTCTGTGAATCGTAATGCAGCGAAATGAATGGGCGCCATTTTGAATCGTCGCCCATTTGTCAGAACATTAACTCGGAAAACGACCGTCCTTAACGACTGGACGTGTTAAATATTGCTGTTGGGACTGTTTAGATGTACCGAAAAGTGATCCATTTCAGAGATGGGAATGAACACCTCTCCATCTTTGGCTTGTGTTGAATTCGTTCGCGCTGTGTTAACTTTTGCATCCGCTGTTAAATACATATTGAATTTTAATATAAGAACTAGAAAAACTATCTCGGTTCTCAGGTTCGTTCGAAGATCTCCCAATAGAATTCTTTTGAAGCGAACAAATACTAAGAAAACATTATGAAACATCCTCTGTTAAATACATATTGAATGTTATTAGAAGAGCTAGAAAAACTATCTCGGTACGCAGGTTTGTTCGAAGATTTCTGTGGAAGAGAACATCAGCTAAGAAAACATTGTGAAACATACGAAAATGCTGCAGACATTATTGGTGTTTATAGAAGACCTGTTTCAATAAATAGAAAATGACATGTTGAACGCTATTGGAAGGGCAAAAAGGAAATGAAATGAGAAATATAGAAATGGCATCAACCGTAGCATACGACAGCAATTATTGAAAGCGTGTTCAACTTCACATTCTCTGATCCCCATCTTCATTAATTAATCACAAAAAATACAATCTAGCCAACGAATTGTAGAATACTACAATTTAGGGAAATTTCAATTAAATAAAAACTTCATGTTTTATTACTGTAATAATGATACGGAAGATTCTTCAGTTTTCTTTCATCCTCCTCCGCCTTCTTCCTCTCCTAACTCATTTTTCTTTTACTTCCCTCTCTCTGTGTCTCTATCAAAAATATTTGAAGATGTTCGATAAAATATCTCTCATTATTCTTTCAAAATTTTGTAATTTTATGACAAATTTTTTGTACATTTTGCTTTTGTAAAGGGTACATCATTCTTTTCACCAGTCTTCCTCTTACATTCTTTATTCTCTATTTACTTCATTACTTGTCTTCTCTATTTCATTTTTTTTTTGTGTGTGTGTGTGAACGCTCATTTTGCGTAACGTCATTTTCCTGTGTTTTTATACTAATTCTCTTCTCTGTTTCAGGTGAGTGTTATGGCTTCTGACAGTGCTACGCGCATATGTGAGTACAAATCCCCCTATAATCCTTTGCATTCCATGGAGTGATTGCGTACAGTCTGAATTGCAAGTGTGTGTGAAATTTGTTTCTTAATTAGCCTCCTCTGCTAATGGAATCGTCCATTGTATATTCAAAGTGGCTTGAGGAAGATGTAGTATATGGGAGTCGACCTCTTTAACTTTCTCTTTAACGTGGACTGTGGCGGACATTTTTCTTTTTTAAAACATTTGCTTTGGAAGTTTTGTCATTTCCGTGCCGAAATGAGTGTGTCCTTCACAGGTGGGTTTGCCATTTTCCCAAACGGTGTAGCGAATGCCATTGTTGTAAATTCTGCCTGGAGTTCAGAAGAATAGCGATTATGGATTATGGATACTTCCGGTGAACAGAGGTAGTCATCAGAAACAAAACAAAACAAAAAATCTAATGGAAAAAGTGTTTCAGAAATGTAAACATTGGTTGTTGCAGTTCAAGCAAGCCTGCGCGTGTGAAGAGTGCCGTCACCTTTTTTTAGAAAAATTGGAGCTTCCCGGAATTAGATAATCATCAGATTCACTCATCAAGTCCAGCATTCGTCGTTTGTCTTTGTCACTCTCTATTTTAGCTGTCGCTCTGTGACTGCGGGAAATGTGTTCATTTGTATTGTCCTCTGTAAATTGTACTTTTACAAACGTTTTTGACTCCTTACCTTCCTGAACATTCGAATTTTCCGCGTATATGTGATAGTCTCGGTCCCAGTTTCATGTTTTTGTTCATGCACGTTTTCGTGAGCTCTTGTTGTGTAGAGAGAATTATGGTTAGGTTTTGAACAGTTACATTAATAATAGTTCAGCATGATCCCCCGCTAGTGATGAGCTTTCTGTAAGTGGGGCAAAATAAGGAAGAAAAGCCAAAATCTGTATCTCTGTGGCCGATGCAAATAGTTTTTATTTTTTTACTGGCACGATATTGCTTGTTATTATGAGGGCAAGTCAATAAATAAGTCGCAAAACGGAATTGAGGCAAAAGTAATCAAAGTAACTTTCTGACACTTATATCACTTTTCCACATAATCACCCTGTACATTCAGGCACTTACCCAAGTCTTTGAAAGCCAGCAGCAAAGATGTCCTTTGGTTGCTGTCACCGCCAACGTGTAGCCTTATAGATTACGGTGAAACTGTGTCTCATGGTGAAACTGTAAATACCGCGTCGTACCGCACCACTCTGCGGAAACTCGGACAGGCCATTCGCCACAACCAAACTGGACTTCTGTCAAAGGATGTGATTCTTCTGGATGAGAAGGCCCGCCCTCACACAGCAAGACCAACGCAGGAAATGTTTCTGACATTTCATTGGGAACGCTTGAAGCATCCACCGTGCAGCCCTGACTTACCCCCCCCCGTGATTTTCATCTGTTTGGGCCCCTAGAAAATCATTTGGGTGGCCGTCATTTTGATACGGATGATGTCGTAATCTATGAGGGTACACGTTGCCAAGTATTGGTTGCCAAGCAACCAAAGGACTTCTTTGCTGCTGGCTTGTAATGAGATGGGATAAGTACCTGAATGTACAGGGTGGTTATGTGGGAAAGTGAAATAAATGTCACAAAGTTACTTTGATTATTTTTGCCTCAATTCCATTTTGCGATTTGTTTATTGACTTGCCCTCGTACCTTCGATACGAAATCTGAATCAATAAAATTAGGTAAGAAATAAATAGCGTTTGTACCACAGGTGTTAACTGGCTCTAATGATCTCTTGGCCCTGGGGCATTTTGTCGCCACTCGATTATTAGAACCCTCATAACGTCCTTGGTGTGTAAATAACTATTATTTCAAGGAACCTAATATTTATTTGATATCACGTTTTTTTCAAATCCCTCGTTACTGCTACTACCTTTATCCATATGTCGCAGCGGAAGACACAGCCGGGAGCGGCCGTTATGAATTCAAATCAGGTTATAAGGATAGATCACGCTTATTAAAAGCATCGGATATCTTACTTACAGGACGGACTCCAGAGGGAAATGTCAACACTTAATGAAGAAATAAAAAAGTTATAGTTGTAAATATATTCAAAAATTTTTAAAAAAATATAATGCAAACAAATACTTTACCCATAAATTTGTTAGACAACAATTTGGGAATAAAACGTCCTCAAAAATTCAAACATTTAGATTTGCCTCATAGATTTTGAAATGTAATTATAAGTGTAATCAACTATATTAATGGAGAGATACAAACGAGTATCTTCTTCACTTAATGCTTATTATCTAGTCAACACATTTACTTGTTGTCATGCATGAACAGATTGGAAATAAACATTTAATAAAAAAATACGTAATGCCTAATGACGCTATCTGAATAAATCAAATCGCATTTAGTCGGACATTTTAAGGCCTTCAGAAACGTTGAATTCTCTTAGGTAGATTCTTTCACCATGTCCGAAATAGTCGTGAAAATCAGAGAGTTCAAAAAAAATTTTATTTTAAGGGATGGGAAAGAGATATGGTGATATTTTCACGAAAACTCATGTCCACAGTAACATTTCGCTTCTTTTGAATGTCTTATGCACAATAGATTATTACGGTTGGATTAGATCTGTAAATTTGTGTAAAGAAACAAACGTTTTTCTTTATGTAATAGAATACAATTTTAAAAAATTAGTCTAAATTATGCCCTACAAAATATTCATCTTTCTGTGAAAACCCCCCATCAAACTCGATTTTCCAGTTCCTGATATTAGTCCGAATAGAGACAGGAAAAACAACCAAAACATTTTAATTGTATTTCATTATAATGTAAATAACCATAAATTGTAAAAAAATCACTTATTTTTATATTTATATTTAAAACAGACAGACGTTGCAATTTTATTTGTATCGATAACTGATACTTAACAATAACATTTACATAATTCACAGTTCCAGTTATTTCAATGAAATATCTGCTTTCAGACAATACATTATGAAACATTCAATTCCAAATTAATAAGCAATTATTATTCTCTGATCGTTTACTGAAATTAAACACAAATGCGATACATAGAGTGCGCAATGCTTTTCTCGCGGTAAACTGGTTTACATTTTAGTTTTCCGAGTATCAGGAACTCTATCAAATATTGATGCTTCAACAGTAATTGGGTTGCAGAATATTGTAAGTGTTTACATTGTTGTAACGCAATGAATACGGATACGGGAAAAATATGGCTTTCTGTGCTTAATCAACATAAGTGTCTCTTCATAAAAGTTATTTTTACTTTCCCGTATACGTACGTATATACGGAGTAATATACATGGTACAGGAAAAGTTATGTAATGCTGCGGAAAATCGATTTCGAGACTGCAACGGAAATATACACGTTTTGATGTCTCCCTGATACCGAAAAAATGGTTCTTTTCAAAACGTCCGTCCGTCTGTCAGTCTGTGAACAACAGTAGCGCCTAAACCATAAATACGATTTCTTCCAAAATGAATATTCCCCGGTTGATCTGCTTCCGCTCGCGGTGCCGCAGTTTTGAAAAATATTCTTAAAACTTTGGGGGTACTTTACATGAAGCCCCCTTGCACGATGTTTGGTATTGACAAGTGTGCAAAAATCAACTTATACTGCGATTTCCTTAACTGTGTCCCTGACAGGGATCAGCTGTTCACGATTTCATCCAATCGGGAGCTTGATCGTCACCAAAGTGACGTCACTGTGGCGACACACAAGCTCCCTATTGGATGACAGCGAAACAGCTGATGCCTGTCAGAGGCACAGTTAAGAAAATCGCAGTATAAAGAGGGGCAAAAATTACGTCAGAGAACATTGAAGTTGAACGATCACAGTCATAGGCCCCTTAACACACAGCCCTTAATGCCGGGGTGTGTGTGGGTGACGGGTTGAATCGACCTGCTGAGATCCCAGGAGACGCGTCCCTGCCCAAGAATCACCCGCCATGCGAACCGCCAATAAATTACCAACTCTTTTAACACTCGCCCCCTAATGAACTTAAAACATGCGCGCGGCGCATATCGATTATCGAAGGTCGCGATGGGAGTTGAGGCGTCCTCGAAGGATCGGGTTTGCTGCTAACGCGTTCGCGACTTGCTGGACGAAGCGAGGAAACGAAGGAGAGAAAACGAAAACGCGTATTAGGTGCAGAAAATCCGGATTTTGAAATAACGCGAGGTGACTTTTTCATCAGTGGGAAGAAGTGCTCGGATTGCGCATGACAAAAAAGTAAGGTAAATTGATGATTTGGGAGTGCCAATTTTTTGTCCAGAACTGTTCATTAAATAACGTCTCTTGATCAATGCGTTTAATATTTCGAAACTTAATTTTTTGAAAATCTTGTATAGTTGGAATCTTATCTTCTAGAAGGTACCATTGTCAAGTAGGTATGATGATCCAAATATTTTCAACCTACATTTCTTAAAATATAACAGTTTTCATTCTTTAACGCTTTTAATTATCCAAATTGCAAATTGAATTTTTATTTCATTTATTGTTTGTCAAAGCATGTACGTGACGTACTAGGGAGAAGTATAATCTGCACACTTTTCTTCTGCTTGACAGTCTGTTCTCCATGCGTTTAGTTTACGTAGTTAAATGATGAAAAAAGGCACGAATAAAGCTTGGTTAGAAACTTTTAGGGATTATACTCCTTTAAAGGTTTACCCGAGTAATACTTACTTGCGTAAGTAAACGAACTACCAATTGAATTCTAACAAAATAGCTACCCACAACCCGCGCCTTCACTCCTACTTCAAGCAGCGAAAAGAGAGTTCAACAAGACGTGCACGTAGTGAAAATACTTTAAGTTACATCATCAAATACATAAGTTACAAGTATGTAAGTTACATCATTTTAAAATTCATATGATCCTGAATGCTTTGTGGTTGAAAACTTTTTTCTATGCAAAAGGTAATTTTAGAATTTAACTTTATTAAAAGCGTCGGTTTACAAATTCTTTGTATCGATGAATCGAATTCTCTGTTACTCGAAACTTATCCTTTACCCAGAATTTATGCTTTACCCAAAATTTGTTTTTCCCTGAAACTTGTTAGCTAAATTTTCTCTTTATTAAAAAACTTACCTTTATTGAAACACTTCCCATTATCAAAATGCTTTCCATAAACAAAAGTATCTTAAGCGAAAACTCCTCCTAATCTAAAACTTCATATCCATAAAGTTTTTTTTCTTGCTACGTTATTATTGTTATTGTTTTCAATTCGGATCTCGATGTACGTTGCATAACTCATCTGGAGCGAAGTGACCGTGAGAAATACGAAAACAATTGAACGACACAACATGATCTCTTATGAAGAGAATAGTGAAAAGGAATTACTGAAGGGAAATATGAAAATGGTTGATGAAAATACATTACAAACTTAGTCAAGTGGAAATTTAATTAATAAATTCATTTGAATCATTAAAATTACGTAAAAATTAAATCTTATAAGTGCGATGAGCATTATCTGGTTCTAACAATCTCTGGCGATCAAAAGTCTTGAAGTCATACTTCGTGAATGCTTTGCCACCAGTCAATTTGTAGAACACCTACCATGCCCTTGATGCAAAAATAACTGTTATCAAAAACTTCTCTTCATCTTTTATAAACAATTCGAGACTATACCGAGCATCAAAAGGAAAGTAACATTAATTATAATAAAGATAGTTAATGTAATTATTTACCATTTGGACTGTATAATTCTAAAGAACCTGTAACAAGTACTGTACCACAGCTTCTGGGTTGATGGCCCCCATCTCGATCAGGTTTTTCGTCCAGTTTCCCTGATCTTTTGAGCAAATGCCGAGATGGTCCCTTGTTTTGCTTCTGGACATAAATGTAACTTCATTATTTGTGCACGTCTTCTGAATTTCAGTGGGAAATATAGTTATTCAAATTATCATTCTCCGTATTGTCGCGGCAAAAAGTATTTTTCTTTCATAAAGAACATGATGAGGCTTAAGGGCACACATTTATAGCTAATTTACCTTTGAAAATACATTTCATTATATAGGAGCGAATATTTTGTCAACAAAACTTGAAAAAAAAGAACGCTCTTTTTCTTTGTATTCAAAATTCCACTAGAATATGGTGTAGTATAGAGATCACAGTGATTATGAAAACGTGCACAAATTTCACTTCTCCCCATAGCTCGTCACACACAGTTTTTAACTGTTTTCGGCGTAAATAAATAAATAAATAAATAAATAAATAATTCCAAAACTGATTGGAATGACATTTTACGTAAAAGTCTGCCAGCAGGAGCCGTTGAGCGTCGCCGAGGCCGCCGCCGTCCACGCAATTCATCCACAGTCGGACCGCAGGCAGTCTCGTTGCGTGTGCGTGTGCGTGCGGGTATTGATCGTGCGCGCGGGGCGGAGCGGGGAAGGGCGGGACGGGGCGGGGCGGGGCTCTACGGGATGGAGCGGAACGGGGCGGAGCGGGGCGAAGCTGGACGGAGCGGGGCGAAGCTGGGCGAAGCGGGGCGAGGCGGGCCGGAGCGGGGCCAGGCGGGTCGGAGCGGGGCGAGGTGGGACGGAGCGGGGCGAGGTGGGACGGAGCGGGGCGACGTGGGACGGAGCGGGGCGAGGCGGGCCGGAGCGGAGCGAAGGGGGACGGAGTGGGGGCGAGGCGGGTCGAAGCAGGACGGAGCGGGGCGAAGGTAGACGGAGCGGAGCGGGGCGAAGCGGGGAGATGCGGGACGGAGCGGGGCGAGGCGGGACGAAGCGGGGCGAGGTGGGCCGGAGCGGGGCGAGGCGGGCCGGAGCGGGGCGAGGCGGGACCGAGCAGGGCGAGGTGGGACGGAGCGGGGCGAAGCGGGACGGAGCGGGGCGAGGCGGGACGGAGCGGGGCGAGGCGGGACAGAGCGGAGCAAAGCTGGGCGAGGCGGGGCGAAGCGAAACGGAGCGGGGTGAGGCGGGGCGAAACAGGACGGAGCGGGGCGTGGCGGGGCGAAACAGGACGGAGCGGGGAGAGGTGGGGCGAAGCGGTACGGAGCGGGACGGAGCGGGGCGAAGCTGGACGGAGCGGAGTGGGGCGAGGCGGGACGGAGCGGGGCGGAGCGGGACGGAGCGGGGCGAAGCTGGACGGAGCGAAGCGGGGAGAAGCGGGACGGAACATGACGGAACGGGCCGTAGCGGGGTGGAGCGAGGAAGGGCGTGTGGAACGCAGCGGGGCGGGCTGAGCGGAGCAGTGTGGAGCGGGGCGGAGACGGGCGGGTGGGTTAGGAACGGAGCGAGATAGCCGGGGTTCAGAGAGACGGAGCGGAGGGGACCCGGACAAGGCCTGGCACGCCTGTGCGGGGCTGTACAGGGTGTAGCGGAACGGAGAGGGTGTAGCGGACTGGAGCGAGACGTGAAGGAGAGAAGCTTGGCGGGGCGGAGCGGGACTTCGCGGAGTGGGGCGGAGCGGAGCAGGGAAGGGTCGGAGCGGAGGCAGGCCAGACGCGGCGCGGCGATGCTGTATGTGGTGTAGCGGGACGGGGAGGGGCTCTGCGGGACCGAGCGAGTCGGGGCGGAGCGGAGAGGGGTGGGGAGAGGAAGGCCGAGTGGGGAGGAGCGGAGCGGGGTGGGCGTGGCGGAGCGGGGAAGGGCGGGTGGATTAGGAGCGGAGCGGGGAAGGGCGGGGCGGAGCCGAGTGGAGGCGGACAAGGCGTGGCTGGGCGGGGCTGAACGGGACGGAGCGGAGCGAAGTTAGGCGGGTTAGGTGCGGAGCGGGGAAGAGCGGGGTTCTACGGGCGGAACGGAGCCGGACAAGGCGCGGCAGGGCGGGGCTGTGCAGTGCTACGCGGCGGGAGCAAAGCGGGGAAGGGCGGGTGGGGAGGAGCGGAGCTGGGTGGGGCGGGGAAGACCGGGTGGAGAGAAGCGGGTGCGAGCGAACCGGGCTGGGCGGGAGGGGGACGGAGCGGGTCAGTGTGGAGCGTCGGGAAGGTGGGCGGTGGCGGGGCGAGTATTTGCTCGCGGCTTTGCGCACTCTTCCCCTCGCCGCCGTGTGCGTGCTTTGGTGGCCGCAGTAGCGCCGTGCCCTTCTGGCATGTTCGCCTCTCAGCGGGCAACCGTAGATTGGTACCGACTACAGAACATCGATGTGCAAAATTCGATGTTTTAATTTTTTAATAAGTTATATATTTTGATATAACTCAACATATATTGATTTTAAAAATTATGTTTATTGTTGTTCAAATTTAATATATTATGTTCGAAATTAAAACACCGATGTTCAGAATTAAGACATCGATGTTCAAAATTAATACATCAATGACGAAAATTATTACACCGATGCTCAAAACGAATACATTGATATTAACAATGAATACATAATTGTTCAAAATTAATGCACGGATGTTCAAAACTAAAACAATCCTCAAAATCTTCAATATTTTAAACAAATGTTTCGTTTAAACAAATCGTGCTTAAAAAATGAAAATGATGAATCTCTCTTTCAATTCGTAAAATGTAGAAATGTACAAATGTAAGCTTGGTCGTTATTTATGTGGAAGTTCGCATTTTTTCTTCGAACTTCCCCTCTCTTTATTCATTAAAAATGTTAAATGAAGGGTTCACATTTTCAGAGAGATTAAACATCAACCCATGCTGCTGAGTACTGCAGGATTTTTTAGTACTTTCGTCACTCTTAATTTGTTTGTTTTTTTTTATAGAAAACTGTACAGTAAAAGTGTTTATGTGTATAGGAGAAGCTCAACTTGGTCTAAAATGGAATATTTTACTCTAATGATGTTTTAAGTGCTGTTTAAATCGGGCTCTGTTGCGATGTTGCCCAAATCGTCGTTAGCAGTAGGGCGAGTGTCAACGCCATACAACCTTAATATAGAACGTTAATTTATTCTAATTAAAATATTACTTGTGTAAGCGAAAAAAAATCGATTATAGCCCAAGCTAGGAAATGTCAATAACAGTGCTCTTTGAATATTCACAAAAATTATTTACGCTCCAAGGGCGTAATTAGGGTTCTAACCCGCGAATAAATGTCCGAGGGCCTTTGTCCCAAAGCTTTTTTGTCACCCTAAATAATTTAACGTTCGTGGGACATACAAGATTTTATTTTTGCCTAATTTTAACAATTTAGATTTACTTTTTAAGAATTAACTAGATATTAATTTGACTCGGTTTGTCTCTTCACATTTCCTTCCCATAATTCCCTCCATAAGAGAACATTTTGCGTCATTCAACTGTTTTCGTATTTACCTCGTAAAGACAACCCCCTCGAGCCAGGTAAGTTTTGCAGTTTTTGAAGCTCCGTATCGAAGGCAATAACAAACAATAGCATAACAGTTACAAATGAAGATAATTTGTGTTTAATGGAAAACAAAATTTCAAAAGTGGAACAAGCGCGGGAAATCTCAAGTGCTGAGTTGCTTCTCTTGTCCGATTTGTCGAGAACAGCTGTCTCTACCTCTGCAACGGTTGCATTCCAATCAGAATCTCCATTCAGGGAGTTTATGTGCGGGGCTGGTTTATCGAGTGAGCAGTTGTGAACAGTTTCCGCTTCGCCGGAGAGTAGCCCCTCCGTCCCGTGCATTCCAGACGTAGTTGAAATGTGCCACCGCGTATTTGCACAGCTCCGGACAGCGTGTACCGGGAAGCGGAGAATAGCGACGAAGCTTCGCTTGCGGGTCGTGTTAAAAGATTCGTTTTCCGGAAACGACTCTATTTAAAGATTCGTTCTCTGGGAACGGTTCTGTTTAAAGATTCGTTCTCCGTAAACGACTCTGTAACGATTCGTTCTCCGGAATTTGATGATGTGGTGTTGAGCACTTCTGTTTTTGGAACTCAAAGCCAAAGCTTTCCTTACAGAACGGTATTAGGTGCTCTGTGTGGGACTTAATGTCATTTACGATTAAGTGTTATGCTCATATTCCGGCGGATGTGTCACGATTGAATGTATTTTTGTCGGTTTTGATAATTCTATTAACCTTTGTCTCCTCTTCTCTTCTGTATTCTCTTCTCCATTTTCTTGTCTCTTCATTCCACTTTTCTCGACCCCTTCACTCTTTTCCTTTCTCGATTGTGGTCTTTCAATTATATATTTTTTTCTTTCTTTTTCTCTCTTCACCGTTCTCTTTGGTCGTTTCAACTCTCCTTCTCTACTCATATTGGTGAATTATACAGATGCTCAGGATAAATATTTCAAACTTCTTAGTACGTGAAGGGGGGGAAGGGGTTGACGATGATCACTTTTCCAAATAAATGTAGGGTGTAGAATTTCAAACCATGAATACACGTGGCATAACCTACTCATGACACATATATACAACTCATTATCAGGGCTAGGGTTTCTATGAAATGTCATCTTTTCATTGATGCATTCTAGACGTATTGCATACTAACTTGTAAATGAACGTTTACCATGACATATAGGTGATAGAAATGTTATTGGACCATTTTTGTCATTTTCAATTTTTGTTCATTTTTCTGAACCATTTTGTTCATTTTTCTTTTTTCTTTTTTTCGTATTTTGTTTCAGTTTCGTGTTTTTGTTGGTGAATGTCATATAAATTTACAATGACACGCTACAACAAAGTTTTTGTTGTATCATCAGTTCATGGCGAAATTCACAACTGCAGGGGACTTTATTTTAGAATTCTCAAAGTTACAAGGATCTTTGGTATCTTCGTCGACATTTCAAAACTGACGGCTGGAAGAACAGAGGGAAAGATTAAATTTTGCCCTAAAATAAAGATTTTATATTAAATATTATTTTATAAAAACAAATTTCATTTATTATTTCAAAAATCATTGAACAAATACATATTTTCAAACAAATTTTTAAGCAGTTTTTTAAAAGGTTAGGTCATTTTTCCCTTATATTTTTAGTCATTTCCTCTTTTTTAAAGTCATTTTATATGTCATTTGTATAGCATTTTTAGGTCATTAGAATACGAGCCTTGGTCATGATACGTGGGTTTGGCGAGTTTTCCAAAACATCTTGACAGCTTCGGACTTGTCCTGCGATACACCGGTGTATTACGCGTTGCCTATCAATCAGGGGCAATGCAACTAATGTATTTTACTTGATGAAATTTCCAATTGTATGTTAATAGGCAAACATCGTATTGGGGATGGTAATTTTTGGCTGCACACACACACACACACACACACACATATATATATATATATATATATATATATATATATATATATATATATACATACAAACACACACACACACACACACACACACACTGACTCTGCAGCAACTGTGACCGGGTCAATTTAGTGTTCCCGTCCCGAACGTAGATTTTGACACTAGCTACACAGCTAGGCTTCATATTTCGAGCTGCCGAATTCATTCCCTGTCTGGAGGAGAATTCTGGGGGTCAGCTACGCTAATCTGCAGTTTTCAGTTGTTTTTTTTTTAATTATTATTTTTTTTATGAAGAATAACAGGCGAGTGCCGGAGCAGTACACTAACAATCGGCCTACTGTATCACCTTTCACTCCCTTGTTCTATCCTCACCCCCTTCCTTAAACTCACTTACACTTACATGCACTACATTACCACACATATCGCAAGGTCAGTCAGTTCAGAGCTTGTGGCGGTGCCCTCCTGGGGAGATACCTGGAGTGAGAATTACTCTGCAAACCGGCATATAGGTCGGGGTCGGATCTCGCCACTCAGTGGGGAAATCACCGCCCTCCTCCCAAGAAATAAACATGTACTGCACTTGCGGGGCCAATGACCTCAATTGTTGACGCGTCCAAAATCACTAACAAACAATTCATCATCAATCAGTTAATCAAATTGATTAATTAGCGGCGAACTTGTCGACCATCCCAACACAGATCCAATAAGACTACAAGTGCATTATCACCGAGCGCTGGGTTGGAGACGCACTCCATTGCGGAGTAGAGGGGAACAGTCTCCGCCAAAACAAAAACACAACAATAGAAGAGAGAGGAAAAAAAAAGAGGAACGGTTCGCGTCGTGCGCCACCTGCTGTGCTCGGGCTCGCACCTCGAGGCAACGGGGCGCAGTGGGCGGCGCGGGCGGCGCGCGTCTGCGCGGATGAATATTTCATGAGCGCGCAGGAGCTGCAAGTTGCGAGGCCGGTTGCGCGCGCGGGCCAGGAGACACGGGCTCATTACAGGCTTTCGCCCGCCCGCCCGCCCGCCCGCCCGCCGCCCCGCCCGCCCGCCCGCCCGCCCGCCCGCCCGCCCGCCCGCCCCGCCCGCCCGCCCGCCCGCCCGCCCGCCCGCCCGCCCGCCGCCCGCCCGCCCGCCCGTCCGTCCGTCCTCCCGCCCGTCCGTCCTCCCGCCCTCCCGCCCGCCCGCCCGCCCGCCCGCCCGCCCGCCCGCCCGCCCGCCCGCCCGCCCGCCCGCCCGCCCGCCCGCCCGCCCGCCCGCCCGACCTCCCGCCCGCCCGCCCGCCCGCCCGCCATCGAAGCCAAAAAACCATCCACCCGCCCGCTTTCCTAAACCATCCAAACGCTTATCTACCAGTGCCATCTTCTAGCACGTATTGTAGCCCTGGTTGGAGGAAAACATGCATTATACTTACGGGACTAATGACCTTAACACTTGACCCGCCCAGAATCACTATCAATCGATCGAACACTAATCAGTCAAGCAAATTAATTAACGAAGAGCTCGCTCATCTGACCATAGATCCAATGAGACCGTCCTTTTCACCCGTTCTCTCGCCTCTCCTCTGGACCGCCTAATTTTTCGGACATTTGAGTACTTTTCGCATAATTTTGCGAGAAAGTACGTGCTGTTTTAGCACCACTAGTTTATCTTCTCGCCTGTTGTCTCGCTCTTCTTCTCGACCGTCGAACCTCCCTTGTACTCTCTAACCTTCCCGCTCTATAATCACCCATTTATTTGGGATGTCTACTCATCCGAGCAATTCTTGCATTTAGTGCGCTCTACACACTTTCCCTGTGATCTTTGACCTTTACCTTTTCGTCTACTCGTACACATGTTCTCTTATCAACTGTCCCATCTACTTCCCCGTTTGATCATTCGTCTTATTGTTCTGAATAGAGTCTTGTATGTTGCACTCGCTCGAATATCATATGAAGTTTGTAATTCGTTTCGAAATTCGTGCGAGTTCGAATCGTAGACACGTCACATTGAACCGGGTAGTGATTGCGGCGTCGGTAGAACTTTCGTTACATCAGAATGCGAGTGTTTCGCAATTACTTTCATCGTCGGAAAAACACGAATTCCGTTCTCTACCTGTGCGTATAAAATATCACGCGTCGCATGGTTTGCCGTGGTTGGGGTAATATTTTGTGGCTAGGACCACACCTTTGAAATTCCTAAAATAACCCGACGTTTTCTAGAGAAATCGGATCTAGCAGGTCACGGATTTCTTGATTTCGAATTTTTGCACGAGAAACATGCTGTTTTTAAGCGTTGCCATTTTGTCGTTTGATCACGTGAGTCGTATCAAGCATCGAAAAACTTACGTTTGTTACAGAAGATTTTTATGATATCACGTCACATTGAGAACATCTATTTAAGAAGAGTTTCTATTATTAGAAAGAAGCTAAATAATATTTTACAACGCTTTTCGCGCATTAGCAACTAATCACATGAATTGGATAGGAATCTAAATCAGATTTGCGGCTACTTCTCAGCAAGTGCATGAAGTTTTTTCCCGCTGTCCATGTATGTCTAATGTGATGTCTCCAACGAAATTTCTATTACACAGTCATCTTTCATGACCCCAAACCAGCAATGGGCTGCAACGTGTTTGCTATAGCAACAAGTTTTGTGTATGATTTAAAACAGTCCAAAGGTCTTGGGCCCAGCCTCATAAGTACGCCACCTTTGTAGTATATTAATATTAAATACACATCACCGAGCGAAATCAGTCAGGTCGTAGCGTACTGACTTGTCATTCGGGAGGCCCGTGTTCAAACCCCGTGCGGACCATCCTGGCCGGGATTTTCGTGGCTTCCCTCAGTCGTCCAAGCGAATGCTAGGATGGTTGTACTGAAAGACCAAGAACACGAAACCGGCGTCCCTAGCCGAATTCGTTTACTACGTTAAGTCACGAAGGTTAAGCGAATTCGTGACATCGCGGGTTGCTGGTTGGGTGACCGACTATTAGCCCTGGGATTTAAAGGCGCCGACGGCGATTACGGGAGAAACTATAATGGCTGAATACAAATACAAAATATATATTGCTGATATTTGGTTTCTTTGGATTGTAAACAATCGTATATGCAATATTAAAACAGAACACAGACGACAATGGGTTTGTTCAAAAACACTTATATAACTATATCCATTATAGAATTTGTTACAACTGTGGGTAAAACGTTTCGCGATGTTTTTCATCGCTTCTTCAGGTACAATCTTGCCTTACTGTATTAAAATTATTAACATAATGCACACCGTATCTGCAGATAATCCTGAATGAATGTGTTTCAGTAACACATTGTCTCAACAGGGACAATCGGAAGACCCAGTCACTTGTGGCCAGGATGGATGGCAGTAGAGGCTACAATGTTTTCGTCGGTGTTCTGTTTTAATATTTCATATATGATTGTCTATAATCCAAAGATACCAAATATCAATAACGGGTTAAACAATCAATAAACAATATTAAATGTTTTAATAAATAAATATCTTTAAAAGTAGGGAGAAAGCTAAGAACTATTAAGTGCAGTACACAAGTACACAAAGTGTTGCTTCTGGCTAGTAGTGTTGTTCCTCGCTTTGGGAGTCCGCAAGACGCAAACGCGACGCAAGACTGCTCCAGACGCAAGTTTTACGGGCAAACTTCAATTGCGTGCATTCCCCTTGCGTCGACCCTCTGTTGCTCCCAATACTTCCGACAGCCCGGAGGCTCTAGTTGCCTTTCTCGTGTTCCCTTATGTGCCGAACGAACAGTAGTGTCGTATTTTCCTCGTTTATTGTCTTTTCTCTGAGAGAAAGTACTCCCGATGGAGCTGTTTTAGGTCTTGTAGAAAAATTCTTTCTTGGAGGAATGTATCGAAATTTCGTATTTTGTAATGCTGCGTAATGATACTTTGAAGCATTAGTAATCTTAAAAGAAACAAAATAAGAAGCTATTATTATTATTATTATTATTATTATTATTATTATTATTATTATTATTATTATTATTATTTTGTGCTTAATCTAATTTGTATGCGGTTAATAATGTTACTAGTCTTGTCTCGCAAAATATTTTCCTAATAGAGCATAAAAGATGGTTTTCCCCAGTTGAGTAACAATACGTACTTTTAAGTATCTAAGAGTACGATATCTGTTTAATGTACACTAGATGTTCTATTTATTAAAGATTAGGCACGTTACAGTAGTTGTGTTCTAACAGTGTTCAGAGTACGCAGAGTTGTATTTAGGAGTATTTTAATAAAGGGTATTTTTATGTACATACTTTTTCTTGGCCATATATGCAATCTATTTATTATACGTAATTCAAAACAACTTCAAATCTTTTACTCGTATTTTTATCACATTTTGCCTGCTCGTCTGCCTACATTTCAATCTTTAAAAAAAACTGAAAAATCGAAGAAAAATTCATTTCACATGCAGATACCCGGACTACAGCGATGATTCTTCAACTCGATCTCACGATGTCTCTTAGGCGACGATGAATCTTGCAATCGAAACATGTCAGACTATTAGGCAATTGCGTGGAATTCTGAAAAAGGAACAAAAAATTCGTCTCTCATTCACCAATTCCTACTACATCAATCTTTCTTCAACTTGACCCGTCAATGAATCTTCCAATTGAACCATGTCAGACCGTTTCACAATTGCGTAAAATTCTGAAAAAGGAACAAAGCATTTCGTACTCCGTACGTATTATGGTCATTCTTCAACTTGACCCGACAATGAATCTTCCAATTGAACTATGTCAGACCGTTTCACAATTGCGTAAAATTCTGAAAAAGGAACAAAGCATTTCGTATTCCGTACGTATTATGGTCATTCTGCAACTTGACCCGACAATGAATCTTCCAATTGAACCATGTCAGACCGTTTCACAATTGCGTAAAATTCTGAAAAAGGAACAAAGCATTTCGTATTCCGTACGTATTATGGTCCATTCTGCAACTTGACCCGACAATGAATCTTCCAATTGAACCATGTCAGACCGTTTCACAATTGCGTAAAATTCTGAAAAAGGAACAAAGCATTTCGTATTCCGTACGTATTATGGTCATTCTGCAACTTGACCCGACAATGAATCTTCCAATTGAACCATGTCAGACCGTTTCACAATTGCGTAAAATTCTTAAAAAGGAACAAAGCATTTCGTATTCCGTACGTATTATGGTCATTCTGCAACTTGACCCGACAATGAATCTTCCAATTGAACCATGTCAGACCGTTTCACAATTGCGTAAAATTCTGAAAAAGGAACAAAGCATTTCGTATTATGGTCATTCTTCAACTTGACCCGACAATGAATCTTCCAATTGAACCATGTCAGACCGTTTCACAATTGCGTAAAATTCTGAAAAAGGAACAAAGCATTTCGTATTCCGTTCGTATTATGGTCATTCTTCAACTTGACCCGATAATGAGCTCTACAACCATTCGGACCACGTCAGACCTCTTCCGAATTGCGGACCCTTATTGAAAGCCTTTTCTGCAGACGGCGGCGTCTTGAAACGTAACGGTGAAGTTCCCGAAGACCGTCCGCGGTGGCAGCGTTAGACAAAGACGACCGTTGGGCTGTCCGAGGCTTTCAAACTGCCCGGACGTTCTCCCAGGGGGCGATTCAGGAAGAAAAGAAGGACAAAAGAGCCAATGTGGAGAATAGAGATGGGGTGACACCTGGTCGAATATACATTACATTCATACCAATCCACCCGTAACAGCGTAGAATGTCCCTTAAATAGGGATGTAGTTCACGTGATTTGGTCGTAGTAGAAACAATTAAAACATTAGTTTGCCGACGTATTGGAATCTTTTATTTCCACAATGAGGGCTAAGTAAATAATTATGGAAACTTTGGAATCACTCATCCCTATTATGTCCAGTGAGTGTAAAAGGTGATGCCCTTAGTGATGTTCCTGCGATGTCCTGAGTGATTAAAACTGCCATAATTATTTAGTAAGCCCTGATGATGGAATTAAAAGATTCTGAAACGTCGGCAAAGTAATATTTGAATTGTTTCTACTCCAACCAAATCCTGTGAACTACATCCCTCATTACATTATGGTTGTGAATTCTCCAATGGTTAGTGTTCGATAAATTTATAATTCATTTATTAGTTATCATTAGGAGCTCTTTGTGAGGTTTGAGGTCTTAGTGTACATTGGAAAGCTCATAACGGAGATTGGGAAACTGAAATTGTTACTGGAAAATAACGTAGTTTTGTTCGGCCTGTTCTAATTGTTGTTGTGACGCTCATTGTGTCCGATTCATTGATTGACTGATTTTTCAGGGCAACTGCTATGGTCATTATTCTCAGTTGTGTTATGAATGTTTTAACACTGTGAAGGTAGCAGTGTTCCTACTTCGCAGGGTGGCACCGACCTACACAACGGCTAGCGGGGGTTTCCCCAAACCGTTATCTCCCATCAGGGAGTCACTGCCCCAGCCGGTACATGCTCTATGCCTCCGGCTGGTCTCCCGGCATATGTGGTAGTGTAGTGCACGTTAGTGTGTGGGCGTGTGTAAGGTGTGAGGATAGGACAAGGAAGAGGAAGGAAAGTTCGTGCGCGGTCCGTGGCCCGTTTGTTTGAGTACTGCTCCGGCATTCGCCTGGTGTTGATCGGAAAAAAAACTACGGAAAACTCCCGATCAGAGCAGCCGGCCGCTGGAATTCTCCTCGAGACAGGGACTGAATTCGACCTAGCTGACACGCTAGTGTCGAAAATCTGGAGGCGGCAGATAATTTCGACCTATCTCTCTAGCTAGTGTCAAAAATTCTGCCACCACCGGGACTCGAACCCTAGAACCCCTCCCGTTCCAGAGACACTGCGGAGACCGCGGCTCTGAACTCAACCCAACGGGTCGGAGTGTTGGAGACCTTCGTAATGTTCTTCAGAAGGGTTCGAACCGTTTCCTTGGAGCAGTGTCAGCGAAGTAATTGAAAGCGTTCCTGATCGCAATTTTTCAGAGCACCTCCCCTCCCTCTCCCTTCCCTCCCCCTGCCTTTCCCCTCCATTTCCCCTCCCCATCCCTCTCCACTCTTACTCTCCCCTCCCCATCCCTTTCCCCATTCCCTCCCTCTCCCATCCCCTCCCTTTCCCCTCCCCTCCATCTCCCCTTCCTCCCTCCCCCTCTCCCGCCCTCTCCCCTCCTCTCCCCTCTCCATCCCTCTCCCGTCCTCACCTCTCCCCATCCCTCCCTCTCCTCATCCCCTCCCTTTCCCCCTCCATCTCGCATTCCCCTCCCCTATCCCGCCTTCTCCACTCCCCTCCCCACCCTCTCCGCATCCCCTCCCTTTCCCATCCCCCATCTCCCATCCCCCATCTCCCCGCCCTCTCCCCTCCCCCCCTCTCCTCCCCGCCGCATCTTGTGCGGGTGGGCGGCGCCGGAGGGTCTGCGGGGCTCATTAGAAAGTGAAAAGAGGTCGGCCGGGGGTCGCCGCGGGCTGGCACTGGGGTGGGGGTTGGGGCGGGCGGAGCGGGGGAAGGGCCATTGGGTATTCCGCGCGCGTCCTTCCGCCCCACGCGACGCGGCGCGCTCCACAAGTGTCGGCGCCCAGGCCCTTTTATTTGCGCCACGCCCCCCTCCCCGCCCCGCCACGCCCCGCGCCGCCCGCGCGGAAGCTCCTGTCTTCGCTCGCCTCGCACCCGTCGTCCTTGTCCTTGCCCTCGCCGTCGATCTTACCTGTGCCCTCGCCCTCACACTCGCCATCGCCATCGCCCACACCCTTTTCCTTGCCCTTGCTTTCGCTCATGCCCTCGCCCTTGCTCTCCCCGTGCCCTCGCCATCGCTCGCGCCCTCGCCGTCGCCCCTGCCGTCGCCTTTGCCCTCATCCTGTTCCTTGCCCTTGCTTTCGGTCACGCCCTCACCCTTACCCCCGCTCTCGTCGCCCTTACCTGTGCCCTCGCCCCTGCCGTTGCTCTTCCCTCGCTGGTGGTCTCGATCTCGCCCTTGCCCTTACCCTTACACTTGTCCTTTCCTTTGACATGATCCGCGTCCTTATCTTAACCCTTGCGTACGCCCTTGACCTTCCCCTGCGCCCTTGCCTGCGCCCTCGCTCCTGCTGTTGCTGTTTCCTCGCCCTCGCCCTTGTTCTCAGCCTTGTCCTTGCTCTTCCCCTTATGCTCGCTCTTGCCTTCTCCCTTACTCTTGCCCTACCTTCACCCTTTTTCTCGCCCTTACCCGTGCCTCGCACTTGCAATCTCCCTTACCCTCTTTCTTATCTTCGCCCTTACCATCACACTTGCCATCTCCCTTACCCTAGCTCTTGCTCTCTACATTCCTTCCTCCCTTGCCTTCTGCCTTACTCTCGCCCTGGCCCTCGCCGTCGAACATGCCCTCGTCCTTGCCCCCGCCATCACTTGCGCCCTTGCTCTCCCCCTGCCCCTGCCCTCGCCCTTGTCCTCTCTCTCACTTTCGCTCTCATCTTCGCTCTCGTCCACGCCCTTCTTCCCACTCCCACTCTCGTCCCCTCCTAGGCCCTTTTACGTACCCTTCTACACTCCCCCGCTCTTGACTAACCCTTCCCTGTCTCACTCGCCTGTGTCTCCCCTTCGTTCTGGCTTCGCACTCAGTTATGTTATTGTCCTCGCCCTCAGGACATTAGTTTCTTCCCTTTTCTTCTTTTATTCTTCATTCTTCTTCTTTCTTTATTCCTCCCAGCATTCCTACTATTTTTAATCTACCCGCTGTTCTTTCATTCTCTCTCTTTCTCAGTCTCCCAATTTTCTTTCTCTTTTGATCCATACACTCAGTCAAACACACGCATAATTACACGAACCGCAGGGGGCTCACACGCAAAGCAAACAGGGGCGTCAACTAAAACAAACCGCAGATCAAAACACTCAATAACACGCTCACATCCCTACACGTACTTATACACACACACACACACACAAAGACCACGAGAAATCCAGTCGAGAGCTCACTAACAAATCCACAAAAATTCCGACCCGCTCATCCCGTGCATTCATCATTGATTGACACCTAATGAGGCAGGAAGGTCTCTTGCCGTGCGTCTGACGAATTCTCGCGAATCCCACTGACATCAACACATTTCCCCCCTCCCTCCCCACCTCCACCCCCACCCTCTCACCAGCGCGAGTCACAATGCGGTGCGCGCGCGTGGGCCAGGGGGGGCGGGGAGGGGAGGGGGAGGGGGGCAACAGTCGACAGACGACGCGCGCACGTAATTGGCGTGAGGGGCGGTGCCGCCGGCGCGGGCGGTGGCTGCGTGGGTGGGGCGCTGTAATGAAGTCCCTTTAATTAGCCACTTGCTGCCGCCGCCACCGCCGCCGCCGCCGAGCTGCCACCGGGCGCCGAAAGGAGCGCGGAGGGGGAGCACGTGACCGAGCGGGGAAGCCCCGCTGACAGCGGTCGCGTCATGTTCGCTTCGCCTGGCGGGTGTGGGGTGGGGTAGGATGGGGGATGTTAGGCGAGAAAAAATGTGTAACGCTCGTTAATTTTTTTCCCACTTTCTTGTGTGAATGGTGTGGAGAAAGTTTTGTGATGTTGCAAGAAAAATCGATGTGGGGATTTTGGTGGAAATGTTATTCGGGATGTGCCTGATACAGAAAGAATGGTGTGTGTGTGCGTGTGTTTTTCTCAGAAACGCCCGTTCGTCTCTCAGACCGTTCGCCCGCCCGCCCGCCCGCCCGCCCGCCCGCCCGCCCGCCCGCCCGCCCGCCCGCCCGCCCGCCCGCCCGCCCGCCCGTTCGTCCGCCCGTCCAATAGTAAAGTCATGAATGGGAATAAATAACCAGTGAAGTAAAAAATTGAGAACAAGAGACATTGATCAATTTTCTACAAGTGCTATATAAAGTGTGTATGTGCTAAAATATTTAGCCTAAGAGCTTCCAAAATTATGTTGATTGAATGTAGTTGGCAAGTAATGAATACTGACTTTATGACAAATGTATTACTGAATACTGACTTCATTACAAAATTACTTTATTATAACAAAATTAGACCAGGTGCCCACTCCCCGTATTCTCATAACTTCAGTTAAGCGGCCACATGTTCCAATGGCCATTTTTCTCCAGAAACATCAGTGACCGCTTAAATCTGGTTTCACTGTATTGAGTGTTCCATGATACGTATATTAAAATTCTTTCAGATGTTAGAGTCATGTTGCAACATAGATTTTTAAATGCTCATTCTTCTTCTTTTTCTTCCTCGTCTAGTGGAATATCCTGTACAGAATGTTGACGGCTAAATGCAGAGAACCGATAATTTTTTTCCTTGGACAATCATCAAATGTTAATGTGAATTTGGATTAACTAGGATCACAATCGTTTACGTAGTACTGGTGCGCTCCAAACAATAGGCAAATATATGCGTCAGACATGAGATAAATCTTTTGTTTTCGCTCAAAAGAGGCCACCAGAAATTAAAGAAACTATTTCGAATAATTTGCAAAATACCCCCAAAATGTTCAGTAGCTCGACATAAAATCTTCTCCATTTTACAGTATTCTCATCGTCATGTTTTCGTTGAAGTTCAACAAGAAAAACAAATAGAGATGAATCTTTATATCTCTATGATGATATGTCTCAAATCTCAAAGACTACATGAATGTGTCGAGTTATTGAAAATTGTAAGTTTTTTAAGATTTTAAGTTTTTGAATTCCAGAGTTAAAAGGAAGGAGAAAGCGAGACAACCATTCTGAATATTTAAGTATTGCGGTAATATAAGTTGAAGTTACAAATATTCAGTTATATATTTAGAGTTTTGAATGTTCGAGTAATCAGTGTTCTACTGCATAATTTCTAACCAAATGTTTCCCTCTTTGCCATTACCCCATTAGATTTTCGCAACTGTCACCACTGCCCCTGGTCCAGAGACGAAAACAGCTTAACTCCTCCTTGCCGAGAAGGACTGGAGAATTGTCTCCGACAAACTCTCCGGAAATTTGTTGCGAGATAGAAGGAAACCTGTGAGAACGACATTCCTCCTACGATGACTGTTGGTCCACTTCAAGTGAAGGTTGAACAATAGTTGCCTTGAGTGTACACTCGTCAGAGGAAACTTTCTTCGCAGCAAAAAAATGTGTAGGTTGCTATTCGTGGATGAAAAAGATAACTAGAATAGTGTTTTTTTGACCGAAGGTAGAAACCTATAGAAACATGGCTGTGATCAATGTTCAGGCTGGTCATTTCCTTTTCAGAATAAATATTTTAATATTGATGGTTTGGTATTTCCATGCGCGTCACTTACGGGTCGTTAGTTCCGTAAGTTCAGTGCATGCTTTTATCGTGGCAGGTGGCGATGATCTTTCCCCGGTGGATGCAAAAATCCGGTGCCGACCTACATGACACCTCGCGAAATTTTCCCAACGAGGTATCTCCCATGGCAACGCCCCAGCCGGCTCAAGCCCTAAACTCTAGGCTGGTCTACCGATAGGTGTGGTAGTGAATAAGAAGAAATGTGTAAGTAAGGGGTGAGGAGAGAACAGTTAAGAGGAAGGAAAGATAGCGCGCGGTCCGTGACTCGTTTGTTAGGGTACTGCTTCGGCATTTGCGTGGTGTTGATCGGAGAAGCCAAGGGAAACTACCGATCAGAGCAGCCGGCCGTCAGAATTCTTCTCCAGACAGCGACTATATCAACTTATAGAAATTTACAGCGACTCCAGTGGCCCCAACCTACAGACAGTGGTTGTATCAACCTATAGTCACGTAACTAGTGTCGAAAATCCTGCCACCGTAGGAAATCGAACTCTAAGATCTCCCTTTTAGAGGCCCTTCAGTGTCAGTGGCGTTGCGTGACTCGCACGTTTGGGGATGCTCAACAATAGCACACAAAAATGTCACTATCCACTACTTCATCTAACAGGCGAACGCAACACAAGGCAGATACCCTGGAACTACTTCCACCATCTCGATTGCTTACGACGGCGTAGGTGCTTCCCACAAAATCCTCACAGCAGTCAGGGCTGCCGACGTCTTGAAAGCAAATTATACACTGGCTCAGCTTCAATTCTTATACGCGAATGGCAGTGAGACCACTTGTTAATTTATACATTGCAGACTAAAATAGTATGTAATCTACTTAAGAGATAATTTCTTGGATATTAATTAAGAAATAGTAGACAGGCTCTATTTCTACAGTTTGTACCTATGACCAAGCGGGGACTCCCGAGTGTGTGTGTGTGTGTGTGTGTGTATGTGTGTGTGTGTGTGCGAGAGAGAGGGAGAGAGAGAGAGAGAATTTTCTGACCGCCTGAACTGTGCTGCGCTCTCGTGCATAAACGAGCTTCTTTCCGCAGTAGATGCTAGCGCAAAGCAGTCGGGTTTCTACGGGCCAGAGGTGAAGAGAGGAGAGGGAAACCTCGCCATCTGCGCATGCGTTATTGCTCGTCGCAATCTCGCGGCAGACGCTAGAAGCATTTTAGCTTCCAAGCAGTCACAGGCCAGCTTGAACAGCCCGCCGAATTCAATCATAGGAAATCAATTTAAAATTAATACAAAACGTTTCGCTCAACAGACCACTTGTAAGATTATCAATACAGTATTTAAGGTTCTTATATACGGAGATGCTCAGCATCTCAGCGTCCCCTGACGCTACGCCACTGTTCAGTGTCAGTTGAGGATCTGAGCCATCTAAGCCGGTAAATTTTTGAATTCATATTATGACCGTTGCAGCAATAAAAATTGGTAAAAATGTTTTCAGGGAGCAATATTCTTCTGGACACGTACCACTTAATTCACATATTCCTGAAAAGTATGGCACTGCTACACTTAAATTGCAAAAAGCAAATTCAGCGTTCATATTGTGCTTTGGTTGCATTGAAACCTTTTTTCCAAGAGCATCTGGAGCTGGAATAGTTTATAGTGGAATTTGTTTCTGAGAAAGGTCTTTCTTTGCGGAAATAGATTTTGTTATGTTTATAACCACGAAAGTAAAGTCGTTTCTTCTCCTCTAACTCAACACACGTTTCCTCCATTTTGTGCTTTTGAAAATGAAACTTTCATACACAAGATATACCACTGAGAAAAGTTGACCGGCCCGACACTGCATTGTTTCGTTATTAAGTAAGTCCCTTTCGCCGAAAGTTTTCTGAAACAAGAAATTTATGTTCCTCATTTTGCAATACTTTCTTTTGCTTTATTTCATAAAAAAGGAAAATTTTATGAGCTACAGGTTTTTGTGTTATACCCTACGAAATTTACTACATCTGTTCGTAAGAAATGGAGCTAAAATGCTTCTCTAGCGAGCAAAGTGAAATTGTACGTATTTTTATTGTAAAAGCAAAAACGTGGGCCGTCTTCCCCAAGGAGAAACAAAAAAATGTTCGCCATCTCTACCGTAAGGAAAAGAAGCACGATTACTATACATTATGCAAGACGCTCAACTGTGTCCACTTTGCATGGAAAAGTTCTTCTGCCACCGAAACCAACCTCAGTTAGTTTTCTGTCTTTATTACGTTCCATTGTTCACACAATGAAATGTAATATTTATCTAAGTTCCGAAAATGTCTGAATATAATGTCAAAGAATTGCAACAATGTACAAGGACCGTTTCCGTCTTTAAAAATTATTTATTTGTGCTTGTCAGTGTGCATATTGTGTGCAGTGTTTGGATATAGCGGTTTGTTTACTTCTAACACTTTTTAAACTCTTGTTGTTTTTTGTAATTTTCCGTTAATATATTGCTTTTTATTAGAGAATTCTACCTATATTGCGTGACATTTCAATTACAGGATAATTTATAATGTTTTTATATCGAAACAAAAATGTTTCATTGTTTTTAATTAGAAACAATGTTAAATTTTCCTCTTTTTCTGCATAAAATATAACTTGGTGTGTGTAATGATTCACTTTCCACGAACTTGGAACTTCCTGGTGACCGGGTAAACGAAAAATGTATCGGCCAACTTTTCTGCTTTCCGAACAAAACGGATCATTGACATTGTGACTCACACATCAAAGGCATATTTTTACCCCAGAAACATTAAAATAAAATATAAAACGAAATTTTGTAGAAATAAACTGGACATTGGTTTTGCTGGTAATCCGTTACGATCCGTAATGAACTGGCTAATCACGAAATTTTCACTTGCATGTCGGTGTTTGCTTGTTAGCGGATCTGTATGACCGAACATATCACCCTACCGCAGATTTGGGGTAAAGGTCATGATGCCACATCAATATCGTACAGGTCAATTGCATCCTGTAAAGCAGCTTATGTAAGGACAAAAGTTCAATATAAAAAATTGGTATATACTATTTTCAGTCAAAGGGAAATTGTAATGGTTTATTGGTTTTCCAAACAGTAACAACGGTTAAACGGTTTTCCAAACAGAAGAACAACTAAAATATCCTCTTATAACACTGCATTTAATTAAATATTTTAAAAAACTAGTCTTCATGATTACTGCAATAAAATATCATATAAAATTTACTGTACTCTGTTAAAAACGAGTGAATGAAAATTCTTCTATGGCCAGAGTAAATAGATTTTTGGTTGTTCAGCTACCCGAAATGCATTTTGCCGCGAGAAAGGTCGCAGTATAACGGCCGAAAAGTTGGCAACGTTGCTGGACAGTCAGAGGTCCAAGTGAAATGCTGTTCCTTCGTACTTTGGATTGCTTTTTCCTTCTTCTTCGTCTTCTTCTTTCCTCGGCTTGTTCTTCAACATTTTTGTATTCATGTTCTTCTCAGTCTTCTTCTTCCTTTGTTTTTACAACAAATACTTCTCTATCGAGTGCTCTGCTGTTTGCCAATCTACGTGATACCATCTTTCCGTCGTTGCTGTATTGTTGCCCTCAGTGCGCTGTTTATTTGTTCGCGGCGCTGTTTATTTTTGCGGATAAGCGCCGCAATTAACTGCCGGCTGCTCGTAAGCGGTCTATCCGCTTGACACTTGCGTCGCCTGTTTTCTATTGGACGTCCGTGCGGTTTGGGATTGGGATTAAGGTCTGCGAATGTGTGTCTTTGGCGTGTTGCTTTTAGGAGTTTCGGGGGACTTCGGACGTGGATAACTCAAGTGTTCGTTTTTCAGCAGTCCCTTGACACTCTTTTTAGGAACGCAATTCTTTCGATTTCTTTCGTGCGCGCCTGCATGTGCTTAAGAACATCGAAATAAAGATTGGGTTTACTTACGAAGAGTCCATTTATCATCGCTTCCATCTAAGAATTCGACTCTCTCAATGAAGAGACAAATTCTTTTATAGAGTGTGAATAAAACATTTTGTTGACTAAAAATAAGTGTCTGGAAATAGTTGTTTATGATACGAGCGGTAACAGTGGTATTTTATTTTGCGAGTAAGAAATGTTGCAACACGAGACCGATAGGTCGAGGGGCGGAAACCTACGAGCAAATTAAAATCACTATTACATTATTATTCTCACTGTTATACAAACATATTATATAATTTAACTTTCAATGTACTGAATTAGAAATAAGTGAAATGAGAGAAAACAAAAGCTTCTGCGGACAGAGTCAATAGAATGTTGGCTCTTCAGCTGCCCGATATACATTTCGCTCTGACGAAGGTCGACACATGATTTCATTTACACTATATCATATTTGATCAAAAACCCAAACGTTGCCTACATTCTTCCAGGAATATCCCACTGCAAGAAAAAATACCAGAAAAAGAAACAGTAGATGAAATAGAAGAAGAAGAACAAGAAGAAGAAAAAATAGAGGTTGATAAAAGAAAAAAAATAAGGAAGAAATGAAAGAGAAAAAAATGAAAAAGAAATTATTGAAGACGAATAAAAGAGAAGACGAAGAAATAGAAGACAAAAGATAAATGAAAAATAGAAGAGGAAGCGAAAATGAGAAACAGAAGACAAAGGAAAAATGAAGAATAGAAGACGAAGGAAAAATGGTAAATAGAAGACGAAGGAAAAAGAAAAAAAATAGAAGATGGAGAAAAAATAGATGTTGAAGAAATAGGAGAAAAATAAAGAGGAGAAAAATAAATGTAAGTAATATAAGGGAAGAGGAAGTACTATTAAATGAAGAAACGTGTGCCCAGGCGTAGCGTCCTCCCGGCTCGCCCACGGCAGCCTCACGCGTTGCACCACGCGAGTCCCGGTGTCGGTGGCAGCGCGTTGTCTGCAGGCGGGGGCGGCGTCAGCGGCAGCGGCGGGCGCCATCTGGTGCCATCGAACGCCTTCTCCTCCTCCTCCCTCTCCTCGTCCATTTCCCCTCCCTTCCCCCCTCCCTCTTCCTGCCCCCGACCGTCGTCGTCGTCGCCTCTCTTTTCTCCTCCTCAGCCCCACCGCCGCCGCTGCCTCGCGTCGTGCGAACCGACGAGTGACAGCCTTTCGCTTCCCCTCCCCTCCCCTCCCTTCCACTCCACCCCCACCCCCACCCCCCACCCTCTGCTCCGCGCTGCTCCCCCGCGCGCGGCGAGAGCTTCGCGCGCCCGTCGCCAGGCCGCTCCACCGGCGCCTGCCCGGCGCCCGTTGCCAACCTTTGCTCTCTAACGCCCTGGTGCGGGGCGCGGGTATTGTTTTCTAAAGCGTGTGGGTAAATGGCACATGCGAGGAATGCGCGTTTAATTAGAAATACCTACGTAGGCCCCTGTAGTTACACGGGGGACTGGTGTAGTCACGCCCTATTTGAATTTTGGTGTATAATTTTGAAAATGTTGCTTTGGCTGAACTAAGAATAATCGTTCGTGAATTGCAAATCTGGCATAACTCGAAAAATACGAATTTTTAATTATGGTATTCCTTTTAAAACATTTCGTAACAATTATTATACACATATCTACAAAGCCTTTCAGATATGTTTATCCCTTAACGCACGCGTCACTAAGCACGTGAAACCTGTATTTCCAACTTAAAACACGTTTATTTTGAAACATCATTTTTCTAGTTGGCCAACATTGCGAGCCATGAACTATGTGTGTTTAGCATTTAGAGTTGGATGACTTTTGCGTGATAGCGCTGTTGCCCAAGTGTGGGACCTATTTTTATTCATTACTCACGCCTAGGGGTAAGGGAGGCATGTGGCTAATATGGCGAATTCCCATCGCCGTACCTCGACCTTAATTAGCCTGCTATGGCTTTCTTCCCCCACACAGTTATAGAAATAGAAGAGATGATTTGCACGAGAAACCTGCAGCTTCGTTTTTGCTCTGGCCGGGAACCGAACCTGGGCCAGCCGCACAGAGAGCTAGGACGTTGTCCATGAAGAACCCGGGAGATCCTTGGCTGAATTGAAGAATGTTTCATGTTGTTCGCGGAGGCCTAATGCCCACACCATCGACGTTTCTGGGAGTTCTTCCGTTCTCTCATTCACAATTTCTTCGTAATCATTTCACATCGTCGTTGCCATTACTATCATGTACTCCGGGGCGGATCCAACCGATCATTTTGGAGAGGGTCAGCATAGATTTTTGTTAAATAATTATTTAATAAATTATATACAATTTAATAATTAAATATAAAATTCTTTTCAGTTTATTAAACTCATTCAATTTATAAATATTATTTATAAATAATATAATAAATTCAATTTATAAATATCATTCAATTAATAAATATTGAAATTCTTTTCAATTTATTATATTATATGCAATATAATAATAACAAATATGTTTATTATAATAAACATATTTGTTATTATATTCTATAAAATATTTTAATGTATAAATGATACTAAACCGTATTATTTTTTTAAATAATCACATAATTCTAACATCAATTAATATTTTTTCGCTGATTCGCACCTTCTGGTGATGGAGCGTTTTGTTTTCCAAATTTTCGCGAATTCCACTGTTAACACGGAGACATTAGTGTTACTCAAGTGTGGATGTAAGTTTTGTCAATTTTTGCTTCCGGATGATGTCTGACAGTGGATGGTAATTTGAGGCCGCCACTGATTGGTTGCTTCCATGGCTTCCTCCTATCAATTCTAGGCGTGCGCGGGGGTGGTTCCTTCAACAACAGGTCACGGGCTTAATACAACCTTTCCTTCTCTCTCCTGGTGTACTCTTATTATAAGGGACAGACACTTGGACTCAAACACCATTCCCTAATGGTCCTTGACCTAAAAGACTGCGGCAGAATACTTCTGTTGACCAAACTGTATGTTGACTTTGTCGTATCGCGAGTGTATTGCGTGTCGCGAAGAAAATGTATCTTAAGATTTCCAAAAATACTAGAGGTATATAATAACATTTACCAGGAATGAAATTATGACCAAAATTGCTCCAGAATGCACCAAAAATGTATTGTATTGATGACGCACGAACTTCCAGACGTCGTGCGCGTCCCACCTTATAATTGGCCAGTAGAGACTAACGATAAAAATGCTTGGGTAGAAAAATCGATACTTGTTTTAGATGCACTGCCCTGATTGGTGAATACAAGATGTTTTGTTAAACGCTATAGGTGCTAATTTCATCAGTGGAGTACTTTGTGTGAGGTATAAGAGAATGCAGTTATTATTTCAATCCTAAAGTTACATTTGCATTTCCTTAGTGATATGTGAAATTATGATTTAAAATGCATTAGTTAATTTATTTTGGTTAGTAATAAAAATTATGAGCATTGCGATCCTGTGTTGTTTTTTTTCAGTTGAGGAAAAAATGAAGGTACGAGCAATTAATGTGCAAATGTATGGTAATCATTAGAACTGCTATTTACTATTATGTAGTTATTCGTTTTAATTAATCGCTATAATTATTTTACACATTAAAATGAAACTACCACGGCGTTCGCAGATTAAATGTCGAATGTAATAAATGTAAAATTGAACATCCTTTTGTAACGTGTAGAGTCCTGCAAAATTGAGAGTTGAGGCTATAAAAATATTGAAGAAAATTGTAGATTGAAAATATAGTTCGTAGACTTGAAAGCAACGTGATTGCAACGTCTTTTGATTGTTAAATATATAATAATAATAATAAAATAATAATAACTTTTTTATTAATATGAGTCAGTCTCTACACGTAGTTGTGATACGCATATTTTCACTAATCAATTGTAAAAGGTAAATATTTTTTGAGTTCTTTGAGTTTTTTTACATTTACTCAACTCGAATTTTGAATACCTACACCTCTAGAATGATTATTAATTTTTTCGCCCTTCAGTAAATCGAACTATTTGCGAAACCGAACTTCAATAACTTGAAATATTGTATAAAGCGAATTTCATTTTGCCGACAACCTTAATGAAACCGATAATCCGAATCTTTATATGTCGAAATACTTCATATCTCGAACTTTCGTTAGAAAATTCTAATGTCTGTGTATATTATGTCAAACTTATTTAAGAAGTAAAGAAATATAAATTAATTATTTTATATTTGAATTCATATTCGATGGATTTCAATCAAGTAATTTCCGCCGCTTTGTTTATCAAAAGTACGCGAAAAGATTTCAAATATCGTTCCGATACTGAGTTACGCGAAACGTGCGAGCTTATGTTTTGGAACCCATCCCCAATAGAGAGCGAATCTCACCATTCAACGGAAATATCACCGCCGCCTCTCGAGGAAAACGCATGTACTCCACTTACGGGACTAAGGGCCTTAGCAGTTGACGCGCCCGGAACAATCAAACAATAGACGTGTAGGTCTGCATCGTATCTCACATCCAACGGGGAGATCACCGCCGCCTCTCGAGGAAAACGCATGTACTCCACTTACGGGACTAAGGGCCTTAGCAGTTGACGCGCCCGGAACAATCAAACAATAGACGTGTAGGTCTGCATCGTATCTCACATCCAACGGGGAGATCACCGCCGCCTCTCGAGGAAAACGCATGTACTCCACGTACGGGACTAAGGGCCTTAGCAGTTGACGCGCCCGGAACAATCAAACAATAGACGTGTAGGTCTGCATCGTATCTCACATCCAACGGGGAGATCACCGCCGCCTCTCGAGGAAAACGCATGTACTCCACTTACGGGACTAAGGGCCTTAGCAGTTGACGCGCCCGGAACAATCAAACAATAGACGTGTAGGTCTGCATCGTATCTCACATCCAACGGGGAGATCACCGCCGCCTCTCGAGGAAAACGCATGTACTCCACTTACGGGACTAAGGGCCTTAGCAGTTGACGCGCCCGGAACAATCAAACAATAGACGTGCAGGTCGGCATCGTATCTCACCATCCAGCGGGAAAGGATCATCACCTCTCGATTTAAACACGCACTACACTAATGGGACTAATGATCATTGCTCTTGTCGTGCTCGGGAATTTGTCAGTCAATGAATTTAAACCGCGAACCCGTGTGTGCTTTACAAAATCCACACGGACGGCCCGGGATTTCAACCGCGGTCCCATCAGCGAGGGGCGCGATCTCTCACCGCTACCCCACCCGCCCCCGGTGGAGAGTGACGGGCGTAGGCGGCTTCGTCGAGTGGAGCGCCGCGAGGGTTGGCAGCCCTGCTTCGCCCCGCCGCCGCCGCCACCTCCGTCCCCGCGCCCGGCCTGGCGCCGATCTGTACCGCTGCCGCCCAGCAGTCTGCAGCGGGCGTTTGGCCCGGTCGGTCGCCCATCGGTCACCCCCCTTCCTTTCGCCCACCGGGCGTCGGACCGCTCCGCATCGCCCCGGCTCGTCCCGGAGTCGAACCCGCGATCTCGACTTTGCCTCGGTGTAGCGACTTCGCGCTGATACTCGCCGTGATTCGGGCGCGTTTCTGTCGGGCAGCGAGTTGTCTCGGCGACTCTCTCGCTCTACGCCGGTTTAAGACGAACGCTGGGCAGCCTTTGCTTTATATCAACGCAGACCTACCTGTGGTTTTGTTTAATGTTTTTTAGAAGACGTTTACAAAGACTTTTTCGCAGTTACGACCATTTTAGAGGCTCCAGCGAGAGATAGAACGCCTCAACATATTCGTGGTCTTTGGAATGAACATTACTTTCTCTGGAATTCGAGTTTATTAATCCCGATTTTAATCGAGTATTGTTTAGTTGTAGTTCGTGTCATGATTCTGGCGGTTTGAATATCGTGTTGGCATTGAACAAGAAATATTTCGTCGTATATGAACGAATTTGGGAGATGGAATGTGCCTCTTTATAAACGGACTTCTTTAAGTGCGTTCGTGACCATGTGTGTATGTGTGGGTTGGGCGATAGCACACGTGATATTGTGAATCACTACACGATATCGACATCGCGATATTTTTGTTCAGAAAAAATTGTGGCGATGAACCTCGTTTCGCGATGATTGGCTGTGTAGTTTTTGTCTGCCAAAAAGTTTAAAGGGAAAAAACTGTGCGTTGGAGTCTCCTGTGAACAACGATTTCGTCTAGAAGATCAAGGGGAAAAAATCATCTTTAGACTTCGGTGAAAGTGCGTCATTTGATAGTGCTCTGCACTTTAGATGTGTGTTTTTAGTGCGGCAATGTGACTAGATCACCTGATTCATTGAAGAGGACCCTCACAATCTTTTGGGGCTCATACCCCCCACGCCTAGTGGACGAATCGTCCAGGCCGTTGACCTCTACACGAGCACCTGGGGTTGCAACCTCGCCCGTTTACTTCTCGTTCTCAGGAAGTTAGTCTTGGAATCAGTACGTTATGCTGGCCTTCTTTTTGTAACGATGGCTCTTGGTAAGTCTTAGACATACATTTCATTATTGGTACTACCTGTTTAATGTTTAATAATGAGGCATTTATTTGAATGAGGCTGTAATTTCAAAAATGTGAGCCGTTTTTTGATAATACTTGCTTCAACGCCCGAAAAATCGCTAAGGTTGACTGAATAATTGATTGTTGCTTCGAATTTTTCTAATGAACGGTTGCATTAGTTTATTGCAGTTTGTTCGAAAAAACATGACTCTTACAATAGTCTTGACGCACTTTTTTTGGTTAAATGGGAGATGAAAGAGATCAGTTCCAGCCATTAAAATACGTTTTTATTCTGGTAAGCTCCATACCATGCGGTCTCTGATTTATGTTATGTTCATGTGTTGCAGTATGCTTTGAGCGGGTATGCTTTATTATGCTTTGAATTGTGAAGTGGTTACATTTGCAAATCTTTGAAGAAATTGGCATATATATATTTATTATTTATGTTCTTTCTGAATACTTTTTGAAACCAATATTTTATGCAGTATTTTCTAGCATGCTGTAGAGAATTAAAAAATAATACTTTGAGTGAAAAATAACGTTCAATGTAAATTTCAAATCGGGTTTGTTTCAATTTTTTTTATTACACATTTTATTTGCAAAACATTCTGAATGCATGTGTAAGATATACTTTAATTTCCTCCTAATATCCGGTTATTTTCATTTTTATTAAAAATATTTTGAAATATCAAAACCTCCGAAATGTTATAAGAGTAAATTGTAATCCCATGGAAGATTTTTAACCAAGAAAAAATTGTAAGGAATTAATTTCTTATCGTTATTCATATACATACCCGAACTAATTGAATGAAAATGTTTGGAACTTTCTACCTCTGACGTCACTTGCGTTGATGTTAACGTTGCTTAGCAACGGGTTACGTCACATTACTTATGAGAGTTGGACGTGCCAATTGGTAGAGGGGGACAGTTATCTTGATACTCTGTGATGTTAGAAAACGTCTACTTACAGAGTTGTGGAAAATTTCCTGTATGCGTTTTATCAACTGATTAAAATGTGATAAATAAATGTGTTAATTGTGGAATATGCTCTACAACGCCAAGTGCACTAACAGCGTTAATAATATGAACCAGTGAAACACTGGTGAACCGGTGAATTACAAGAAATATTTACGAGGACATAATAAATTAATTCATTAAAACATTTAATGCAATTTGTTAAATTCTGTGAATCTCGTTACCCTGATGCTTTAGTATTGTCCATTTAATTCATTTTATTACGTCTCGTTGTATTGTTCTATATTACCATTCATAATGGAGTTTCATGAAAGCGGGAATATCAAGGAGTGCTTCGAATAAGATTTGTGACTCCCGGTTCACATTTCCGCACATTCAGTAATCCCTTCCTACCATAAATCAGAACCAGAAACTAATTATCTCAAACAGTTTAACTCAGCATTGAGATGGAAATGTGAGATCTCATTGGTTTAAACTCAAAATCCCCTTCCAGAAGCTCACCTTGAAAGGGGTATTTCTCATCAGTTTTATTTATCCGCGAAAATGGCTCCGCATTCTTTTTCAAATTGTGGGATTTTAACGTGGGTACGAGCAAGTTTGTTCTGACCTTTTGTTGGTTGCGGTGAGTTTTCTTCTATATTCTGTTTCATTTCGTGTTATTTAAAGTTCCTTATTTCATTGTGTTCGAACTGTCAATAAAAAATGTGTTCTTTTGAGGGTTTGAGAATACTTTAGTATAAGAACCACATTGGCTTAATAATGTTTAATTGTACTAGTTTCCTGTAGTTTTTTAACCCTACATTCAATTCTTAAATGATAATTTAAAGTTTTAAGTGAAGTGTATTGAGCAAGATCCGCTTTAACACAAACTGATTCTTTTACAATATTTTAGCACTATTGTGAATTAACATGAGTGGTGCACCAACAGGGAAATCATTTTGATTCTTGCAATGGAATGGAAACTGTCTCGTGATCTCAACCACCAACAGTGCAAAGTTCTTCAGAAGTCAAATATACTGTTAACAATATGCTTTTCTCAAAAATGCAAAAAGAGTATCTTTCTCTTAAACGTTAAGCTTGGAATAAAACGTGTAAAATCATCTTTTTTGTATATTAGAGGATAAGAAGTCAAAACCTGTGTTCGCACGGACACGAAAAAACTGGTTTGTATGCTCTGAAATGCATCGTATTCGAGCTATGTACGACACAAATGTGCTGCAACGTGTTGCGGGTTGCATCTACACGATGCATTTTTAAAAAAAATTAATTTAAAATATTTGTAACACATATTATGTATAAATTTCAGTTTTCTGAACTATTTCTCCATATAAACTGCAACATTGTCAAATTTCACCGTCCCCCGTGCATGCAATATGCCTACAAAGAGGTTCATATTTTCCTCTTCACCTATTAATACAGTTTGTTAAGGGAGGAAACGTGGAAAATAAACTCTCAAGACAACTTTAAACATATTTTGTGTAATAAACTCCTTGGATATTGCGAATGTCTGAGCCGCAATAAGCACTCGAAAGTTGGTGTGAAAGAAATATTTTCTATGCAAAAATTTGCACTTCAGAAACACATAAACACTGGAAACATCTAAATTGTGTATTATTTACAAAAGACATGATTCTATTTGTTGACAAAGAAAAAATAACACATACATAAGAAAGGAGTCGAATTGTGTAAATTGGGTGCTATTTTATTTCTGTGTTAATTATTCTTCCTGAGCAAATATATTTATTTCCACGGAAACCATGGAAAATTGCCGATTACATCAGCCAGCCTCTAGAATTCTTCTCCAGGCAGCGACTGAATTCGACCTAGCTGTCTAGTTAGAATCAAAAATCCTGGCACCGAAGAAGGTATCAGTTGAATTGCATAATAATGTGGTCGTGTGAAAAGCCATGAGTGGCATGGTGTAAAAACACCCATGTGTTACCCAGGAATCGAACCGTCAGCCTTCCCATCCGCGTACTCGCACGCTGCACAAAGCCCCTTCGCAACCCGGGCCGGCAATCACGGAATAAATAACGTAATTCAGTGGTGTAAGGATAAAGTAAGTTGTCATTATTCGTACTCCACTGTCTCGTCCGAAGCCCATTTAACCCAGCCGTTAGTTTTATATTTAAGTAGACAATTACATTTCCATGACCGTTTCTAAGTGCCTTCTGATGTACGAGTTGCAATCGATGAAGGCGTAAGAAGTTAAACCCAAGTTTTAGAAGAAACTGAAAAAGAAACAAGTTGCTGGAGAGGCAATTATTTTATCTGGCTCTACCGCATATGTCAAACGTATCTCCGGACAGTTTTAATTGAGTAAGTGGGAAAACCTAGTGTAGTTGAACAGTACGTTCGTGTGAGAACATTTTGAAGCAGTTTGTACACACGTGCAGATCAAATTATTTTGTAGTTTAATTGCTGTTTGGATTATTATCTGGCAAGATTGGAAGTCTTTGAAGCTTTGGGGAAATTGCGAGGAATGGTATTTTTCACCTCTAAAACGTGGACTGCTCTTGTACTTAAGAATTGACCGCAATCTCTTTAGTTGCTATTCATGATGTCACGGAATGCGAAAATGCCGATACATTCTGTACATGCACTGCAGTTTTGGTATAGATAACACACTTATGAACGTTTCCCAGAATTACAGATTTGCAAAACCAAACTTTCGATAGTTAAACCTCTGCCAGTATCCATTTTCGCTAGCAAAGTAGAATGAACATGGTTATCTAATGCTGGATTTGAAAATGAGATAGTTTAATGGCTAATGAGGCTGATTGTAACGCTTTGATATCATGGGTATATCGGTTCACTGGTGATGATATTATAATATAAACATTTAATATAAGACAGTGTAATGCTAGTATAGTAAATTATAGAATTACAAAAATCGCTTGTGTCTAATATCTTGAATAAGCGTATAACAAGCATTTCATGATATGTCGGATTGTGGAAATACGCTGGTTGGTATTTTGGATCCAAATAGAGAAGCACGGTATCAGTACGATATCAGTACGCTGTTTTCGATGCCAATTCTACAGATTAAAATAGAAAACAAAACCATTGGCTGACAAAATCATTGCACTTCAACTCGTCAGCTTTTTTAATAACGTTACTATAGTTTTGATATCTCCACCACGATATTATCAGTTAACCGATATGGAAATAAGCACAAGCTATATAGTAGTCTTTCGTACGTAAATAAATAATTTTTCGTGCTTACGTCACGTAACTAAATGTATCGATATTGGAACAAGCACGGGTAATGGATTAAAAATAATCATTTGTACGTACGTAACGTAACGAAATATCGTATCGATGTTGAAAGAAGCACGGATAATATAGTACGTACGTACGTAACCTCTTGTTCCGCTCATTGCAACTCCAACCGGTCAGCTTTCCCAATAACGTTGCTATAGTTTCGATATCGCCATCACGATATTATCAGTTACGTCCGAAATAAAAAAAAAAGTACGTGTAGTACAGTAAAAATAATCTTTCGTGCGTACGTAACGTAACTAAATGTATCGATATTAAAACAAGCACGTGTAATAGAGTAAAAATAATCATTTGTACGTACGTGACGCAACGAAATATCGTATCGATATTGAAACAAGCACGGGTTATACAGGGTGTCTAGGGAGGAAACGTCGAAATTTCGAAAATTAGCTCTTAGGACAATTCTATGCATATTTTGTCTTATAAACTACGTGGATATTCCGAATGGTTGAACCGCAATAAGCACTCAAAAGTTGATTTGAAGAAATGATTTCTAGGTAAAATTTTGCATTATGGAGGCATAGAAACACTCCAGTAATATGTAAATTGTTTATTATTTACAAAATAAATGAATATATTTGCTCAGATAGAAAAGTTAAGCGAGAAATAAAAAAGGAGTCGAATAGTATAAATTGGGTGCTTTTTTATTTCTTGCTTAATTTTTCTTTCTGAACAAATATATTCATTTCTTTTGTAAATAATAAACAATTTACATGTTTCTAAAGTGTGCTTCTATAATGCAAATTTTTGCCTAGAAATGATTTTTTCAAACCTACTCTTCAGTGCTTATTGCGGCTCAACCATTCGGAATATCCTCGTAGTTTATTACACAAAAGATGCTTAGAATTGCCAAAAGAGCTTATTTCCGAAGTTCCGACGTTTCCTCCCCGGACAGCCTGTATAGTACGTATGTACGTGCATAACCTCTCGTTCCGTGTGTGATGGCTGGTGTCCAATGTGCCTAGCAACAGCCGAGCCAGCGGGTTGGCAGCTAATCCCACATGAAGCAGGGGGGAGGTGATCCCACGGCCTAAGGGCGATGCATAGGGGAATAGCAACGAGAGCAATTACGCAAAGAGCCAGCCTCTCTCCAGAGGTGCCTTGATCTTCGCTCGGGGCTCTACCTGGCGCTCTTTGAAATGTGTGGGGACGGGCATGCTCTTTGCTCTGGTCTGGACGGTCGAGGCTCTCGCATGGCTGGTCGATGTCACTCTGAGTTGTGCGGTTTTTAATGTTTTAGTGCTCGGCTCGCGTGGCTTATCTCCTCCGTTCTGATTCCTCTTGACGGAGCCGCTCTGGAGGCCTGCCCATCTTCTTGCTATCTCTTCCTTATTTTGTGTGAGGCTTGAGAGAAGAAGAGTTTCCGATTTTTCGTCCTTACGTGATGTTTGTAATTAATTGTTGGTGTTTGACACACTTTTCTGAACTCTCCGTTTGTTTAACAATAGTATTTAGAATATTTAATTATGTCTTATTACTCTCCCTCTCTCCTGTTTGCTTTCCCCTCTTTCCCTCCTTCCTATTTCTCGTCCTGTCTGCTTTTCTATTTTTCCCTCCCCCTCTCTCCGTCTCCTCATCTCTTCTCTCTGTCTGCTTTTGTCTCTTTCATCATTTTGCCTGTTTCCTCAGCTCATCTCTCTCCGCCTTTCTCTTTCCCCTCCTGTGTTATCTCTGAATGCCTTCTCACCTCCTCTTTCTCTCTGGCTGCTTTCCTCTCCTTTCCTCACCGTCTGTCTACCCGTTTCCTCACCTCTCTATCTGATTTTCTCTTTCCCTTCGCCCTTCTCTATTTACCTGTTTCCTCACCTCCTCTCTATTTCCCTCTCCACCTCCCTCATCTCTTTCCTCTGCTTCTCTCTCTCTCTCTGACTGCTTTTATCTTTTTTCCTCTCACTGTACCTTTATTTGTCTCCCTTCCTCTCCCCTCCCTCTAACTACTTTTCTCTGTTTGAATCCTCCTCCCTATCTCTGTTTCTTTACTTTCTGTCTGCTTTTCTCTTTCCCTCCACCCTCTCTGTCTCTATTTGTCTGCTCCCCTCCCTCTCTTTCACCTCTCGCTCCCAACCTCTCTCTCTCTCTCTCTGCCGCCGCCGCCGCCCTTTGCGTGTGTGTCCGGAGGTCTGTGGCGAGGGGGGGCGGGGGCGGGCTAAGCCGTGGCTTCCGGGGCTGAACCCGCGACCTTTGCATGCGGGCCAGGAACTGCGGGCCGGCGCTACTGCAGACCTCTCGCCTCGCGTCGCCTCGCCACGAAGGCACCTCCCGACCCCCCCCCCCTCGATGGACACGCTGCACCGCGAATCACTCTCGCCCACATGGGCGTCTGCGCAGGTGGGAAGTCGTGGCCCCATCAACATGTTGTAGCCTTGCGTAGTATACAGCGCCCGAAAATTCAGGCATTTATTTTATCTCAAATAGTCTATCAAAAAGTCATTTGTTTTTGCTAAACTAGGCGAGCAAGAGGGCATTTATTTTTACGAAAATAGTCATGCAAAGGACATTTATTTTTACTAAAATAGGCGCGCAAAGGGCATATATTTTTACTTAAATAGGCGAGCAAAAGGGCATTTATATTTTATAAAATAGGGCATGCAAAGGGTATTTACTTTTAATAAAGTGGGGAGGCAAAATAACATTTATTTTTACTAAAATGGGCAGGCAAAAGAGCAATTATTTGAACTAAAATGGGCATTTATTTTAACTAAAATAGGCAGGCAAAGGACGTTTATTTTTATGAAATGGCATAAGTGAAAACGTAATTCTATTTGTCGTTCTTTACATTGAGTAATTACCAGCAATGAGAAGGGTGAATCATATACAGAGAGCTGTCATGAAAAGGGATCGGAAGTCATACTAAAAAGTAGTATGGGATTCCTCCTGAGCGAACAAAGGCTGTCAACATCAATGAAAAAATCTTGACTGCTATTATCTTCCTTTTTCATTTGTATTTTTAACTGTCTGCTTCCACGACAGACAAAACACGACCGTGCCTTTGTGTTGTGCAGGCTTCCAGCTTTATATCCAACTTGATCGCGATTGTTGCCAGAAGAAACAAACATGTAAAGGCAGAAAAAGGCAAACATAAGACAAAACGGCAAGAATAGGCAAAATAAAAACCTACTAAAATAATTCTAGAAGTGCAATGAAATGATTCCAATTCTTAAAAGTCATGAAATCGTAGCAGCAGTAAAGAGGCATACAGGTATTCTGTATTGCTAATCTGTCGGACTTTAGTAATAAAATATAATACACTAATGACAATCATAAGAATGTAAATTCTTTCAATAATGTCCCTTTTTGTAAAATAAAATTTACTAGCCGCACTTAAGTTTCTTTCACTTACTGAATTTGCAGCAGGAATTCGAAATATTCTCGCTTTTCCAATAGCCTAACTTAAATGCAAGTTTTCATTCGCCCTATTTCACATAATTGGTAATCATTGTTAAGCCGCTTCAACTTTGTGGTATTTTTAATTTTGCCTTTTACACTTGAAATCGTGATTCGTCTAACGGAGTCGGAAATATCGGTCACATAAAATTAAATGTATTTATTAATTGTATCATTAAAGCTATTATTTCATTCTCCTTTCATTATGCTTTTCGCTAGAGCGAAATTGCGCCGAACTAAAATGAATGAATATACGAGATTTGGGGCAGAAGTAATGGCACCTATTGTTTTTCTAAAATCATTATTATCATATTGCACAATTTCATTTGTAGCGTGAAAGAAATGCTGCCGTGGGATTTGTACCCATCGACAGATGGCTCTGTAAGTGTCTCTATTAGCACAGGGAGTGACATGAAATCACTTGTCCGACTACCGGCGTGGGAGATGAAAGTAACATGTTTCGAGCAACGCTCTTACTCCAAGACAGCTATTCTCCATGGAACGTTGCCCCAGAACGTCGTAGGGAATTGGTGGAAGTTTATTGGAATAATGTCCTTCCGTACCGGATAGTGGCGAGATGCTCAGCAGAGTTTCTGCGGGGACGCGTAACAACCAGTGACAGGCAACACACGTGACGACTTGTGGGTGTGCGGACCGATGTGATACGTGCGGTAATTCTGCATCTGCCCATTCAGCCTTTACAACGGAAATGTAATGCTTTGGGAATGTTGTGAACTCGTGTATGTTAAAATGTTTTGGAACATTAAACCAGAACTGTCATTTAAGATGCCTTAATAAATATAAGAAAAACAGTTTTGGTATGTCGTCCGTCCATGCACTTAGTTTAAACCTTGTTATTTCATATGTAAATTTCACATGTTCCACACGTGCTCATTTTTTCACTAAAAGAATCCCATGACTTAAGCCCCAACCCTTATATGTATCTATGTATGTAAGAATTTTTTTTCCTGTTCCCAAGTTACAACATCCACTACGCTTGCGTGAGTAAAATGTCAGTAGTGACGCGCCTGGTATTAACATTCGCGTATTTAAGTGTTATAACTATGGGGCTGATTTTAATGAAATGAGATCTTTCTTCTTTTCACTTTAGAACAATGCCGTTTAGGGTACAAATTCATTTTATGTTATGACAAAAAAGTCCTATTTTTATAGGTAATTTTTTTACATATTTCGTCGATTTCGACTAGTAAGTCATTTTTTGCCATTTTACATACTTTGTAATGCATTTTTTTCGCTGATTTAATCTATTTTAATATCATTTTAATGATATTTGCTTCAAACAATATTTACGAGATGCAACAAATGTTCACCACAGAATTCTTGAGTAGCCTGTTCGATTTCTTCGCTCATATATTGTAATGTCAGCCGTTGTGAGTTCTATATAATATAAGGTTCCTGTGACGTCTATCCGCGCCATTGCCAGTTCGGGCAATTTCGCGATAAATAAATGCAGATTTTTCTTTAAAAAAACAGTCCAAACTTGAAGTTTGCAAGCTGAGTTCACTTGAACAAAAGAAAGAAGCCTCAATTGCATCAGTAACATATCCAACACTTGAACAAAGGAAAGAAGCCTCAATTGCATCGGTAACATATCCAACACTTGAACAAAGGAAAGATGCCTCAATTGCATCGGTAACATATCCAACAGCTTGAGTTCTTCATTTGAATTGATTTTGATAATATTTTTTAGGGCATTTTAAAAACATTTTGAGAGCATTTTATTGATCATTTTTGGTAATGTTATAGGTCATGAAAATCCTCCCCTAGTTATAACCCTTAGTGAATCTTGTCAAAACCAGAGGGAATAAAACAGCGGCGTGCCACTGCCAAACACCAAAACGTGAGGGAGGGCTGTAATTGTTACACTGCCGCTCGAGGGAGAATAACGCCTCAGGATCTTTTTTTCCCATCCTGGACGTTCGCCAAATGGACCGTTGTCACTTTGTTGCTTGTCTCATTCTCGTTGTTTTTGCGGTACTTACGTGGAGAAAGATGCTTTTAAGAGGTGTATGGTTTGGTGTTTATGAATCACTGCAATAGCATGGTACGAATAACCGTAATTGAGATAACTTGCTCGCAAAATAGACGTGAACTGAAAATAATTGCAATATTACGGATATGTTTTTTTGTTGTTGTATGTGTTAGCATTGAAACGCAGATGATGGAATGATACGCATTACATAACAAACAAGTCAATTAATATGCATTTTCGTTTAAGTCTCATTAAAAAGAATAGTTATGTTCATTTAAATAGCTATATCGTTGTATGGTAGCAATAAACCGTGTTCTGAAAATAAGTCACGTCTGTAATGCAAAATGGAATAGTCCAAAATGACGGTAATAAATGATTTTCTGGGCCTCCTTTACTTCCAAGTTGTCATATACAGAATGTCTGGGGAGGAAACGTCGAAATTTCGAAAATAAGCTCTTATGACAATTCTAAACATATTTTGTCTAATAAACTACGAGGATTTTCCGAATGGTTGAGGCGCAATAAGCACTCAAAAGTTGGTTTGAAAAATTGCTTTCTAGGCAAAAATTTGCATTATGAAAGCACAGAAACGCTTCAGAAACATATAAATTGTTTATTATTTACAAAAGAACTATATTTATATTTGTTCAGAAACGAAAATTAAGCGTGAAATAAAAAAGGCACCCAATTTACACAATTCGAGTCCTTTTTTATTTCTCGCTTAATTTTTGTGTCTGAGCAAATATACTAATTTCTTTTGTAAAAAATCAACAATTTATATATTTCTGAAGTGTTTCTGTGCTTCCATAATGCAAATTTTTGCCTAGAAATCAATTTTTCAAACCAACTTTTGAGTACTTATTGCGGCTCAACCATTGGGAATATCCACGTAGTTTATTAGACAAAATATGCTTAGAATTGTCGTAAGAGCTTATTTTCGAAATTTCGACGTTTCCTCCTCGTAAATTCTGTACTTCAAGAAGCAGTGTATTTTCTAGCTTCTCCAGTATTCGGCTGTACATTATGACTAGATGGGGAGCTACCTGAATTTTTCTGGCTACATTCGTAGGGGGCCTGTTAATAAAACTGGATGCGCTGGCCTCATATCATTAAAAATGGCAGAAAACTCGTTACTCATTTTGAGGTAAAATAACGACCGTTTCTGGAATTGTATGTATGTTTTGTTAGTGTGTATTCCGCGTGTCGTTTCAAAATATTTGTCAGGAGAATGAATTCTGTCAAAACAAGTGAAGGGCGCTCAATCACTATGTTGTTTTATCACGGAAGCACAAAACTGTACTATGAAACATTTTGCCAATTATATTCCTCCCTTTTTTGTGACTCTCTTGTATATGATTTCAAAACACATTTTCATAGCGCAGTTTGGGGACAATCCCCAGCTATATTACAACGGTGAATGTTTAGTTTTGAAAGAAGTTAAAAATTTATGTGATTAACATAAAAAAAGGAATTGTTTGTTACAAAACTCCTCTAATAGGTTTTTATTGTGTTCTATTTATGTCAGTCTTAAAACGGGGGTTATAGAGGTAGAGAAACTGGGTTTGGAATATTTTTTCGTGTAATGGTATGATGCTAATTAAGTATTGTTATGCCAAAATACTACCTCGTAAGACTGCCCGTTTGAGCGACTATACACAAAATAGAAATCTTCAAAAGACACCGTGAGGCCCGTACCACATGGTAGTGTGAGATTCTTACTCACCAAAAGCACCTCCCCAGGCTTCTTCAGACCCACGGAACCGCCGTTAGGCACTACTTCGCGGGGGTGAGTAGGTCATCGCACCAATCATGGCTTCCTCTTCCACTGCTACCTTCTTCTCTCCGCTATGATCAACCCAACGTCACTTCTTGCTACTTCACCTTCTTTCCTTCTCCTGTGACCTCATAATGTCAGTGACCTGCCATTTCAAACCTCCTATCATCTCACCAATTGTGACTTCCCGTTCATTGCTAGTCTCTTATCTCTCGAAACGTCTCGTAGCATGTCGCCAATCGGGACTTTCCGTTCATTGCTACCTTCTCATCTCCCCAAACTTCTCTCGTACCATCTCACCAATCGGGACTTTCCTTTTATTGCCACCTTCTCATCTCCCGAAACGTCTATCGTACCATCTCACCAATCGGGACTGTCCGTTCATTGCTACCTTCTCATCTCCAGAAACGTCTGACGTACCATCTCACCAATCGGGACTTTCCGTTCATTGCTACCTTCTCATCTCCTCAAACTTCTCTCGCACCATCTCACCAATCGGGACTTTCCTTTCATTGCTACCTTCTCATCTCCCGAAACGTATCTCGTACCATCACACCAATCGGGACTGTCCGTTCATTGCTACCTTCTCATCTCCAGAAACGTCTGTCGTACCATCTCACCAATCGGGACTTTCCGTTCATTGCCACCTTCTCATCTCCCCAAACGTCTCTCGTACCACCTCACCAATCGGGACTTTCCTTTCATTGCCACCTTCTCATCTCCCCAAACGTCTCTCGTACCACCTCACCAATCGGGACTTTCCGTTCATTGCCACCTGCTCATCTCCCCAAACGTCTCTCGTACCATCTCACCAATCGAGACTTCCCCTTCTGTGGCCGACTTCTCCTCCCCTCAGCTTCCCCTCCGCCACCACCCTCCCATCATCACCCCTCCCTCATTCACCGTCTCCCACACCTCTCCAGCGTAGCTTCCCCATCCGGCCGCAGGGGCGGCGCGCGCGCCGGCGGTCGCCCCAAAGCCCGAAGCACGTGCGCGTCGTGGGCGGGCGTCGAAGCCGGGAGCCGTCTGTTCGAGCGCTGCGCTGCACGTTCCACCAGCCAAAGCCCCGCGTCGAGCGGCGACGTCCGACAGGGGGCGCTGAGACCCTGCGGAATGCGCGACCGCGCTAGACCACTCTCTGAATCTGAACCAGTGAAATTGTCGCTGATTCAGTCAGTGAGAGCCGAAGTCACTGATATCTTCAGTCGAAATGGGTAGTTTCGCTGACAATCAGCGAATATGCGAACCTCTTCATAATGACCGCCAGCATTTCACTGGTCGTTTCAGTGGTCAAAGTGCCGCGCCACCATCGCTCACTGACCGTTCAGTCGTCTTCACTGATTCAAACAGTGAAGTTTCACTGATTCAAAAAGTAGACCCAATTTTCACTCATTTGTTCAGTTCATTTCACTGATTGTCAGTGGCAGGGTTATAACTGACACTATCCGTGAATAGTCACTGTCAATCAGTAGTTTTTCACTGATTCAGACTAAGAGAGCAGGGCTGCACAAATGTAATGCGATATGTTTTTAACTTTGCCCCTGACAGGAATCAGCTGTTTCGTGGCCATCCAATCAGGAGTTTATATGTCGCTAAAGTGACGTCACTATTGTGACGTTCAAGCTGCCGATTGGATGAAACTGTCAACAGTTGATTACTGTCAGGGGCAAAGTTACGAAAATCGCAGTATACCTTCTTTGAAGCTCCATTAACGTTTTAGGCTGACGCACTTATCTGACCTATTTCAAATTAGTTGAAGACTGCCTTTTTTGAAGTGATTTTAACTTCTTTGAAGGTTTATTAACTTTTTTGTTTAATAAAAGTTGTTCTATGTGTGTCTGTCTAAAAAGTTAATGGACCTTCAAACAAGTTAAAATCACTTTAAAAATGCAGTCTTCAATTAATTTGAAATTATTCTGTGCAAAAAAATAGTGCGATTTTTTTAAAGCTGCGTGTTGTTTTTTTCTTCTTTCTTTTTTTTTCAGTGAAGCCGAAGGTCGGTATGGTGTGTTTTGCAGTTCGCACGCATGTTACGTTTTACTGCTTTGTGTAGGTGGGTTGTGTAGGCTCGCGTCGGACCTTTGTCGTTAGCCGATTTGGCGTTTGAATTTAGTCACAGTTGTGACTTTGTCGTTTTTCTGTGTGTTGCGCTATGCCCTCAGTACATCTGAGGGAAGAGCTTGTCTTCTTTGTCCTACGGTGAGGATATGTCGTGAAAGTTGTTTTAGCGGCGCCGGTGCTTCGCTGGTGTGTTATAAAGATAGATATATGTATAGATTGGGTCAAGGCCCGTCTTCACGATGGATTGCGACACGGCATATCGCGTCTTTCTCGATCGTGCCGCTAGATATCGCATGATCAAGCACTGCTTGACACGGTCGCGGTCATGCGACATCTAGCGGCACGAGCGAGAAAGTCGCGAAATGCCGTGACTTATTCCATCGTGAAGACGGGCCTTGAGACGCAGCTTTATAAAATGCGCTATAATATGGTTACGCCCCCATGCCTTGCTCCCTGTGGTGGTGGGGTGTTACAAGAAAGTGGTATATCGAAGTTACGTTACATTTTACAATCAAAAGTTTTTTGGAAATACCCTAACGACCGTGCCGCGCACTGTGCGCGATCTTTCCTTCCTCTTCCTTGTCCTGTACTTGCCCTTTACTTACACATACACATACCCTTACATGCAGTATACTACCTCACAATTTGGGAGACTAGGAGAGAAATGTGTAAAAGCTTATGTGAGCATAGAAGGAACGAGAAGCTTGAATGAAGAAACTTAAAAATCATATGTAGTCATTTATACATTTTTGTTAGATCTCTTCCTAGATCCTTAGGCTATGTATTCGAGTCCGGACAGAGGCACATTTTCAACGACGGTGATTGAAGGTTTAAGTAGAACAATACTGCCTGCCTAGACAAGAATTCTGGTTGCTCTCTTCTGTAGTTTGTATGGTTTCCTCTGATGAATTCCGAGCGGATGTTGCAACAGTACCTTAAAATAGGTCACCAACAGTACGTTAAAATGGGTCGATTACTTCGATCATTCCTTTCCCATCCTGGCCTCACTCCCTCCTTTAGAGCTAAGAGATGAGTTTCCACCCCTTTCCCTGTCAACAAGAAAAGCGATAGTCATATACGAGATGAATCCTACATTAAGGAATACCTCAAGCAATGGGACACTGACAGAGCGCGATCTTTCCTTTCCCTCTTATAGCCGGGAGATTGCCCATTCTCCCACAGTGTAGAAGGAGATCATGCACACCCTGACTAAATATTAAACAACGGGCAACATGAAGCGACAATCCTTCCTTCTGCCCCCCCCCCACCTTAGGGTCAGCCATTGAGTCGACCACCCATCGTCACATTTTCCATCTGATTCTGGAAAGACTTGGATGGTGGTGCGAGAGACAGACGTCAAGTCACGGCTTGGATTTGGCTGTAAACGCCAGCGTAAAAAAAGAAAAGAAAAATAGTTCCCCCGCAGAGACTGCTATAATATGGGAAACGTGCAATTTACTTGCGCCGCCTGAGCAACTCGCGTGTCGCGTCGTGCACATTTGTCGGCGCGGAATCCGAGCTCTCTCAGCGAGCTAGCGGAGTGGAAAAGCGAAACGGGGCACTTGATTTTCCACCCGGCGATGGAGCCACACTCGACGTGATCGTTCTTCTGCCTCGCCGTTGTGCTGTAACGCGCGGAATATGCAAAGTGCTCGAGAGAATGATCCCGACAGGGGCCTCCCGTGGTGTACTGGGCAGGATGTTACTGTGATCTACTCGCCTGGGTACTAGCTCATCCCTCGCACGTCTCCTTCGCTTCTACTCGACGATCCCGGCGCATTCGGGGGCGCTCGCTGTTTTAGTGACCTGGCCGCTGTAGTGGTGTACTCGCCAGTCTACCTCATTTATCGCTACCTCATTTTCCGCATTTTGTCTCCTTGCTAGGGAACTTTCTCAACCACACGCTGATCTCTCTGGCGGTCTACTCGGGTTCCCGTTGTTTAGTGGCCTGGCCGCTACAATGATCTACTGGCCTGGGTACTAGCTCATCCCTCGCACGTCTCCGTATTTACTTACTGATGCCGGCGCATTCGGGAACGCTCGCTGTTTTAGTGACCTGGCCGCTGTTGTGGTGTACTCGCCAGTCTACCTAATTTTTCGCAAGTCTCCTTGCCAGGGAACTTTCTCAAACACACGCTGATCTCACTGACGGCCTACTCGGGTTCCCGTTGTTTAGTGGTCTGGCCGCTGCAGTGATCTACTGGCGTGCTTATTAGCTCATCCCTGGCAAGTCTTCTCGACCCGTCAATTTTTCCATGTACTCGCTGATCTCTTTGCTGGCGTACTCCGGTGCCCGCTGTTTTGCGACGTAGTGGTCTGATCGCTGTAGTGATGCACTCACCAGTCTACTACCTCATTTCTCGCAAGTCTCATTCCCAGGATTCTTTCTCAACCACTCGCTGCTCCCTTTGCCGGACTTCACGGGTACCGCTGTTTTAGTGGTCTTGTCGCTGTAGTGCTCTACTCGTCTGCTTCTCCCTCGCACGTCTCATTCCCCGTGAACTCTCTTTTGTACTCGGTGATCTCTTTCCAGGCCTCTTCGGGTGCCCGCTGTTTTAGTAGCCATGCCATTTCAGTGATCTAGTCACCTGTCTGTTAACTCATACCTCGCACGTCTCTTCGCCCGTGAACTTTCACATCTACTCGCAGAACGTGCCTTGTGACAATTGTTTTAACTTAATGTTATTTTGTTTTAACTTGTTAAAAATTAACTTGTTGTAAAACTTGTTGTTGTTAAAAATGTTGTTGTTTTAACTTAATGTTAATTTCAAACTAACCAGGGTTGCAATGCTTTCATGTTGTAGCAGCGTAGAACAAAAACAATTAAAGATAAATAGGATAGTAATAATAATAATAATAACCACAATAACAATAATTGCCCATGTGTATGTGTGGGTGTATGTGCGTGGTTTTGTTCTGTCGCTCTCCTCTCGTGTTGAGGCGCGTCGTTGAACAGCTGGGCCCGTTGACCCGAGCGCCCACAGCGAGTGAGTAGTAGCGATGGCGGGATGTCTCTACTGCGGGAGCATCAGGTGTTTGGCGAGCGTTCAAACGAGCCCCCAACAACCTGACAGAGAGAGAGAGAGAGAGAGGGAGAGAGAAGGGGGAGGGAGCGGAAGAGCTCTGCGACACGAGGTGACCCACATTCCGGACGTCGTACATTCCGATTTTTACTTTCGCGTGCACGTTACCGTCGCTGGGGTGAGGGTGACCCGTAGCAGCTTGCGCGTTTTGCGTTCCGTCCCAGAATTCAAGTCGATCAGCTGCCTATTTACGTCTGTGCGATTGGAAATTATACTGAGTATCAGAAAGGAAAGTAATATTGATTTTAGTAGTAAAGTTCCAAGGATAATGAGGTATCAACCACAATAGTAGATTAATTTTTTTTTAATATTTAGAGAATGTAGTCATACAAATGTTTCGGAAGTGTTTTTCCCAACATCAGTGACACTATAAAATAGAAAATTCAGTTCACAAATTGGCAAAAGGAAAATTACAAATGTGCATAAACGTATTCATCTTTCCTATTTTATAGTGTCGCTGATGATGGGAAAAACACTCCCGAAACATAGGTATGACTAAATTCTCTGAATATTAAAAAACATTAATCTACTATTGTGGTTGATACCTCATTATCCGTGGAACTTTATCATGGATAACCACAAAATCTCTGCTGCCACCACAGAATTTAGAAGATTTTAGTAGTGATATTTAATGTATTACTTACCATTTGGACTGTACAATTCTGAAAGACTAAATAATGCTCCTTAAGGCATTAATCCCGCTCTGCTTTTGGTGAATATCTACATCAGGTTTACATAGTTTGCTACTCTTGAAGTATAACGCCACACGTCAAATACCATGGCATGTATTTATCTCTATGAAAATATGTAAATAGTTTCTTTTAAGCACCTTTGTTCTCGTTGAAATGCTCTTGTTCTCGTTGAACAAGGTTGAAACGAATGGTTAAAAACGATTCGGATAAATTGAATTTGTTTGTCCAGCATGTGGTATTTGGTCCCATCACACAAGAATAGTGGACGTGTTGTAACCTCCAACATTCCCTACCATTTCTGTTACTTCTACGATCGTGTACTAATAACTATATCGATTGATTAATAAAGTGTCGATCTAGATTCAAAAATGTACAAAAAGTGTTTTGTAGCTCCTCCTGCACCGCAGGTACAATAAATGTACTGCATTGTAAAAAAAAATCTTTAATGAGTGCGAAGCGTGGCTTGCGGGATTAAGAGAAGCGAAAAGATTAGGGATTTGCATCCGTCAATTGATGACGTACTCTCGGCGCCTTGAGCATGCTGCGCAATCGTGCTTGATGGACATCAACTGTCACCGATACTGAACGCGTGGTGATCCCCCTTTGAACGACGGTAACTCACTGACCCGCGATAGCTTACGAATATGGAAGGAGAACTGTTGTCAATCAAACCTTGAGCATATGCGCTGCAAATAGTTCTTTCTTTCTTTCTTTCTTTCTTTCTTTCTTTCTTTATTTATTTATTTATATATTTCTCCTTTCTTTTTTCCGATTCTTTTTCTTGCTTTTTCTTTCTTTCTTTCTTTCTTTTCTTTCTTTTTTCTTTCTGTTTCTTTCTTTTTTCTTTCTTTATCTTTCTTCTTTTTTCCTTTCTTTTCTCCCTCTTGGTTCAGCTTTAGTTAGGTCACTCCGCGTAATACAGCGTTTAGCATTCGAACCAGGCTTCCTCTCCAAGTGACTCCCTCTCCGTGGTCGTCCAGCAGTTGGCGCAACTGGATTATCCTCCTTTCTGCAGTGGCCCGATTCGCGCACCGCAGGGTGGTGTCGGCCTGAGTACCTCACGCGTGGTCCGTTTATAAGGGGACACGCCGCAATAAGGCACAGCCCCCTTGGGATGTAGCCGCCGCCACCGCCGCCGCCGCCCGCCGCCGCCGCCCGCCGCCGCCGCCCGCCGCCGCCGCCCGCCGCCGCCGCCCGCCGCCGCCGCCCGCCGCCGCCGCCGCCGCCGCCGCCGCCGCCGTCGTCACGGCCTCCTGGCACGCCGCAGTGCGACACGGTGCCAAGGCACTCTGCGGTTATTTGCACTGATCTTATGCTGCAACTCGTACTGTAACATCTCTATCTTTTGATTTCGGTTTTATTTATTTATTTTTTATTGATTTCGTTATTGCTTGTCATTGCCTTCGATATGGAGCTTGATATTCACTGCGTACCTTATCTGGATTGAGAGAATCGTGGTGACGAGGAAAATATGAAAATTGCGGAATGTTGCTACACGTTTTCTTACGTAGAGAATTATTGGAGGGAATTGGAAATATGAACAGTCAAACCAAGTCAAGTTAATATCTAGTTAATTAGCAAATAAGTGAATCTGAACCAATAAAATGAGGTAAAAAATAAAATCATGTATGTTCCACGGGCGTTAACTGGTTCGAATGATTTCAGACGACAAAATGTCCTATGGCCTTTTGCCCAAGGATTTTTTTTGTCACCGCTAGATAATTAGAATTCTTGTAACTTCCTTGGTGCAAAAGCATTTGTCGAAGATGAATAAAAACTGTACGTGACGTATTGGGGAGATGTACAATCTTTGCCCATTTTCTTGAGCTCTAGAATTAGTATGTTTAAAAGTATATGATACAAATGTAAACTAATGCATGTTATGTATTTGTTAAAATAAATATGATTTATCTTTTTGGTGGTCAGCATTGTGCCTATTTGTATCGAAACAGTTACAAACAGAAGCTATTTTACTTTGAGCTTACATTTGTGTATCAAAGTAGATCAATTACACATGACGAATGCGGGGAATATACCGAGGAAAAGATTCAAATAACCATTGAACCCTTTTTGGATAGCGTGTTATTAGTTTCGAAAAACTTAAAATCGAATGCTTTTTTTTCTCAGTAATATTTTATGTAAATTTTTAAAGCGATCGTTTGATTTATTCGGTATTTGACTATGTGCAGTCGACTATTGTCTCTTCTTAGAGATCACTCAGCGAAAAAAGCGGAAGGTGGCTTTCCTATGAAATGGAAAGCTGCTGGGAGAATGTATTGAATTCGCCCCCTTGAAAACAGGTTGAGATAACATCAGTGATTGGTTATGGAAACACTCCCTGCCGGTGTGTCAAAGACTGTGTGTGTGGATAAAAGTATCGGAAAAGTGAAGGATGAGTCTTTGGGGACACAGTTGTTCTTGGAGTGTTCGATCAACATTTTTTTGCATCTTAAAGGGTTGCCACCCTCTGAAATATTTTACATTCTTTATGAGGAAGTCTTGCCATGAGGCGAAAGATAAAACGTGTATTTTTTTTTGTATAAAACGATGTTTTTGAGAAACAATTTATCTTTTTAGATTCCATCCAATCATTTTCATATGAAATATTATTATTGTGTATTATATCCGTCGGGGCTCTTATCTCTTCTAGGCTGTTGGAAGAATTGGCTGTCTCGGTAGCTCAAGTGATTAGAGTAACCAAACGTATACCGGGTGATTAGGATTCGATTCTCGACTGGGTCAGTCAATTATTTGAACTGTCAAACATCGTTTATAATAATAATAATAATAATTAATAATTATTATTATAATAATTATAATAAAGAATTATTATTATTATTTAATTATAATAATAATTAATAATAATAACTAGCTGAACCCGTGCGATTACATCGCACTGAAGGGAAACCTTACATTGAACACTTACAACACAATTGATAAATAGTCGCACACATGTTTGTCTTAACGGAACGCACAACAGATTTCCGCTTCCCGCCGCTTCGATTCACATGCGACAACCACGTGAGTTCTCCTGTGGCGGATGGTGTGCGCATAACCGCCATCTTGACAGGCAGCGCGCGGAGGGCACGCTAACTATCCCAGCCGCAAAGTTCAAACAACAAAAGTTTCCTAGCATTTTATTAATAACGAAAAGCTTCGTGATTTGCAATATTTAGTGACCTCCATTCCTGATTTTATCTTTTTTTTGGTACCTCATTTGTTAAAATCCGTTCACTATGAGCCGAGTAGGAGGGACAACAAATTCACGGTTTTAACGAAAATAATATATATGATAATAATAATAATAATAATAATAATAATTATTATTATTATTATTATTATTATTATTATTATTATTATAGACGATGGCGGTGGTACGTAGAAGTAATCAATTAGGATTTTCTGCATTTTTTCTTATTTCACTTCCGACGTTTCGTAGACCCTAAACGTCGTCCCCGACAGGTACTGTAATAAAAAAACGACGTAACCAGAATCCTCTTTACGTTTTCCTCACAAAGAACAACGGGAACTCGTTACAACACATATTCTGTCATACCACATACTTAATCAAGCCTTCTATATAACACACACTTTTGTTGAACCAGTGAAGAAGTTAAATTTCGGCTAGTGTGCTGCATCAAGGGGTTTTGCACAGCAATAAACGTAAGAAACAGAACTTATATACATTTTTCGTGAAATCTATTAGAAAAAGTTCACTGAATATTTAAAGTATAATATATGCATAGTGACCATTTTTGTTTAATTTATTGTTGTTTTTTGCCATCTACTCACGCACATACATCGTACGTCTAATTAATGCGATCAAAGAACTTGCAGGGTAATAAAATATTGTTGTTATAATTATTTACTTATTATTTCAAGTACAATAACTTAGTGAGATGGTCAATTATTTAATCGACTCTATCCCGATTTTAACACATGATATATTACGTGCCTTCATGTTTGACATTAGTGCAAGATTTAAACTAATGATTATGGTGTTCACGTAACAATATATTACACGCGAAACACAAATATCACGCGCACACATACACACACACACACACACACACACACACACACACACACACACACACACACTGTGTACACAACACATTATTACTACAAACAGATTCTTTTGCTTTTTCTGTTCAGTTATTCGTTGCTTTCGTTTTAGCCGGATACTTTTGCGTCCACTGCTTCTTCCCGTGAATAGACGCAGTGGTGTTCAAAGGTAGGTCCCTGCCTTGCCGACGTCCGACGATTCCCCGGGGGCGAACCGCGGGGCCGGGCAGCGGGCGTCGAGCGGACTTCAGGAGCGTGGGCTGTTGCGGCGCAGAGTCAATATTGGCTGCTAATTGTTGGCGGCGGCGGTGGCGGCGGCGCGGCCCTGTTCCCAGAGGGCCTTGGTCGGCCCGGCCGCCGCCGCCGCCGCCGCCTCTGAACGTCTTTAGGGTCCGACCGCAACTCTGTCGGCGTTCTAGTTTCCGATTGAATGTGGTTTTAAAACATGTTTCATGCTTGTAAGGCATCTGTTTGTGCATGTACGTGCGTGTACTTGTAGCTATTTCGCGTTGAAAATTAAAACAACTTCCACTGTGTCTCTTGTAACTGTTGGAATGGTCGTTGTGTGTGTGTGTGTGTGTGTGTGTGTGTGTGTGTGTGTGTGTGAGAGAGAGAGAGAGAGAGAGAGAGAGAGAGAATGAATTGATTCCGGGTGCGACTCTAAAGAGGCCAATAGACACGTAAGTGTAGTGCGTATTGTAACGTTGAACGTCTTTAGGGTCCGACCGCAGCTCTGTCGTCGTTCATTGGGCCTTCTAGTTTTCAATTGAAGTTGCTTTTAAAATATGTTTCTTGCATTAAGGCGTCTGTTTATGCGTGTACTTATAGCTGTTCCGCGATGAAAAATCAAACAATTTCCACTGTGCATCTTGTAAAAGTTGGAATGGTGGCTGTGAGAGAGAGAATGAATGAATGAATTCCGCGTGCGACTCTAAAGAGGCCAATAGACCCTTACGTGTAGTGCATATTGTAACGCTGAACGTCTTTAAGGTCCGACCGCAACCCTTACGTTCGCTGTGCCTTCTCGTTTTCAATTGAAGTTGCTTCTAAAACATGTTTCTTGCATGTAAGATGTATGTTTTCGGGTATACTCATAGCTGTTCCGCGTTGCAAAATACAACAACTTCGACTATACTTGACTTCTTATTTCTCGGCGCGTGGGAGCGTATCTCCACGATTGAATATCTCACGTTTTTTCGCGTCGTTCTGAGTCGTGCCGCTGGGAGTCGCATGATAGCGACAGTATCGGGCAATACTGGCGGTCATGCGACACCTAGCGGCACAACGGAGAACGACGCGAAAAACCGTGAGATATTCCATCCTGAAAACAAGTCCCCAAGCACCAAGAAATAAAAACCCAAGTATACGCCTGTTGCAAAAATTGGAAAGGAGACTGTGAGAGAGCGAATGAATTGATTCCGGGGGCGATTCCAAAGAGGCCAATAGACCCGTAAGTGTTGTGCATATTGTATTCTGGGAGGTGACATTGTGCCTCCCCTGCTGGAACGCGCGATCCGACGCCGACCTGCAAACCGGCTTGCCGGGTTTTTGCACTTTTGGGTATCGCCCCTTTCGGGGAACCATCCTATCTGGAACAAGCTCTGCGCTCCTGACCTGTGACGAAGAGCTGTGAATGAAAGTGTAACTGTGTGAAAAAAGGAGCAGGGATCAAGAATGAGGAAGGAAAGATCGCGCTAGTACATGGCGTATTTCGTAAGGTACTGCTCCGATGTTCGCCCGCTTCTTGATCGGAGAACCCGCTGAAAATTAAGAATCGGTGCACCAGACTGCTAGAATTCTGCTCCGATAGCTTCTGAGTCCGTCCTGGCTTTGAAGCTAGTGTCGAAAATTCGCCACACATCATAACCGACCAGCTGTTTTCCTCTCCGCCGTTCAACGTGGCGTGCGGCATGCGTGCTGTAACAGTGACAGTTGATGCTTTTCGTGCAAGATTGGGCAGCAGGCACAGGATGTCAATCGCGTGGTATCAGTTGACCATTTCATACTCCCCCTTGCCCTGTCACATCCTCCTGCGATCTCGCCAAAGCATGCGGAGGGGGTCGGGAGGAGGAAAGCAGAGACTTTGAAAGGATGTTTCCTTTAAGCCTCACGAGACAAATCAAGTTTTCCAGGTTCTTTACGACACGAAAAATCAAGAGATTTTCGACGTAGGCTTCGTTTTTCTTTGAGGTATTATTTATAATGCCTTATAAATTTACTGCCTGTGTCTTTTTGACAGGGGACTCCACATTATAATTAATTAGAGGGGGCTTATTTAAAAATCGTTAGTAGCCAAATACATCCATGTAAAATATTTGATATTCCTAGTAGACACCCTAAAAATAAAGACCACTGTAAAAGTCAAATGTTTATATCAGGGGTGTCCAACTTACAGGCCCTCAAGAGCCACAAATAAAACCTTCAATTTGGTTGCGGACCAAATCTGCATCACTCGGGAAATCCACATCTGACTTCCACGTATTATTTATCTTGGAACTCTGCCCGGCCGCTCTGAAGGGGGATGTAAGCATGTGTGATTCCAGGCTGTACCATGCATAACGCTTTGAAACACATCGGTGAAATTCTGAATTTGTGCATTTACTAGAAAAAAAATCCTTAAATTTAAACCTAACTTACTTTGACATCAATGGGCGATTGTAGTAGACCCAATATGTTCTCGCCCGACATGGATGAAAGGGATTTTCACTTGGACTAATAAACCGGGAGAGATGGCTCAGTGCATCAACCTGATGTCACTGCAGTCCCTCTGACCGGCAGGGCCTAGGTTCGAGTCCCGACCGCGGCAGGATTTTCGACACTAGCTTGTCAGCTAGGTCGAATTCAGTCGCTGTCTGGAGGAGAATTCTAGCGGCCGGCTGCTCTGATCGGAAGTTTTCCGTGGTTTCTCCGATCAACACCAGGCAAATGCCGGAGAGCAGTACCCTAATAAACGGGCCACGGACCGCACGCGATCTTTCCTTCCTCTTCCTTGTCCTATCCTCACCTCTTACACTAACATGCACTACACTACCACACATGCCGGGAGACCGGTCGGGAGCTTACAACTTGTCCCGGCTGGGGCGGTGCCCCGCTGGTGGGAGATACCTGGTTGAGGGGAAACCCCGCTAGTCGACGGTAGGTCGACGCCAGATCTCTCCACCCAGCGTGGAAAACGTCCATCGCCACCTCCCGACGAAAAACGCGCACTTCACTGACGAGACTAATGACCAAAGTAGTTGACGCGCCCGGAAACACGAATCAATCAATCAGTCAATCAGTTGGACTTTTAACCTTTCGCGGGCCACGATAAATGGCCCCGCGGGCCGCATGCGGCCCACGGGCCGCCAATTGGACATCCCTGGTCTAAATACATCCACGTCAGTCAAATGTTTCAAAATGTTCGCTTTTTGTTCTTACGAATCCGATCTGACGTCAGGATGGCGCCGAAATTACATGTTTCGCCCCCCGTTGCTTCTCTAGAACAGCCTCAGCCGACGAGTGGCTCGTACTTTCCACGAGTGCTCTCGCAGACGCAACCACGAAGCGCAGAGACCGTTGCTGCTACTGCTCTGCTGCCGGGCGAAATGAACAGTTGACTCAAGAAGACCGGACATCGGAATGAAATACCCCCGCAGATCGATCGCAACCCCGAAAACAGTCAGCCAATGCTCTCTCCGCCGAGCCAAAAGGAGTGTGAGGGGGGGGGGGGACGGAAAAGATGGAAAGAACTAGGACGGAACGGGGGGAGGCAAAAGAATCGGAAATCTGCTCGGGCGAACTTCCTGTTCCGACCGTTCGGGAAGGGATGACACGACATGGGAAGACAGAAAGAGGCCGTCAGAAGACGAGGTGATGGAGATGACGAGGAGGAGGAATTAAAGGGACAGGAAAAGGAGGAGGTTTAATGTGATGAGGGGCAGGTTGAGTTAAAAAAGAGGCCGTTGGAAGACGAGGAGAGGGAGATAATGAGGCGGGGAAGGAGGGGAGGGGAGGAGAGGAGGGAAAGGAAGAGGAGGAGGGGAAGGGGAGGAGAGGAGGAAAGGAAGAGGAGGGGAGGGGTGGAGAGGAGGGAAAGGAAGAGGAGGAGAAGGAGGGGAAGGCGAGGAGAGGAGGGAAAGGAAGAGGAGGGGAGGGGTGAAAGGAGGGGGGAGGATGAGGAAGGGAAGGATGGGAGAATTAGCGGGCAATGAGGAATAGACGGGGCAGAAAATAGGCGGAATTTTAATATGAGGAGGAGGGGGAGGTTGAGATAAGCAAGAATTTGAAGGCTAGGTTGAAAACAAGAGGGGTGGAGTGAGTAGGATACCCATATTTTGATAACGATGTATTAATCTCAAAAATTGAAGATTAATAGTTTAATAACATTTTTATTTTCTAACGTAAGTAAATTATATTTTTAATTTCATATAAAACTCAAATACTACGAAAATAATGTTGTGATAATCACTTTTCACTAACCCCTTTTTCCCTCGATTGTATTCATCACCGTCGTGGAAATCTCGTTCCCACATACGAATTTTTCGAATGTCTTCTTAAGGTCCAAGAGGGAGTCCTTGAGATACACCTCGTGTGAGATGCTCTGCATCCCATGGTGCTCTTGGGGGGCGTGTGGGGCTCGGTGCTCAGTGGGGGCGGGGCGGTCGGTCGGCCGTGGGCGGCGGCGGTCCTCGCATCGATTCCGGCGTCGGGCGATAACCCCTGCGCTCCGCCACGCCCCCGCCCCCCGTCCCAACCCTCTCCCTCCGCCTACGCCCACGCCCCTGCCTCGCCTCCGTGCAGTGCCCGAGCGGACGTCACACACTAAGGCCAAATGGACTTAAAGGCGCGTGCGAAAACAGAAGTTGACACGTTTCTGAAGATTTGGAAGTGTCGAAGAAGGTTTGAATGTTTTTGGCCGGGAAAGAAGGTTCAGGATATCAACTGATGCCAATACGGTGGCTCTGACCAGGAGGACCTAGGTTCGAGTCCCGACGGTGGCAGGATTTTCGACTCTAACTGCATAGCAAGGATGAAGTCAGTCGCTGTCTAGAGAAGAATTCTAGCGGCCGGCTGGTCTGATCAGTAGTTTTCCGTGGTTTCTCTGATCAATACCAGGCGTACGCCGGAGCAGTACCCTAACAAACAGGCCACGGGCCGCGCGCGATCTTTCTTTACTCTTACTTGCCCTTTCCTTACCCCCTTACTTACACCCACACTTAACATGCACTACGCTTCATTTGTTGGGAGATCAGTCGAGAGCTTATTGCTTCTTCCGGCTGGTGAATGATACCTGGTTGGGAAAAATTACTGCAAACAGCCGTAGGTTAGGGCCGAATCTCACCTTCCAGCGCGTGAGGGAGAATACGCACTATAATTAAGGGACTAATGACCTTGGCAGCAGCCGCGCCCGGACTCACTAATAAATCAAACAAAAAAAACTGTGTAGTATGATTATTATGGAACAAAATGTGCTTTAGTGACTGGCACTTAATGTGTTCGGCAGCGCATTGCAAATTCCATCCGCTTCATTTCTTTACAGCGCTCGGCGACTGCCTTATCTCGCCGCTGCTCCGGGTCCTCTCCAACGCGTCTGGAGGTGTTTCCACTCCGACAAACAGACGATGTTCAATAGCGCCCCGCCCCACTCCCGCTGTGCGCACTGTCGGCGGCAGCACTACCTCGCGGCCCAACCTCGGAACTAAAACCTCGAGCTAACCGTTGCTCACGCGGCCCTCGTGCGCGTCTCGGAAACAAAACACGACCGCCCCGCGTCTCGGTCGCGCTCACAATGCGGTGCGTTCGGGCGGAAACGGGAAGATTACAGACTCGCTGCCAGGTTCTGAGCCCGTTTGGCCGTCTTTTTCGTTCTGCGTCTTTGATTTGTCTGACTCTTTTCACGCTGTTTTCTTCATTTTCCTTTTTTCTGCTGTTTCGTTTATCTGCTTTCACGTTTCTGCTTTTTTTTTTCTCGGTCCGTTTTCTTGTGATTTTTTCTTGTATTTATCTCTTCTTTCATTTTGTTCTACTTCTCGTTTAGTCTTCTCGTTTTTTCTCTTTTTCCTCTTCTGTTTCTATTTTCTAAATTTCTCTTTGATTTATCTATCTCGTTTCGTCCTCTTCTCTCTCTCTCTCTCTCTCTCTCTCTCTCTCTCTCTCTCTCTCTCTCTCTCTCTCAATAAGATCTTATTCTGCATTCTACGAAAACCTCAGCAGCACTGCGAATATGCGGTCTTAATGTGAAACCTCCTAAAAGATTAAAGAATAGGAGATAGGGAAACAAGAACAGGAAGAAAAAGAACGAATGATCGAGAAACCTTGGTGCACCTAACAGAATTTTGTGTCGTTCGTGAATCTCATTTCACTTGGAAAGAATATGAGTTTCAAATTTTGTTTTTCGCACACTTGATGTGACTTCTTTTCTTCCCAATTCTTTCTCTTTCTGAACGTGGTACATTTTCCCTTCAGACATTTTTGGCTTTGAATCATCCACATCTTCACGTTCTTATTCCTTTTGGTCTCTCTGTTATTCCTCATAATATACTTTTCATTCATGACCTTTAGAAAGTTTCTTGGTCCATTTCCTTCATCTTATTCTTCAATCTCCAATTTGTAAAATCTTTTATCGTCCGGCGTTGTGTGTCTCTCTTTAGCTTCATTCGCGGTCTCTCTCTCTGCTAAAATAGCTTTAACACTTAAACTTACTAAGAAGCTTTCCAAATAGAGTGGAGACTTTTCCAAGATTGCTTTTAGAGGGGGGAAGAAATAAACTGCATTAGCAGCAGAACATGGCGAGTAAATAGGTTTATCTTCCTTCCGAGTGTCGACGAGATACAATTTTTTATGGTCAGTGTGTTTGTCGAGTTATTACGATCGTAGCCTTTATAAGTTTGCGGCTGCATTTGACGAAGACGGAATATTTTGAGTATGCGTGAAACTGCATATTTTTGGCCGGAATATTTCAAATTTCTGTTGCTTACGTGGCTCTTGAGACAATGAACACCGTTAGCTAAAGTAAAATATAGGATTGACAGAACGGTTTACGAAACATTATCTATTTTCTTGGTAGTTTTGTGTGTTTTTCTTTACGTCTGTAATTTGTTGTGAAAGTTCTGTCTTAGCTAAAGCGAAATGATAAAATGCGTACGCAATGAAGAATCGATGTATTAAAAAGGATTATAGGTTTTATTTTGTTAAAAACAAAATATTTCATTAACATAGATTTCACCTGGGGTTATTGGAATAACTTATACATCAAAGGAAAAACATACAACGATCAAGAAATTCATGATTGAGAATTTTGAAAACTGTCAATGAGTACGTGTTGTAGAAACGTACGCGTTATTGATCGGCAATATGAAACGAACGATTTCGATCGCGTACTAACTGCACCTTTATTTTATAGATAAAATATTTTATATCTAGAGAAAATGTTCTGGTAAATGGTATTACCGATGTTGTGGACCAATGTTTAATGTATGGAATATCGAGGTATGAGGTGTCAAGGTTTGGGATATCGAGGATCTGTTCTCAGATTCTGTCTGTGAAGGTTTCGCGATATGGAAATTATAGTTATTCAAATGTTGAGGTTCGTGATACTGAAGTTGGGAATATCGAGGTTCCGCTATAGTTTGGAATACAGAGGTTCTGATGTAAATGTTTTGTATATCGAGGTTCGCAATGTCGAGGTTCGTAATATCGAGTCTCGCAATATAGAGATTCGCAATGTCGAGGTTCGGAATATCGAAGTTCGCAATACCGAGGTTCGCAATATCGAGGTTCCCAATATCGAGGTCCCTAATATTGAGGTTCGCAATATCGAGGTTCGCAATATCGAGGTTCGCAATATTGAGGTTCGTAGTACCGAGGTTCTAAGTATGGAAGTTCGGAGTATTGAACTCCGCGATACAATATTAGGCACATACTATGTGCGAAAGGCGAATGCGGCGAGATCCGGTCTTCGCCGCACAGATGTCTCCTGCTACGAGTCGGCTATAAAGCGGCGGAGGGTAATAATCTTCGTGCTCCTCTACCACCCTTCGCCTTATTTAAGCCCCCAAATTGCATTTAGCCCTTGCGCCAGTTTCGTGGCTCGTGCTTTTTCTTTGTTTTCTGGGTCACGCCGTGCCGGGGCCATATGGGGAAAGGATAATACAATAAGCACGTGATAAGTCTGGGTAATGGTTTTCGCGTAAAATTCGGTTAATTACTCCTCGAGGAAGCGAAGAGCAGTCGTTAAATATGAACCTGAACTTTTTTTATGACGGCGTGGTTCCTGTAAGGTTGGAAGTAGTCTTTGAATGACTCCATTCTTGGGTTTTTGTAGTTCGGAATGAAATTGTGTTCTTTGGCATTCACTATGCAATTACCCTACCCGTTGTTTTCAGGACATTATTATGTGATGTTTTATGGTCGAAGTGAACATGGTAATGCGCGTTTGAATAAGAGAAGACTGGACTGCCTTTTATTTGTTATGAAATTGTATATAATGTTTTAAATATTTGTAGTGAATAAGTTGTAAGAACTATACACTTTGTGCATGAAGTTGATAATAACATAATTACGAAAACGTTTTCTCAGAACCTCTGATGACACAGAAACTGATTCGTAATTTTATGACAAACATGTTGACGTTAGTCATTTTAGAATTTATTTTTATTTCTACTTTGTTGTGTTTTCCTTTCGCGATTTTTCTTTTTTTCTTTTTTTACTCTTTCTATCTTTTCCATTTTATGTTAGCGTCTTAATTAGTCTCAGTTTCTTCTTTCTTTCTTATACAGTTCTCCATCGCCCTGTTATATTTCTTAGAAGTATTTAAAAAAAAATCATCAATCTCAAATATCTGAAAAGGTATCTATAATTCTCTGGCTCTCGTATTTCATTTTGTTTTTAATTTAGTATCTCTTTCTGCCTGCTCTTCTAAACTTTATACTAAGCTTATTTCTTCTGCTCTTTCCCAGTGTTCTTCATTTTTATCTTATTTGAAAATTCAGTATTACAACCCCCTTCTTTTGAATCCGCCTTTTCTGCTTAAATTTTCTTATATCCCTTTCCACCTTCCATTTTGCTCTTTCGTTCTTTCGCGAAAATGTCAAGAGGTCGCGTGTTGACACAAAATTAAATTCGTGAGAAGTAGCCCACTTAGCGGTGTAGGTTACGCGTAGGAGACGAAAAAAAAAAAGAAGCGGAATGACTCCCGGAGAAAAAAAAAGTCACAATCGCATTTAAACCCGTCCGGCAAAGGCGCCCCTAGCGGTGGGAGCTGCAATTACATCAGCGTGGCCCCTTCTGTGGCGTACGGGCAGTCGCTGCGTATTAACGCGTGTCGGTCCAGAGCGAAATTGCGCCATGTGGCGCCTCCAGTGGAGCTTTTTCGTAATTTAAATGACTTCACTGGAGTATGAAAGTAGTGACTTGAGTGTACGATACGTCGCAGATTAACGATGTTTAGGTATATCAGAAGTCAAAATTGTTCGAAAAGCGACCATTTGGAATTGATAGATTTACTAAAAGGGATACAACTCTGTGTATTCACGTGAACAGCATTATTTTTGTATTATTTATTTTTTTCATTATTTTAGTATTGCTATTGGAGATGTAAGAAAAACACCTGACTTCTATTGACGAGAATATGGCTTCCGATAATATTTACAGTAAACCCTCGTTAGTGGGAACTCGCTTAACACGAATTTCGCCGTGACACGAACAAAACTTCGTCCCCGGCAAGGGATTACCGTAGTATCCCTTTATAATACTCGAATAGCACGAATTTTTATTTCACGAACTCCGGCAATTAGGTCCCTTGGAATTCTTGTTAATGAGGGTTTACTGTGTAGCGATTGTGAGGTTCATGTGGTGAATTTTAGGTTGCTACGTGTACCTGCAGAACTTTATACACTAATATTAAAATTAGTTAGGTTTGATAAAAATACAGTTCATTTTTTCGAAGTCACGTGTGTCCTTTTTTGGGGGAAAGTTGATCTTGTGGGTTCAACACCACTCAAGAAGTACAAGCTAACGGCCTCCGGTTCTGTGTTGATACCAGATTCTGCAAACGTATGTGTCAGGAAAGTCTAGGTTCAAAATAGACACGCTTGTGTCCCGATTCTTATGTAATTACATTTTTTTTCGTTGCATGTTCAGATCTCAAAATTGTGATTTTCAATCACAACACAATATCAGAATTTTTCGTTGCAAATATTTATTTGTAAGGATGTTGTAGTATATTATTGAGTAATTTATTTTGTTTGTAAATGAGAAAATGAGAGTGTATTTTGATATTACATTTCATATCCCTTTCAATACATATTCTTATCGTTTTCATTACACATTTATGTTCATATTTTGTTGTTTCATACTACATATTTTTTCGGTCTGTACGTGACATGACTGAAAAGTAACGAGCTTCGGCTGGAAGGAAACCGAAGAAAAGTGTTTGGAGCAGCAAACAGAAACATTTCGGATCTGGCTGTATAATTCCTATCGATCTCTGAACGTATTTGGATCCCAGTGCAGTTGTTTTCTCTTTGGTTCGTCTGTCGCGCCTTTCGTCTCCGCCATGTGCGTTGGACAAACGCCTATCGTGCCGCGCCGCCTGGAGCACAGCTGTCATGACAGAACGGCTGACAGCTGAACAATCGGCGCGCAGTTGGATGTAGCTGCAGAGTGGGGATGGGGAAACCAGAGGCCAACGCTGTCGCCAGCATAATTTTAAGGGCAGCTACGTCCGGAACGGGTAAAAAAAATCTGGGAAAAAATCTAAAAATAATTTTGTAGCTAACCTTAAAAAAATCGAAGTTGTAGTGAAAATCGAACTTTTAACCATATTCTTATGGTTGATTAAAACAAGTTGGTGATTGACAGTTGTGTTTCTGAAGCCTGTAGCTTCATACAATGTGAGAATATGATTTGGTTACTTTTGTATTTATTTCAAGTGGTTATTTTCGTGACCCGGGAACACGTGTTCAGTTCTACGCAATCTGTGAACGACGCTCCTTTCCAGTCGCAACTGTCAATCACCAACTTCTTTTAATCGGGCCGTAGTGCACTTTCTTGTACTCTAATATAGAATTAAAAGACACGTTTTCAATCTTCTTGATGTCTTCCGGGCTGATGGGCCGTGGTCCAATTGGCTTGGAACTGCCAAACGTTTCGCCCACAACTGCGGTCGCCAGTAAGCCGTTAGCCGTGCGGTTTACCAGTCGCCAGTAAGTCGCTGTCCCGGACACTTCGCCCGAGACCTCGCCACTGAAGATGCCCACCGCAGTTGTGGGCGAAACGTTTGGCAGTTCCAAGCCAATTGGACCACGGCCCATCAGCCCGGAAGACATCAAGAATATTGACTCCGGCCGTGAAAGCCTTCAATACGTTTTCAATCGTTTTTTTTTAAAAAAAATTGGAAGTGCAAAATGGATATTACATAAAATACTCCCAAAATTAAAATATTTCCGTAATTCGCTTTCTCAAGATGACACGAAGAAATACACGAGATAAAAATGTGGCGTTGAGTGTGAGTTGTGTTCGTTTGTCTTGTGTTTGTTGGATACTCTGTAAATGTGATGGCTCAGTTCTCTGAGTCCTGATGAAATAATCGTGTTTACAATATTTCAATATCCGTATTATTTCTGTTGTGACCATTCCTTTTTTTTCGCAATCGGTACGAAATCTTTAGCGATGAAGGGTAAAGATGGAATTTTTACCAACTTCAACAATAGCAGAGGTACTTACTAACTTTATTTTTAAAAAAATATTGTAAAAAATATTTCGCTAAAAAATACACAAAATGAACGTAGGTTGCGCTGTCGACATGGGAGTGTGCCAACCTTCCTCTTGTGCCTGCGCTGACGTTCAGAACGCACTAAAGCCGTTCTGTAGGCAGCATATCAATAGAGCATGTTCGCCTGTTCGACCTAGATATCCACTACGAAAGTTGTGCTCGGATTTACTTCTAAGTATTTATTGACATCTTCTGGTTTATTCAGTCTCGTGTTTGACACTGCTCCACGTGTTATCTTTTTGTCTAAAACAGTGGTCACCAATTCTCGATTCAGGTTGAATGCGGGTAAAATACATGCCATGCACCACGTGCGGTCCATGGCATATATTTTAGCGGTCCCAAACAAATACTCATTTAATCTGCAATGCTACCTGTTTGTTACGCGCATGACATAAGGACCTTTCTCAAGCATAAATATTCTGAAGTCAGTACTAAGGAACTGCATTCGAAATACTTCTTCCAAAGCCAATGTTAACAATTTAGTGACAAAAAAGTGTCGGGGCGCGAATTAAATTCAAGAAATTTACTGTGCTTTGTGTTATTAATTAACATTGTCAAGTGTAAGCATACACGTAGGCCCCATTATACGTAATCGCTTCAATTATACTAGCGTTTATTTGTTTAATAAAATAACATGATACGTAACACAATCATATCATAATTATAATTATATTACAATGTTATTAGATGTATTTAGAAGGGCTTTTGATGTAAATCAGCTGTTGACGATTTCATCCAATCGGGAGCTTGAACGCCACCATAGTGTCGTCACTGTAGCGACATGGTCTCGTTTGGATGAAACTGTCAACAGCTGATAAACTTCAAACGCACCTCTTAATAAATCCAATAACATTGTAATATAATTATAATTATGACATAATTGTGTTACATATCATGTTATTTTGTTATTAACGCGGCTCGCTTGCATCTTACCAAACTCCAAAATGGCCCTTTAGTTCAAAAAGGCTGAAGACCATAAATTCGTCTCTCGTTATTTCCTGGCGCTGCGCGGCGCCGGTAAACTGCTGTTGGCGATTGGCAGAAACGCGGCGAAGACTGCGCGCGCTGTTCCGCGCGGGTGGCTGCCAAAAGGCCTATCGCGGCTCCGCAGCAGCGGTGGAGGGGGAGAGGAGGAGGAGGAAGACGAAGAAGACGGTCGGGTCGTCCGGGGCTATCGGCGCGGATCCATCGCAGACGGAGCAGCTCGCGGGGGGACTCGCCACCGCACGGCGCGTCGGCGCCCCGCCCCGCTCCGCTGCGCCTCTGTGGCCCAACGCCCACTCGGGGTGTGCAGGGAGTGCCACGCCCCGACCCGCCTCGACACGCTCCCCGCCTCGTCCCGCCCCGCCCCGCCCCGGCCCGCGCCCCATCCCGCGCCCCATCCCGCGCCCCCGCGTCCCGCCCCACGTCCCGCCCCGCGTCACGCCTCGCCGCGCCCCGCCACGCGTCCCGTCCCGCGCCCCGCCCCGCCCTGCGTCCCGCTTCGCCCCGCCCCGCGCCCCGCCCCGCGTCCCACCTCGCCCCCGCCCCGTGCCTTACCCCGCGTTGCGCCCGGCCCCGCGTCCTGCCCCGCCCCGCGTTCCGCGTCTCGCCCCGCGTCTCGGCCCGCATCCCGCCTCGCCCCGCCCCGCCCCTCGCCACGCACCCCGCCACGCGTCACGCTCAGTGTTCCTCCTCGCTTCCCACCGGGCAGCCCTTTCCTCGGCCCGCCACGCGCCCCGCCCCGTGCCCCGCCCTGCGTCCTGCCCCGCCCCGTGCCTTCCCAGCGCTCCGCCCACACCCCGCCTTTTCCCGCGCCCCACCCGGCCCCGCGTCTTACCCCGCGCTCCGTCCCGGTCCGCCCCGCCACGCGCCTCGCCCGCGTCCTGCTCTCTGTCCCTCCTCGCGTTCCATCATGTGCCCCTTTCCTCGCCCCGCCCCGCGGCCACGCCCCGCAGCCCCACCTCACCCCGCCCCCTGTCCCGCCAAGCGCTCCTGTCCGCGCCCCTCGACCATCGTCCCGCCCCGTAATTCGCTTCGGGCCGCCCCGCGGCAACTTGGTTTCGCCCCGCCCCGCCCCGCTCTGTCTCTTCTCGTCCTGCCCATATTTTTCCATCCTCTCTTCTCTCTCATGTCATACTTTAACCATTGTTCTCCCCCACTTCCTCTGTCCCCATCCCGAACTACTTTCCCGCCTCTCGCCTCGCCCACTCCGTTCTCCTACTCCCACTCCCGTTCGGCTACTCCGACTCCGTTCTCTTTCCCCACTCTCTTCACTGCGTATCCACCTCGCCGCTCCTTTCCTGCCGCTCTTCTTCAGAGCCTTTACCTCTCTCCTTTCTTCTCCCTGTCTCGCCGTCGCCGCCTCTTCTTCGCGCCCGCTCTTCTTCATACCTTTTCCTTCTATTCCCTCTCTTTCATCCGGCTGTTGTTTATTGCCGCTTGCGTTATTTTCTCTGCTCTCTCTACTCTCCTCCTCCTCCTGTCTCGTTCTTCACGTCCCTCACTCGCCTCTCTTCGCACTCCCCCGTAACATTTCCTTTTCGTTGTTTGCGTCTCTCCTTCTGCTTCCCTGCCCACCTTCCCATCCATCTCACCTTCTTCCCAGTACGTTTCAAACCGCAGCACAAATGCACTGCTCTCTCCTGCTTCCTCATGAATTCAGTTCCTCCAGCTCTCTCCCCTTCACTGAGTTTTCACCATTGCCCTATACCATGCGCCCCGTCCATTTGAATTCCCCTATCCGACTTCATTTGACCGACCTGTCCAAAGCTGTTAACTTGTAAGGCGAAATCCATAGTTTCCGTCTGCGTCCACAGAGATATATACATGAAAGCAAACACGACCCCGTCTTGGCCGTGTGTTTCTCAGCGATAGTTCGTAACAGCTGTCTATCATTTATTGCCGTAATTATCTCATAAAGTACTCCCACGGCGCGACCGCGCATAATGCTGCACATGAATACTGTGAACTCGTGTCTTGCGTTTCCTCCCCAAGTCCGCGTCCGTCCTCGCCTGCTTCCTTGGCGAGGACGCCGCGTCCTCGAGCGTCGTGCTTATCTGCGCGAGCGCGCGCGCGGGGCCATTGAGGGCGGCTTCCGGGGACAATCGCCGGCGCTTCCGGTCGTTGGTTGCAGGCTGTACCGGCAGGCGGCGCGCGCGGCGGGAGCGCTGGTTGGCGTAACCCGCTTTACGGCCGCCGCGTCCCCAAACAGCCAACTTGTCGCCGCTCGCTGCTTCACGGGTTCCCCTTATCTGCACCACGCCCCGTGCCCCGCGCGGCCCACTCCCCACCCTTCTAGCTCCTCCCTCCCCTCCCTTTCCCACCCCCCTTTCCCATCCCTCCCTTGCCTCCCCTACCCTGCCCACCCTCCCTTTCCATCCCCTCCATTTCCCACCCCATCCCTTTCACATCCCTTCCCTTTCCCATTCCCACCATTTCCCCTCCATTTCCCATCCACTCTCTCTCCCCTCCCCTCTCTTTCCCCTCACTTTCCCACCCCGACATAACTTCCCCTCATCCAGATCATCCCCTCCACAATGGCCCCCTTCCCTCCCCACCCTTCTAGCCTCTCCCTCCTTTTCCCCTCCCCACCGCGACACCTTCCCCTCCCCAACATCACCCAGATCCTCCCCCTGCACACCCATCCCCTTCTCCCTTCTCCACCCTGCCCAGTCTCCAACCTTCTAGCCCGTCCGACGCAGCCTTCTCGCCCCACCTGTTTCTCATCCCCCTCTCCATCCTCTTACTTCCCCTCCCGTACCACGCCCCTCCCCCACCCTTTCTACCACCCCACCCCACGACACCTTCCCCTCCCCGCATCACTAGATCCTCCCTCTCCCTGCCGTGCCACTCCCCATCGTCTGGCCCCGCCGACCCTCCCCAGTCACACTCCCCGCCCCACCCCTCGCCCTCTCCCACCCCACGTTGGCTCTTCCTTCCCTTCCCCTCCCGACCCCATTCCCCACCCACCTAGTCCCTGCGCACCCCTCACCCTTTTCCACTCACTCTCTCCCTTCCCCGGCCTGCTTACTCACTCTTTTTTTGCCACATCAACGCACTTTCGTCGCCGTTCATCACCCCACCTTCTCTCCACTTAGAACCTCCCCACCCCTGCCCCTTTTCCGCCTCTCTTTGTCCGTTCCCCATCCCTGCCCTTCCTACTCTCTGTCCTGTCCTCCCTTTTCCATCCCTCTGCCCTTCTCCGCCCCATCACACCCCACCTTGCCTCTTCCATTTGTAATCAACGTCCACTCTGCCTCTTTTCTCCATTTCCTTCTCTTCGCCTTCCCCATTTCCTTGCCCCTCTCCCCCTCGTCTTCCGTCTCTGCCGCTCTGCTTTCCTCTCTCCCCTCTCAGGCCCTGCCACGGCTCGCTACCCGTTCTTTCGTTTCATCTCCATGACAACCAGCCCCCTCCCTTGTGTTTATTCCTCCTCGTTAAGCGTCATCCTCACGTGTCGTGTCTCACCCCGCGTGCCTTTTTGTCGCATCGACACATCCCTCGCTAATTTGCCTCGCCCCATCTTGTGCTACACTTGCCAGCGACGCCTAGTACGGTCGCATTTTACTCCTTGTCTACATCACACACCCCTTCTACATCCCATCTCCTTGGACATATCTCCCCGCACTTCAACACCTCTCCCCTTGCGCGTCCACCCTCTGCACATCATCCCTCCTCGCACATCCCTTTCCCCCTCCACATCTCCCAGGACACCTCATATTCCCCCCTCCCGATTTCTACAAGGCTGTTCCCTTCCCCTACGCATCTCTCCACTCCCCCAATTGCACCTCACCCCGCTCGACCGCACATCAACCCTCCTTCCACGTGCCTCTCCCCCCCCACATCTCCCCTGACACCACAATTACCCACCCTCGGACTTCTACAAGATCATCCTGTTGCCCTTGGTATCTCCCTCCCCCCCAATTCCACCCCACCTCACGCGACCGCATATCTCACCGCACGTCCATATCTCTCTCCTCTCCGCATATCCTTCGAGACCGCATATCTACCCCCCACCCCACTTCCACATATCTGTTCCCCTCCGCATCTTCCCCGCACACGTGACCGCATATCTATCCTCACTTCCTAACCTCTAACCACGGTAACTCCCCCTCCTCCTTCCCTCCCCTCAAGTGAACTCCCCTCCCCTCCAACGCCCCTCCCCCATCCGGCCACATATCGCTTCCTGACTGACTTCCGCAACCTTTTTCCCTTCTTCTCTTCCACACCTCCTCCCTCACTTCTCGCTCCGCCACGCTTTTTCTGTCCTTTCCCCTTCGCAAGCCTTCGAACTGCCTCTCTCTCTTTCGACTTTATAAAATTTCCCGTAGTTCTCGGGGATCCAAGATTCTTTAGCTTGTATACTCTTTTTCAAGAAAAAGTTCGGAGCGTCAAACACTTAAGGGTTTTTTCAATAAAACTTGTTCACGGTAAATAATTTTATTTTGGCTAAGTAAGAAATCACGTATCGGCGCTGCGGCCCACTAGAGTGGTTTCATCAATGTTTGGCCTTCTAGCTATTGTACATAAAATTGAGAACTCCAGCTCTATGTGAGAGGTGGATCGATTGATGTTTTGAAGGACGCCAATTGGTTCATTAGTCCCGTTAGTGCAGTGAATGTCATATCCCGGTAAGTGGCGGTGTTCCTCGGCCGTTGGCTGATGGGATCCGGCGCTAACATACACATCGGCGTGCTAAAGGTTTCTCCCTCCAAGTGTCTCTCCTACTGGGGAACCTCCCCAGCCGGGGAAACTGGATTATATCTAAACTCCCGCCGTATGTGATAGTGTCTAGAGCATGTGTGTGTGAGTGTAAGGGGAGAGGATAGGACGAAGAAGGGAAAGGAAAGATTGCCCGGGTTCGTTGTTTAGCTTAGTGCTCCGGCATTCTCCTGATATTGAGCGGAGAAACCTCAAAACTACCGATCAGAGCGAAAGCCGTCCAGATGGCGCCGCGTCGATAGCAGCGATGCAGATGTTTCGACCGTGGCCTTCTTCAGGGAGTCTCTCAGGATCACGGGGGCTCGGATGTTCTGTGTGGCTGTGTAGGGACCGTGATTTGGTTGGCTGCTCAGCCGGCCAATCCTGCGGGACCGGGCAGTGACGTCGGGAGAGGTGAGATCGGACAACCGAGAGCCTTCACATGACTCTGGCCGCTGAAGCCTACAATTACTTTTACCGATCAGAGCAGCCGGCTGCTGAAATTCTCCTTCATACTGCGGCTAAATTCGTTTCAGCTATGTAGCTAGTGTTGCAAATGCACCGCCGTGCAGATTCGGGACCTATATTTTGATTTATTTAAAGTGGCAACTCAGTGTCACGAACTGGAAGGAGAGGGAGACATCGTCATCCAATCGGTAGCTCCAATACAAAAAAATTAAATTGTAACGAAGCTCCTAATTGGATGACAGTGTCGCCGTATTCGTCCAGCTCGGGACCTTGAGGCGCCACTACATTTAAATCGGAGTATATGGATATTGAATTGAATTGAATTGCCTTATTTTACGTGGCGAGACTCAAGCCATGAGGCCTGCTCTTTCGTCTGACCACGCAAATTTTGTTACACTCCTTTCACCAACTAGTGGAGAAAGAAGGTATTACTGAGGCGACGAAACCGACGATTTGAATTTAGCTCAGAGGCTTCATTTAGGCTTGAGGATCTTTTACATGCAAGTAAATCTACTAACATGGGACAGCCGGCTTTACTTCCCCTCCGAAGGAAGGCGTACGAAGGATTTTTTCGCCCCTAAAAATCCACGGCTTCGGTCGAATTTGAACCCACGAACTTGGGTATAGCAGTCCGGTACGCCACCGTCGCCAAATATAGGAGACGTTGCAGAGATAACGTCTCCGAGCTCACTCAGCCGGGAGTGTGGGGGGGGAACATTGCACGCGTGTTGCAGCGTGAGTGGGGGATCGAAGAAGGATCCGCTTTTCCAAGTGGCTGGTACGGGGCTGCCACTAACAGAATATCCGCCATATTTCTCGCCCGCCACGCCCTCCTAACTCTGAGCGATGCCTCGTAAATTCCTCTCCGCCGCCGTCAACATCGTCGTGAGGGCGGGCGAGCCAGCCAACTTCCAGGTGGACGCTGGGACGGCAGGGTGGGACGGGGATCTCTGCTGGAGACGAGGTTTGAGGCTGCCTCGGAAGTCTGTTTATTTTATTATTTATGTATTCATTATTTATTTATTTGGTCAAAAAACAGTAAAAACTTTATATGACGTGTGGGGAAAGAGATTATCAGCGCACGTTTTCTTGAGGCCCAGAATTGAAAAAGGAACATTTGAAAAACTAGAAAGAAGAATTTAGAAAATAATTATTATTTTAGAAAAATAAAAATATTTGAAAAATGTTTGTTCCCGAGTTATAGAAAATCAATTTCAACGGTAAATGAACTGCTGATTTGATTTTTCTGCATTGCTAACAAAATAGTAATGAACATCAGTTCTACTCCTCCCATTACAAGCAAAAGGAGTGCTCAACAAAACGTGCGCACGGTGAAGTTACATTTACGCCCAGAGACAAAACAATGGGCCATCTCAGAATTTGCTCAATGGATCAGGGAAACTGGACAAAAACCTTGATGGGGTCTTGGGGAGATGGGGTCTTAAACGGTTTTGGGGGCAGAGGCGGATTTAGCCGATGATCGTAGATTTTCCTTAAATAATAAACGTAGTTGTTATTGTATTGTATATTATTTATGTATTGTAGATTTGATAATATACAAGATTATTGTTTAAATAATTACATAATTCGAACAAATAAATATTTAAATCAATTTTGCCAAATCAGGGAAAGGTAAAAGAAATCATGGCCCCCATGGCCCTCTCCTTGGATCCGCCAATGTGGGGGAGGTAAAAATTTTTAAAAAATGCACATACTTTCCCGCATTATTTGTAACTTTGACTTGTGACTTTCCGAAATTGATATTTTTTTCGAAAATTTGAAAAATTTAACCGACATCGCACCTACGCCATTTTTATAAGTGGACTTCGCTCTATCCGATTTAAAATATCAAACATTTTGAGCTCTTTTTGAGGAGATATTAAACATGTCTTTGAGGTTTTATGTACAAAATCAAAATATCCGTTTCAAATTCAAGGAGTCGCGACCTCGCGCAAATTAATCGCGAATGTCAGTTTTGGTGAAAATCCTACTTATGGTCTAACCGCTAACGTATTCAATGAGGAACACAGAGAAAGACAGGCAGGTAGACAGAAACATACGGACAGGCAGACAGAAACATACAAACAGGCAGACAGAAACATACAAACAGGCAGACAGAAACATACAAACAGGCAGACAGAAACATACAAACAGGCAGACAGAAACATACAAACGGGCAGAGAGAACATACAAACAGGCAGAGAGAGAGAGAGAGAGAGAGAGAGAGAGAGAGATGGGCGGACGGATTGAGGGACAGACGGACGTTTATATGTAAAGCAATTTTTCGGTATCATTGAATTAGAAAACGTGGATTCTGAATTCCTAATGTGTTAAAGGCAGCGCTGTGAAACAGGAAGCTAGAGAGGATCTGGGAGCGACGAAGCGGGACGAGGCTGAGGAAAGCAGGAAGCAGGAGGGCGAGGCGGGAGGAGTGGATTGAAGCGGGCAGGAAGGAGACGACCAGGGCACGGGAAGCGCGTTGCTGACGGAGGAGCAGAGACCACTGGGAGGAGGTGCGGGTGGGCGTGCAGCATGAGCAGGGCGGGCGCGACGACGGGACGACGGGGTATGCGAGGCGGAGTGGGACTGATACGGTAGGCGGGGCGAGAAGGACCGGCGGGGCGGGGCGGGCGGGGCGAACAGGCTGGGGGGAGGGGAGAGGCGGACCGGCGGGACGGGCAGGGCGGGTTGGGACGAGCTGGCGGGTGGGGCGAATAGGACGGACGGGCGGGCAGGCGGCCTGGACGGGCAGAGCGGTCGGGTCAGCGGTGTGGGATGGGATGGGTCGGGCGTGGCGGACAGGACCGGCGGGGTGGGGCGAGCAAAGCGAACAGGGTGGGTGGGGTGGGGTGAGCAGGGTGGGGCGAACAGGACTGGGGAGAGGGGCAATGCGAATAAGTAGGACGGGCGGGGTGAGCAGGGCGGGCGGGGCGAGCAGGGCGGGTGGGGCGGGCGAAGCGGGATGGGCAGAGCGAGCAGGATGGGACGGGCGAGCAGGGCGGGCGGGACGGGCAGAGCGGTCGGGTCGGCGGGGCAGGATGGAATGTGACGGGCAGGGTGGGCGGGGCGGACAGAACCGGCGGGGTGGGGCGAGCAGGGCGAGGCAGGCGGGGCGAACAGGATGGGTGGGGTGTGGTGAGCAGGGTGGGGCGAACAGGACTGGGGAGAGGGGCGGTGCGGATAAGTAGGACCAGGGCGGGCGGGGCGGGATGGGACGGGCAGGAGGGGCGACGCGAGCGGGTGCGACGGGCAGTGCGAGCAGGGCGGGCGGGCGGGCGTGGTGGAACAGGCAGGGAGGGCGGAGCGGGCGGAGTGGATGGGTCGGGTCGGAGCGGGGTGAGACGGGCAGGCGGGTGGGGCGAACCGAGCGAGCGGACGGGCGGAGTAGCCGGTTCAGCGGGGAGGGCGGGGCGGGCGGGACGGGCAGGGTAGGCGGGGCTTTCGCGGCGGGCGAGGTTGAGGACTGGCGAGGCGAGCGGGGCGGGCGAATGTAAATTAAAATTACGTAGCTTAAGCTGCCCGCGCGGAATCCACGCAGAGCTCTCACGCCCCATCCCTCTCTCCCCCTCGCCCTCTCCCTGCCGCCCTCTCCGCGCAGCGACTCCGTCCCGAGCAGCTGCTGGTGCGCGGACATGCAGATAAGAGCACAATGGAACGCGGGCGGGCAGCAGGGAAGCAGCTGCAAAGCCGGCCTACTTGCGAATACACTCCGGAGACCTCCGGGACCCGGAACAGATGCCGAACCCAAAGAAGGGAACAATTTGCTGCTGTGTGGGCGAGAGAGGGGACGGAAATATTCAGGTCTATGGACGATATTCTTGAAATGAAAATGTTTTAAAACATTTTGGGGCATTTGGCTGAGGGTTGAGTTGGTGGTCGTACATCTTTTCGGTAAAGGTTTTCTTGTTGGGACTGAGTCGCTGTCTGGGGGAAAATTCTAGCGGCCGGCTGCTCTGATCGGTAGTTTTCTGTGGTTTCTCTGAGCAACACCAGGCGAATACCGGAGCAACACCGTAACACATGGGCCGCGCGGTCTTTCCTTTCTCTCCTTGTTTTATCCTCACTTACAGACATACTTTCATGCACTACACTACCACACATGTGGAGAGCTTACACGCAACACTCACCGTGCTGGATACTCGGATTGACATGAAATTTTCTCGGCTTGTTGAGCATCTCTCAAAACCCCTACATACAAATTTTTACGTGCTATGAAGCATTCCTAGTAGTGTTTTTGCGGTAATTAGTATTGGGATCTTTCATGACCTTACAGCCTGGGAAACGACGGAAATCGCTGCTCGCCGCCGATAGTGACAGCGCGGTGTGTGAGAAACGGCTGCAGAACCACAGCGATCAGCGATTTCCGCCCTTCCTCTGGCGGTAGTCACAGTATACTTGTCAGCTCTGTCTAGGGAATCCCTCGAGTCCATCGTGCTAGCCACGAGTTATCTGACGGGAATCAGAGCACACCTAGGGCGGTATTGCGGTAGCACACTTCGTCTCTGTCGGGTTTTCGGTATCGGTGCGTAGCTTTTATACTCTTCCTCGTCTGGCACGTCTCCGCAGAAGTTTTCCCTCTCCTGTCGGGGCTGTGCATTGTCTCAGGTGAATTGAATTGAATTGAATTAATGCCTTATTTTGGCGTGACTCAGTGGCGAGACTCAGGCCATGAGGCCCGCTCTTCCGTCTGAACACGCAAATTTCGCTACGCTCCTTTCACCAACTAGCGGAGAAAGAAGGTATTATCTCGGGCGACGAAACAGACGATTTTGAATTTTGCTCACAGGCGTCATTTAGGCTTGAGGATCTTTTACATGCAGTAAATCTTCTAACATGGGACAGCCGGCTTTACTTTCCCTCCGAAGGAAGGCGTACGAAGGATTTTTCCGCCCCTAAAAGTCCATCGATCGGGTTTGAACCCGCGAACTTGGGTATAAGCCTCTGTCCGATACGCTAACCGCTACACCACCACCGCCGCCAGGTGCAGCCCCCGCCGAATTTCCCCTTCTCAGTCCTACACAGCGCGCGGGCCGCTATTTGTGGAGTATACAGGGTGTCCGGGAAGGGAAACGTCGAAGCTTCGAAAATAAGCACTTAAGACAATTCTAAGCATATTTTGTCTAATAAACTACGAGGATATTCCGAATGACTGAGCCACAATTAGCATTCAAAAGTTGGTTTGAAAAAATGATTTCTAGGTAAAAATTTGCATTTTGGAAGCATAGAAACACTCCAGAAACATATAAGTTGTTTATTATTTATAAAAGAAATGAATATATTTGCTCAGACAGAAAAATTAAGCGAGAAATAAAAGAGCAATGGAATTGTATAAATTGGGTGCTTTTTTATTTCTCGCTTACTTTTTCTTTCTGAACAAATATATTCATTTCTTTTATAAATAATAAACTTATATGTTTCTGTTTCTATGATTGCATATTGCAAATTTTTGCCTAGAAATCAATTTTTCAAACCAACGTTTGAGTGCTCATTGCGGCAACGTTTGAGTGCTCATTCGGAATACCAACGTAGTTTATTAGACAAAATATGCTTCGAATTGTCTTAAAAGCTTATTGTCGAAGTTTCCACGTTTCCTCCTCGGACATCCTGTATAGTTGGCGTATCCCCCTAGAGAATATTGCTTGTCCATCGTGGTGGCCATGTGTTGACGGGTGGGAAACCACTTAGTACCCGTGTTTGTCCCAGGTCATTCCTTTTAAGCTTCTGTCCGTCACGGGTGTAGATCAACGGATCCCAAACTGTTTTTGGTCACATTGCCTCTTCCGTGGAACCTTCATTTGGGTCGGGAACTTCATTAAAGCAATGTTAGAGACAGATCTCTCCATGAATCTTAATATCGTATCACTTTATACACCTGTTAACTGAATTCGTAAGTTGTTACGGGAATACGTAAGTTTTATTGAGGATTTGTGTTTGTGAATATTCTTTCTGAACTCTTTAATGACGGCTCACCGGATGTGATGAATGAGTTTTGAAACCGCTAGTCTACAGACTCTTGGACACTACAGACACTACTGACTACAGACTCAGTAGACGAATCTTAAGTAGTTTTGTTCCTCAGAATTTCAACAACAGAAAGTGTTTCAGCATAAAAATAAATTGAGTGATATGAATTAATTTCTTTCCCTAATTTTTGCACTCAGGGATTATTCGTCTATTTCGATTTGTCCATCGATGTCATCTAGAACTTGTATTTCCGAAATAAAATTTGAAGTTTGATCCGTGTTGTTTTAACTGTTGCACTTTGAACTGGACCTTCAATATTTTTGACGAACTACTCTGGTAGACGTCTTACTAATTAATTCCCAGAGCATATGTAATTCCCAATCATAATGCTACATGGGTCTTTACAAAATTAGTTCATATTCATGTCCGTCATTTGTTACTTTCACAATAACGAACATAGTCCCGATTTTGACATTGATATGCTTTCCTTGTTTTGCCATTTGTTTCTGTCTTCCAATTCCTATTTTGCCTGTTATTGATTTAGTACGTTTATGTTAATTAATGTTTTAATCTGACATCATACGATTAAATGTGAGTAATAGTTTACAAATGATGATGCCACTCCGTGTATGAAGTGAACGATATGCATGTTCCACTGTCATTGGAGAATTACAATTGTGTAAAATGAACGTTCCTAAAAGACTACCATACAAGGCGAAGAAAATAAATAATAGTATGAACAGTATATCACGGTTTTTTCGTCCTTATTGAACGTCCTTAAAATTCTTATTCAGAGGAAACGTCACCTAATGTCGACACATTTTTTAAAATTTCTTTCTAGAGATAATATTCCATGTTACTTTTTGTATCATCTTCGCATATACTTTTCAAGTAACAACCCTAGTAACAACCCTGTGCTTTGTTCACTTGGTATCCATACTGTAATCAAGATATTTTAAATATGCAAGTATATATGAAATAGGAAATAGTCTTACACGTTTATGATGAAAGTAAAAGATTACACGAATTGCAATATAATAATTGGCGTGAAATGAAAAAAAGAATAATTAGTTTTTAATGGAAGGGTAATTTCGTACTTATCGTTACCCTTTCTTCCTTTTTGTAATCATTTCCAATTGTGCACTTGCTTCTTGTGCTCGGCTGGAAGCCCTCTCTCGTTAAAATTGTCAATATTTATCCCCCAACGCTTTACTAATTTCCAATCGAATCATCGGCGAAAACATTTTCCAAACCGATCACAATTCATTGCAGCGTTTCGTCCCACAGCCACCCCACCCAATAAAGATTCGTCCTCGATTGAATTTTAACTCAAATTACATTTCGATGACAACCTGCTAAATTCCATCCATCAAACCGAATCATGACGGAGCAGCACACGCTCGGGAGGTATTGTTGCAAACAGCTGCCGCACGTCGAGCAAAAAACAAAGGACGGCGATACCATTAGGAGGCGCCATTGCAGCAGGCTTTGACAAATGCGAAAGAGCGTGGGAGTCGAAGGCGGTAAAGGATAGCGGATGTGCACTCGGTACATGTATCTCCCCATATTCAGATTGGAAAATTAAATCTGGATATTGTTAAGGATTCGTGTCCTCCATAATTTGTTGTACGACTTTGTTTAATTTTTTACCTAAATTCAAATTACTATACTTTTTCATCAAATTTTAATAATTATTTCTAGATCTAAAGGGCTACACGAGCAATAATCTTATAACCACAGTTCTTATACTCTTGGTGTATGAGTATTGTACTCTGTAATATATTTACTTAGAAATGTATTTCGAATTTTATTTGCATGATCCTTATTATTTTCGCTTAAGACGTTGATGCATTAATTTTGAAAACGAAGTTTACCGCTCGATGATTTTTCATTTCCGATGTTTTCTTTGTAAATGAAATAGATCCTTATGCACATTTTTAATGCACATTTTTTAAAAGTAAAATATGCAGTATGTTAATTGAAGTGTTCTATCGAAGTGAAGGCTGTAGTCTTTTCATCAAGCAGACTCTTCTGTCTGAGAGACAAGGCCTGCCATCGTTAGCGTAATATCTCCCTCTTAGTTCTGGCTCTTTGAGATCATCCTTATTGCTGAGGCTGTTGTTATTGTTATTATTATTATTATTATTCCTCTATATCACGACTAAAGATGTTAAAGATTATAAAATCTACTGCAGGTTGCAACCAGCTTCCTAAGGAGCAGATCTAGGGACTGTCGGTGCCTCTACAAAACCTACTTTGCGCAAAATGTGAGCTGTGCCAAATCAAGCAATTTCTTGCACTTCGCAGTCTTTTGAATGACTTGGGCGTTTAGCCAGGTTTTTACACAAATTTTGCGGAACAAATCCCAGAGCTCCGATTCCTCCTGTTTCTCTTCCTCCTTGGTTCTTGGTGACGTTATTATTATTATTATTATTATTATTATTATTATTATTATTATTATTCCACTACATCACGACTAAAGATCTTATGAGTCGGCTGAATATAAAATCTACTCCAGGTTGCAACCAGCTACCTAAGGAGCAGATTCGGTGACTATCAGTGCCTCTACAATACTTTACGCAAAATGTGGCTGTTCCAAATAAAGCAATTTCTTGCACTTCCCAGTCTTTTGAATTACCTGGGAGTTTAGACAAGTTCTTACTCAAATTTTGCGGAACAAATCCCAGAGCTCCGATAACTATTGGTACGACCTGTGCTTTTACGCCCCACATTCGGCTGATCTCAATTTCCAAACTCTTGTATTTAAGACGTTTCTCTGCCTCCTTGGTAACGACGTTTTGATCGCAAGGTACAGCAACATCGATAAGTAAACACGATTTTTTCGCCAAATCCCGGATAACTATATCCGGTTTGTTTGCCGCTATCGTGCGATCAGTTTGAATTTGTTGGTCGTACAATATCGTACACAATCCAACAGACGTCACCGGTTTCGGTGAGTGTTCGTACCACTTGGGGCATGTGTTTGGAACTTCGAGGGCGGTACAGATCTGCCAGTGGAGGTAGCTACACACCCTATCATGTCTTTTAAGGTATTCGGTCTTTGCTAGGATTGGACAAGCTGAGACAATATGATCAATGGTTTCTACTTGCTCCAGGCAAATGCGGCATTTGTCATCTTGGGAAATTTTGAGAACCGCTTTATCATAATGTCGTGTTCTCAAGGCCTGATCTTGGGCAGCTATTACAAGTGCTTCCGATTCTGGCTTCATCCTTCCCCTTTTAAGCCACATAAATGATTGATCTTTATTGATCTGCACTTTGTCCATTCTTTTTAGGTATTGTCCGTGGAGTGGTTTGTCTCTCCACGATTTCTTTAACATTTTTTGTGTCTCACATTTCATGTTTAGTTGTACCAGAAGTTCAGTGTCTGTGTTATTCGACGTGTCTTGCCTAGTTTTCTTCGCAATGTTTCTTGCTACACTAACAACGCCTCTGTTTCCCATTCTTCGGTCAGATTTCATGACCTGCCTCATTAGAGGGTCGTCTTGATGGCTGACTACATACTTCCCCATCCCGACTATTGCGTTGTGCCAGGAGGCCTCAATTTGTCTGAGGCCTCTTCCTCCTTCCTTACGTGCCACATAAAGTCTATGTACATCAGCTCGAGGGTGGGAAACATGATGCATTGTTAGCAGTTTTCTGGTTTTTCGATCCATGGTGCGAATTTCCTGCTCAGTCCAGTCCACTAGTCCAAAACTGTATTCGGCTAGAGGTACCGCCAAACTACCTATTGCAGATATTTTATTCCTGGAATTCAGAGCGGACTGCAGGACCAGTCTCACTCTCCTATAATACTCCCTACGAATTCTCTCTTTCATTCTGTCATTCGAGATGGTTTCACATTCTTCAATGCCCAGATATTTGTAAGTTTTACCTGGCTCAAGATCTTCAATCACAGTGTGCGTATCAATTCAACGTTCTCAGACGTTGTGAGTTTCCCTCTTTTTAAATTGATTTTTGCACACTTGTCAAGACCAAACTTCATGCAGATGTCATTGCTAAAGTCATTCACGACAGACAGCATTTGGGAGAGAATCGCTTCATTCTTGGCAAACACTTTCAGATCATCCATGTAAAACAAATGTGATACTGGCCTTTCATCACCATGGAGCTTAAAACCAAAGTCAGCTTGCGACAACTGTCTCGATAGTGGGATCAAACTAATGCAAAACAGCAGAGGGGATAGTGAATCTCCTTGAAAAATACCCCTGTTAATCTGAATACTTCTGGTTTCTACTGCTTCCTTTCCGCTGTGTATTAGTAACCTGGTACTCCACGACTTCATACTAGCCTTGCAAAATTCAATAAGTCTAGGATGAAATCGATAGATCTCCAGGGTCTTCAAAATCCAATCGTGTGGTACACTATCAAAGGCCTTTTGGTAGTCAATCCAAGCCATGCTCAAATTACGTTTGCGTTTCTTTACATCATTCAAGATGACTATTCAGTAGCAAGATTTCCTTACAGCCATAAGAGCCTTTACGACATCCTTTTTGTTCAGCTGGCATTAGATGATTCTTATCTAGATGTCTATACATTTTGTCAGCTATGGCTGAAGTTATAACTTTGTACAGTACTGGCAGATAAGTAATTGGCCTGTAGTTCTTCGCCAAAGAGCTGTCTCCCGCTTTGGGTAGCAAATACGTGATGCCGCGTGTGAGCCATTCCGGGATTTCCTTTGGGTTTTCAAAAATTTTATTAACAGCCTTTGCTAGATGAGAATGTATTGCTGTTAATTTCTTAATCCAATAAATCTGGATCTTATCAATCCCGGGGGACTTCCAGTTTCCCATGTTCTTAATTGCTTGGAAGAGGTCCTCTTCCGAGAATTGGTGAACATCTTCCACTGTTTCTACAAGTTCATCGGCAGCATCAACTTCAGATTGAAGCCAAGATGCGTCTTTGTTGTAGGATCTGCTCTCTTCCCAGATTCCTGCCCAAAATGCTTCGACGTCATCTTTTGAAGGAGTAACAGCTTTGCCATTCGGTTTTTGAGTCAGATTGCGATAAAATCTCTTCGCGTCTGTCTCAAACAACCGGTTCTGTACACGGAAATCTATTCTACGTTTGTACCTTCTTATTCGTTGAGCCCATGCTTGAATTTTCTCTTTTAGCTTCTCAACTACCATTAGCCTGCTGGTGTCATTTTCAATTTGGTATTTTTGTTCAACATTTAATATTTTTCGTTGAACTTTGGAGGTGTGCGTTGATTTAGAAGATGCCTCAGCTAAGAGTGATATTTCACGCCGGGTGTCGGCTATCCGTTTCATAATTCTGTTAATCCATGGGGGTACAGAGCTGTTTACTCGGTTTTGCTGTCGGCCGTCGGTGTTCTTGGCTGGCCCCAAAATTATCTGAGATACTAGATATCCAGTTGCGTATATGATGTGATTGATTTCAGTAATATCTAGATCTCTGCCTGGGGTCTCCACCACCTCATTTAAGACAGAATTCACTGTTTCTATCACTCTTTTAGCTTTGGCATTTTCGTATATTCTCCTCAACGGTTCGCGAGATTCAAACGGAAGTTGACTAACTCTTTCTATCTCGCGCCGAAGGAGATTTCGCATCATGTCCTTATCGTGTAAATCATTGCCAGATGAGTTTTCACCACTGACGTGTGTTTCACTGGAAAGCGATGAACCTTCCACGGGATCATCATTTTCAAGTTCTACATGTTCGTCATGTGGATTGTTCGAGCGAAGTACATACTCCGCATTTCCCTCAATGTCAGCAAGTTGTTCTGCTGTGAATTTTCCACTGCTGAGTATGTATCGTCGTTGACTGGCAAGCTTCTTTGAGTATAGGGTAGGTCTCATATCTGCGTTCCGCTCTCTCCATACCTTGAAAACTTCTATTTCTGAGCCCCCATTTTTCGCTTTTGCATAGTAAAAGCACCACATCACCTCCTTGAATTCATCCCGGGTCCATCTCTGACGATGGCTTCGAGCTACTGCCGGCTCTGGGTCCCTGGGACTAACACCCGTGTGATGGCCAGACGTCGACAAGGTGACATTAGCTCGGTTTCTGAGCAGGTATGGGACATTGGTAGAACAAGGCACGTTAAGATTCATTACATTGCTTGTTCTATCCATTTTGCTCATTGGTTTGAATTGAGGATTCGCAGGACGCAAGTTCGAGTTCACAGATCACACTTAACCCTCGGGTTGTTTCCTGCCATCCGTTACTGCGACCCACAGTGGCCTCGGGGCATCCCCCCGCAGGGCCCAGCAAGGGGTCCCTCCGATCGCCAGTCGGCATTACTAAACCCTACGGGATTTTCACTGACTGCTGAAGGCAGCCTCCTTCGCTGGCTAATGCAAGGTTCGGGCCTCCACTCTAATCAGTGGCCTGGTGTGCCAACCCAGTTTCTCTCCTGTACCCTCTATGAGCCGACAACAGGAAGTCCAAAGGTTCATGACCCTTCCCTCTCTACTTACTTCCCACTCTCCTCAAAATGGAGTACTTCTTCGTCTGACCCCTCACCTTCAACCTATTCAGCAAGGGAGGCCCTACCGGTAGCTAGGCTACCACTGACATAGCTTTAAGGCTCATGGGGGTACTCAAGCTCCACCACCAACTCCAAGGTCGTGTACTCCCTAGGTGGAGTTGTTGTTATTATTATTATTATTATTACTGCTCATGCCACTATGAAATTGCTCCTGTCCTCCCGCGCGAACATTAATGTTAAAGCGTCTAACTTAACTCGTTATTAAACCAGTTTTTAAAAAATCCATGATTTTTGTGTCACGTATTAACATCGATGTTTAAATATCGAACATCACTATTTTAAAATTCAGATGTTTTGTTGTCCGTACCTGAAGGGGGCGACCACGTCAGCGTGTCGCGTGTGGCTAAAGGGTAGATACAGAAAATAGCGCATTCCATTGTTCCACCGATCCCGCCATTTTATATCCAGTTGTCAGGAGAATAGGAACTGTATGATATTCTGTATGTTGAGAACCACGAATCTTCCTCAAACCAGTATTGATATTGTTGAAAATTTTCGTAATGTTACCAATTGTTTGTATATCTCTTCAGTTTCCGCCTGACGGGGTTGTCGGGTGAGTGGGTATTAAATGGCGGCGGTTGCGCTACTCTCTGCATCCAGGGACTCTCGTAAAGGGTCATGGCAGGCGCCGAGCGCGCGCACAAACCCGGTGACAGTTGACGGTGGCGCGGCGCTGACGGGCGCCGACAGTGCGAGAACAGACGGACGGACGGAGGGGCGTGCGAGCGGACAGGTGGCACCCCCCGGGGCATTACAGCGTGGAGCAAAGGACGGCAGCGAGGACAGCTTGCTGCCAGATGCAGGTGGTGTGATAAGGGGGTAGAGCGGTGTAGTCAAGGTCGATGCCACCAGCGAGAGTCCGTGGCCCGAGTGCCACGACGAAATCGCTCCTCCACGCAGTTTATAACCCCGCCACCAGAGACCACGCCATCCCTGTTGTAAAATGGTGGGGTTAGTAGGAGTTCCCTTTTCCGACGCTGGTTGCGCAGAAAAGCTCGTGACATGCTACGACGCGTGCCTCTGCCACCAGTAGAAGACCTTGACACCACTGGGGCAGAGGATGTCTATTGAGAACGCATCGAGAGAGGTGGCTCAGGGCTTCAACCGTCGGCACTGAAGTGCCTCTGACCGGGAGATCCGAGGGTGGTACTCCCGACTACGGCAGGTTTTTCGACACTCGCTACATAGCTACGTAGGTCCAAATCAGTCGCTGTCTGGAGGAGAATTCTACCGGCCGGTTGCTCTGATCGGTATTTCCCGTGGTTTCTCCGATCAACACCAGGCGAATGCCGGAGCTGTACCCTAACAAACGGGCCACGGACCGCGCGCGATCATGCCTCCCTCTTCTTTACCCATTCCTCACACCTCACTTACCACGCTTTATACTACCACACGTGCCGGGAGACTGGTTGGGAGCTTACAGCTTCTTCTGGCTGGGGCAGTACACTACTGATAGGAGATACCTGGTTGAGTGAAACCCTATTAGCTCGAGACCGTTTCTCACCATCTATCGGGGGAAGATCACAGCCACCTATCGGACGAAAACACACGCACTACACTTACGGGACTAATGACCTGTGCCGTTCACACGTCCGGAATCACTAAGCAGTCAATCGAGGAGGCCCATTTCTGAACATCTCTTATGAGCCTTTTACACTGTCATTTTTGCATAATATTTTTGTACCGCAAATGGAGAAGGGACATTCATTTCTACTTGCTACGGATTCTGTATCGAAACTGGAAGAACGAGAAGGAACGTTTTACACGGGCATTTCGTTTGCTGCACGCAATTGCGATGGAAATATTTCATCTGGTCGGCGCGAAAAGTGTTGAAGATTAAACGGTTGAACACAGAATCAGTGGTAACACAGTGGTAACAAATTAAATTAGGTTGTATTAGAATTAAGCAGGGAACGAGGCATTAGAACACAGTACACGTTTTATTTCTCACTACATAATTATTTCGTATTACTATTCATCACGTTAAAACTCTCTCGAAACTGTTCAAAAGGAACTAAACGTACCACATGTATAACAAAGCAGAGAAAGTTCCAAAAAGTGAGGCCAGGATCGCGGTAGTCAAACTGGTTGAAATTTGTAACGAAAAATGAAGTATGCGTAATTTTTTCGAACAAATTACCTCTAGTCCGGTTTGTCACTTTTCTGTACCGATGAAAAATTACCGTGTAAAACGGGTTTTAATTGTTTCCTGTGCTTAAAGCAGTGAACTTTAGAAGTCTCAGAATAAATGTCACGAACTTCGAGGACAAGCAGAAGGGACGGGAATGATCCCTTTTTGTGAATGAACTTTAGCGTAACATTGAGTGTATCAAAGTTATTTACATTTGTAAAAGCGTCGTTTGTCCCCTGTTTTTAGGCGACGTCGGAAGCAGATATGTTCGGCAGGGTATGAAATATCTTGACTGCGTCAGAACACGTCCCGCCGAACAGCTGTGCCTACGGGGTTGCCTAAGTGTAGGAGACATTTGTTCCGCGTCGATTACTGGGTTTATAATTGTTCGTAAACGGATTAATTCACTTGATCAAAGATTTTTTTAAAAAAATTTAAACCTACTGGATAGCTCCAACAATGCATTCCGTTGACGAGCGAGACGATTTTTAACGTGCGCTAATGTCTACTTAATTTGTTATATATCTTGAAAACCACACGTTTATTAAAATTCGTTAATAGTATTGTCATCTTATTATCTATGGAGCGGCGATAAGGTGTCATTATGTAGGGTTTTAGATCAATGGGATTTTGTGCTAAAGTTGGTATAGGATTCATATTTGATTTTAGTTTGCCGATCCACTTACAACGGCCTACTTTCATTCATATTCATCACAGACATGTATTAATCCTTATCAACATACGAAGTCGTAACGGAACTCAGAGAGAGGGAGGGAAAGGGAAAGAAACAGAGAGGGGGAAAAGGGAGAGGGAAAGATAGAGAGGGAAAGAAAGAGGGAGGGAAAGAGAGAGGGAAGGAAGGAGAGAGGGTGGGAAAAATGAGGGAAAGAGAGAGGGAGGGAAAGAGAGAGGGAGGGAAAGAGAGAGGGAGGGAAAGAGAGAGGAAGGGAAAGAGAGAGGGAGGGAAAGATAGAGGGTGGGAAAGAGAGAGGGTTGGAAAGAGAGAGGGAGGGAAAGAGAGAGGGAGGGAAAGAGAGAGGGAAGGAAAGAAAGAGGGTGGGAAAGAGAGAGGGAGGGAAAGAGAAAGGGAAAGAGAGGGGGAGGGGAAGAGAGAGGGTGGGAAAGAGAGAGAGAGAGATGTATGTGTGTGTGTACACATAGTGGCTTGAGTCAGCTCGGAGGTGGCAACAGGCTGGGATCGTCGCGTAGGGGTTCACGTTCAGGACAGCTGCCGAGCGCGCTGACACAGCCAGTGACAGTTCACGCCGGCCCGGCGCTGACGGGCACCGATATAGGAGAGGACGGAACGAGGACGGGACGGACGGTCGAAGGGACGTGCGAGCGGACAGGTGAAACGTCCCGTGGCACGACGGGGCGGCATAAAGGGCGACAGGGAGGACACGACTTCAGTGCACCGGACGTTGCCGGCTGCGGGTTGTTGGACAGCAGATATACTTCGTTTTTTTTCCCTTGGCGCACGGGGGGGGGTGTCAATAAAATGGAATATTTCACGGTATTTCGCGTCGTTCTCCCTTGTGCCGCCAGGAGTCGCATGATCGCCAGCACTACTCGATGCAGTCGCGATCATGCGACTCCTAGCGACACAACCGAGAACGACGCGAAATACCGAAATTTCATTTTATTGACACCCCCGTGCGCCAAGAAAGAAAAAACCGAAGTGTAGGAGGAGTAGACATGGATGTGTCTTTTCATTTTTGTAGTGTTAGAGCAGCGCAATTGCGATGTCCGCAAGGTCGATCGATTGATCGATTCATTACTGAATTTGGGCGTGTCAACGGCTAGGGTCATTAGTCCCGTAAATGTAGTGCGTGCTTTTATTGTGGAATGCAGGTAGGATGTTCCCTCACTGGATGGACAGATTTAGCCCCGACCTACGTCGACTAACCAGGAATCTCCCACCGAGCAGCGGGGCATCGCCCCAGCTGCTACAAACTCTTAAAGCTCCTGATTTTTCCTCTCGACATGTGTGGTAATGTAGTGCAAGTAAATGTCAGTAAGGATAAGGCTAGGACAATGAAGAGGAAGGAAAGATCGCGCGCACTCCATGGCCCGTTTGTTAGGGTTCTGCTCCGGCGTTCGCCTGGTGTTATTTTGAGAAACCACGGAAAGCTACCCATCAGAGCAGCCGGCTGCTAGAATTCTCCTCCTAACAGTGACAACTCGACGTAACTATCTAGCTAATGTCGAAAATCCTGCCACCGTCGAGATAGGAACCCTAGTACCTCCCGGTCAGAGGCACTGTTGTGACATCAGTTGATGCCCTGACCCACCCGTCCCTCTCTCTCTCTCTCTCTCTCTCTCTCTCTCCCCCTCTCTCTCTCTCGTTTTTCTTCTTCGACTTTTTAGCAGTAGTTTAGCCCCACTGCCAACATATTGTTTCGCCGGAGCTAACGATCTGACGTATCCGCCCCGGAAGGCAACGTGAGATAATTGAGCCCTTCCTTCTGCCCGCCTGCTTCGTGCAGCCGTAGCATCGTTAAGGATATTAAACGCAGCCGTGGATTCGTCGCGATATCCCCAATATTCCGGGCGCCCATCTATCAATGGCTTCGCCGACGTCTCTCCGAGCGAGTGGGTGGGGGTAAGGGATCACCACCGGAAACTCCGGGCCCCCGGGAGCGTCTGGCCGCGTCTCGTATCGACCGGAACCGGAAGAAGGAAGGGTTCTTCGCAGCGGTCGTCTTATTGTCGGGGCCCGGCTGAATGAGGGTTGGGCGACGGGAAGTCTACTAACGTAGCGCTATACTCCGGTACTTACTGGAGGTTCACTACATGACTTCGATGGTGTAACGGTTAGCGTGTAGAACTGTGATACCTAAATCGCGGGTTCAAACCCGATGAAGTCAAGCGAAAAAAATCTTATGTACGCCTTCCTACGGATTGGGAAGTAAAGCCAGCTGTCCCATGTTGTAGGTTTAAAGCATATAACAGATTCTCAAGCCTAAAAGAAACTTCTGAGCGAAATTCAATTCACCTGTTTCGTCGTCCGAGGGATACCGTCTCTCTCTCTCTCTCTCTGCTAGATTATTTTCACTCCTAACAATACATAAGACAGAGTCAATTTGTTTGCGTCTCGACTTCTGTCTTCTCCTTGGGTGTTAATTTTCATTCATACATCTTATAAATCTTCCTGAACACACATTTTTATTTTCTATCCGTAATATTGTATAGTATACTGTGCACATTGTTGTGACATATGCATGGAATTTATGAAAATCAATCACGGAAATAGTGGTTCGTGGCGGCGATCTCTCAAATTCTCCTTCAGACTGTGATGATACTGCAGCCGGCATTCGAGCCTAGCAGCTCCTGGCCAGCTGCGAACTGCAATCCCATACGGTATCGCAGCGGGTCAGCCGTTTAATTGAGATATTCAATGTTCATTAGAAATTAATCAACCGCAGCAATTCACATTAAACATTCGTGGACTCACGTGTGAGTCCTTAGAGGTGGTATGGACAGTCAATAACACTAGTGCCCTGTAGCCGCAAAAACGCTGCTGAACATAACCACAGAAAACTATTTTCCGAAAAGTAGCTCGCACCACCAGTCAAGAACAATTTAGTATGATAAAGACGGAATAACACAATCAAATGTTTTTCAATCAAAATCGAAACTGTTTCCTTGTTTTGACTGGAGCTTTGTTGCAGCAAAAATGCTTCTGAACAATAAAACAGAAAATGTTTTCCAAAATGTACGCTTTCTTCTCAAGAACAACATATAAAATGCTCGCGTGGAACACTGCAATAAATTAAATATTTTGACAAAAAGTCTTCACTAATATTGCAACAACGTAATATAGCATACATACAGCACAGTATTTCTTTACATATTAAAAATATATAAAATGTTGCATGACAAAAACGATACATGTGAAAAAGGGGGAAAAAAAGTATTTGGGGCGGGCTCTTCTTAGGAACCTTGCTGTCACATGGCATCAGCTGTGTTGCAAGCAGTGATGCACCGAGTATCATAATTCAGCCGGAACGTCCAGTATGAGAGGAGGCGTTATGACAAAATAAGATATTTGAGTTTTCCAGTGAATATTTAAACTGTTTCCCTTAATCTTAGATATCTACCAAACCATCTGCTCCTTCCACACGGCCAGAGGCTGCTTATTGTAGTTTTTTCTCGGTGTCCGTTGCATATGAAATTAGTAATGTTTTAGGTTCCCTTCGGAATCCTCTCGAACATTACGTTAGGCGAATCCACAGCTGTAGGAGCCCCCCTCTGTAACTCTGCGCTGTTTTCACTCAAAGCCACGCCCCCTGGAGATTCATTTCCAGAGCCTCCTGTATTAAGTGCCCTTGCACCGCACAACAGAGCTTCTTCGCAGATTTCGTGGGAAGAGCGTAAATTACTCTGGACCTTTCCGTGTGCTCCCGGAATGGTGCGTTCGAAATCAAAGAGAATTTGTAGGTGTTTTGCCACTATTCAATGGGTTTTGCAGAAACCTGAAACTATTTTATCGCAGGAAAATGGTCGTCGAAATATTTGTTGCCCGAAATAGTTATAATAATAATAATAATAATGGTAATACCTGTGGCGGCGGCATGTAACACTGTAGTTAAAATCTTCACTTTATGTCGTTCAAGCAAACAGTAGTAGTTAATTTTAAGTTCTTTACTTAGATTATAAGGTAATATAATATATTTGAAACATTTGCAGAAATTAAAATGTTTTGATTTGGCAGCTACAAGGAGGGGGGCACAATCAGGAGCAAGTCTATATTTATTTATTTCGGGAAAAGTGTGAAATTCTTTCGAGGCAAATAGAAGGAAGCAACAGAGGATTATTGAAATGTTACAATTTCGATGATTTCGAACTGTCTAATCCATAGTTATCTCTTGCCGGTAAACGGTTTCGGCAAAAGTCGGTAAACCGCAAAGTAAAGGGCGACGTGTTATTCGCAAAGGTTTGCGGTATTGTGGCGTGATACGGGTGTAATAAAAACACAGACGAGAAAGGGTTGTAATAACAGTGAGTTTATTCATAAACTAGACCGTAGTTACAAATAACAAATTTCATTGCTTACAGTTAACTAACTAAATAGATCCCACTACCAGGAGAGATTTTAATCGAACGGCTACCACACCTCTCTACATCTGAGACATAATGCATGTCTCGCTCGTCACGACAATGAATTGCCGGTCCCTTGCCCACGTGCACCACTCGCACAAACCTACGCGCAACCGCACGCCGACGCTGCTGAGAAACGAGAAGACGGAGGCATTGCTCTCGTGCCGTTATGTAGGCCCTTTGGCGCTACCCGCCGCCCCCATTCCCCCCGCCATACCCCGTCGTATCCGCGCTGGGCAGAAATTCCCAATGGGCGTCATCTTCTGCGCCCTTTGTTTAGCATCCTGCCATCTGCCGCAGGTAGTGACCGTTTCAGCGCGCCACGACGCTACAGTATACGTTTCCCCAAAGCTCTGATTCACCAAACCTCTCTTTCGGTCACGGCGTATCGCCGCGTTCTTTCCCGCAGTGTAGCGATGGAAGGAAAATCCTCTTTCGCGAACCAGTCGCGCACAAACCGCTTCTTTTTTTTTTGCGGGCGAGCGCAGCGCCTCTCTGCGGCGATTTACGGCGTCGTGTATTTCCCGAAATTGCCCCCAGAGGGCACTGGCGGAGGCTGGGAGGAAATGGCGCGAGACGAATCGAGGGGGAGTGTTCTCCACCCCCCTCTCCTACTCCCTTCAAAAGCTCGTCCCTGTCACGTACACGGCGCTGGTTAAGGATAAAATGAATGCGGGAGTCTTCATCGGACGTGGTAATGCGGTCGCGGAGAAAATGCAATTATTAAAAAAAAAAGTTTCTTCGTAACATGAAGAGGCTCAAAGGGGTCTCGAAGCATGTGCTGTCTGAGGTGGCTCAGGGATGTCATTGCAGTGCATCTGACGGGGAGGTTCTAGATTTTGTGTCCCGACGGCGGCAGGATTTTCGACACTACCTCGATAGCTAGGTCGACTTCAGCCGCAGTCTGCAGGAGAATTTCCGCTTCCGCCTGCTCTGATCGGTAATTTTCCGTGTTTTTTATCAATATCAGGTGAATTCCGGAGCAGTACACGTACAACCGGGCCACGGACCGCGCACGATCTTTCCTTCCTCTTCGTTGTCCTATCCTCACCCGTTACAGTCATGCACTACACTATACTACGATTTTTGTAAGAGTGACCCTCAAGGCCACTCAAATCCCATCTTCGCGATGGAATATGTCACGGCATTTCGCGTCTTTCTCAGTCGTTCCGCTAGATTTCGCACGATCGCCACCGTATGAAGGAGTTCTTGCGATCATGCGACTTCTACAGGCAAGACAGGAAAGACGCGAAATGCCGTGACATATTCCATCGCGAAGATGGGATTTGAGTGGCCTTGAGGGTCGCTCTTAGAAAAATCGCAGTATACCATACATGCCGGGAGATCGGTCGGGAGTTTGTCCCACCTGGGATGGTGCAGTACTGTGCCGTGCTGGTGGGGATACCTGGTTGGGGAACCACCCACAAGCCGACATGTAGGTCAGCGTCGGATCTCACAATCAAGCGAGGAATGAACATCCCCCCTCCTCTGATGAAAACATAAACTGCATTTACGGGACTAATGTCTACAGCAGTTGAAGCGCCAGGAAATGCAAAATCATTAATCATTCAATCACAGGTTTTCAAAGCATTTGCCGCTAAATTACATAGGTGTGCCCCGAACATAAAATAAAGAGAGAAAAGTGGCAATATGAAAATCAATCAGTGTATGAAATCCTTCGTAGTATCCTGTGTGTGTCAGTTACGTTGGGACCTCTTCCCGTTCTCGATTTGTAGCTTGTGAGATGTGATTCCAAGCGTCTTGATTTAATGGTGGATAACTGACTGTCCTTTTTTATTCTTTCTTAACATTCTAAGAAAATTATCGACAAACGTTTTTATTTGGAACGTTTCAGGGCTTCAACACCCTTCATTTTCTTCCGAATATTTGCAGGTAGTCATTTCTTGTAGACACGTTAATAATGAAGTTAATAAATTCTCTAGCATGAAAAATCAATCGAACGTTTTATTTCGCGCGAACTTAACAATTTTCACGCTCTCTCCCCTAATACAGTGTACACATGGGGAATTTTCATTTCCGATAGAATTTATTGCACACTCTCACGTCGTGTGAATCGAAAGCAGAGTCTTGTGTACTCATCTTTTTTATGTAAATGCTACAGATATTGACAAATACGATGTAAATTTCGCTCTTTCCAATCCGCTCTCCATCGAATATTTCAGCATAAAAAAAATTCCAACTCTTTTTTTAAAATATTTTTTTATTTGTTTATTATTGCGCCGCGTTTACGTAAACACAAGGGAGCAATATCGGTGGAAAAATATGTGGCGGGGATTTGTTCACTGAAGGGGTGTAGCGGCACCGCCGTAAAAAATTGACACGCGCCCGCCGCAACTGCCCCAATCCCTGCCATACCACCTCACGCCGGCCGCGTCGGAGGGCGCCCTGTCATTTGAAACGACCCCCTGGAGACCAGGTCACTGCCAGGATTTGGAATGAACTTCGCGCGATGAGCAGCGAAGGCTGAATTATTATCTGTGGGCCCCCAAAAAAGGATGAATTGATACGCGTGATTTGAATGCATTAAATTATCGTAAAAAAATTGTTATGTTTATTTTTATAATCGCGAAACTTCTGCTCATTGCGGAATGGTTGAATGTAAACGCATAAGTAAGATGTGTTTGGAGAGAAAGGTAAGTAATAGGAATATATGGAAACTTGTGGGTGATTGTACGTGTAGCAGGTCTTTTGCAGTTTCACTGAGAGGTGTCTCCAGCAAACAGTACTCTGCGTATTAATTTGACACGACGTCAGTTTGTTCGTCTGATATTAACCTACGAACACACACAAGTTGAGTCCGCCAAACACTACCGCCTGTGTTGTATCATTCAGTGAGTATGTCGACGTTTGTACACATTATTATTATTATTATTATTATTATTATTATTATTGATTTCGATAAAACTAAAAGGACGGTATTTTTATTGATTTTATTAAGAATTCGATAATTTGTATGTCTTAATCGTAAGTGCAAATTATGTTCGTAATGTGAAAAACGAAAATAATTAAAAATACATAGAGGTAATCTCTTATTAATTGCAGGGGTTAGTTTAATCTATTCATCTTTCCTTCATAACATAAAATCTGCAGAAATGAGTCGTCGAGTGACTGATATAGAGTCATTGCGGAATGTCGTTAATTTTAATTTTGACAATAACTTATGTATTTTATTGAAGCTATTAATTTCCATTTCGTGTTCTTTCTTTTAAATCCTCGCTTTAAAAACAAGTCATGTAAATCATTTTAACACAAAAGTTTTATTTCAGGAATTTTTCGTTTGTTTGATGCACACGTACATTAATTTCATTAATCAAAAACAACTCACTCCTACTACGTCTTTTTGTAACATGTGTGATATGCCAATGTGATATTTAATGAGCACTAACATTCGTCTCAGTGAATTATTGTTTTGACCACAGGGCCTAATATTTATGATGAATCTGAATACACAGATCCATATGCCATCAATCCATAAGAAGAACATAAGAGTTCGACAACGCCATGGTAGGAATCTCAGTGTACGGCGATCAGTACTTGGGAATACTTTTGTATCCAATGTTAGAGCTAACGTCGTACAGAAGATGCTTGAGAATAAATTGTAGTAACTTCGAGAGCATGTAGGGGAGTGAAAGATGATTGATTTTTTGTTTCCTATAGCTGTGGTTGGAATGCTCATATTACGAAGTTACATGTGACAGTTCTGACATGGCGCCTCTGATTGGTTGGTAACCCATCCTGCTCTAGTGTGTGGCAGGGACATGAACTCTCAGGGGATGACCTGTCCGCTGGTAATGACAACTATTTTTGGTCGGATTGGACTGCGTCAAACGTGCAAAGCCTATACTTCGCATAAATCAAACCTCGCAGGTTTCTCTGGAGGAGAATCCCAGAGGCCGGCTGCTCTGATTGGTAGTTTTCCGTCGTTTCACCAATCACCACCGGAGCAGAAACCTAACAAACGGGAAACAGACCGCGCGCGATCTTTCCTTGCTCTTCCTTGACGAATCCTCATACCTTACACACACACACACACAGACACACACACACACAGACACACACAGACACACACACAGACACACACACAGACACACACACAGACACACACAGACACACACAGACACACACACAGACACACACACAGACACACACACAGACACACACAGACACACACAGACACACACACACAGACACACACAGACACACACAGACACACGCAGACACACACACAGACACACACAGACACACACACACAGACACACACAGACACACACAGACACACACACAGACACACACACACAGACACACACAGACACACACAGACACACACACAGACACACACAGACACACACACAGACACACACAGACACACACACAGACACTCACACAGACACCCAAAGACACACACACACAGACACACACACACACACACACACTAACGTGCATTACACTACCACACATGCTAGGAGACTACTCGGGAGCTTAGAGTTTGTACAGGATGGGGCCGTGCCCCGCTGGTGGGAGATTCTGATTGAAAAAAAAAACAAAAAAACTTTAGCCGACGTGTATGTCGGCGCCGGATCTCACACCCAGTGAGGGAAGATAACCGCTACCTCGTGATTTAAAAACATGCACTACACGTACGGGGTTAATGGCTTTAGCTGTTGACCCATCCGGAAAGACTAAACAGTCAACTCATAGCCGTCACTTCGTGAAATGTGTATATCTTTTTTAGTGGAGCTTCGTAAATAAAGTAGTACGCGTTTGTCGCAGGAACATGTGTTTTGGAATCGCAAACTAATAGTAATATGTGAAGTGTCAATACAAAAAAATCTTTGTATATCTTGGAGTTTTCCGTCGGCAGACGATTTCAATAAATCTAATGTAAGAAATAGAATCGCTATAGGCGTATGAAAACACGAAGAAAGAGAATCGTCTCATATTATCGAAAATTTATTAACGTACCCAGTCTCGAGGAGTCAAAACATTGAATTTGTTGCAATATTATCAATAGAGAATTTGCTTGCCGCTTTTATGGAAAGGTCTTCACATCAGACAAGATCAGGGTTGGGGCGGTGGTGTAGCGTTAGCGTAACCGACTGCTAAGTTCGCGGGTTCAAACCCGATCGACGCCGTGAATTTTTAAGGGCGAAAAAATCCTTCGTACACCTTCCTTCGGAGGGGAAGTAAAGCCGGCTGTCCCATGTTAGTAGATTTACTTGCATGTAAAAGATCCTCAAGCCTAAATGAAGCCTCTGAGCTTAATTCAAATCGCCTGTTTCGTCGCCCAAGAAATACCTCCTTTCTCCGCTAGGTGGTGAAAGGAACGTAACGAAATTTGCGTTGTCAGACGGAAAACCATGCCTCATGGCCTGTGTCTCGCCACGTAAAATGAGGCATTAATTCAATTCAGTTCAATCAGGTGCAGTTTCTACAGTTTTTTTTCTGTAGTAGCATCTCTAAGAAACTTCGCGAAAAGAAGGGCATTGTACTGTGTGTAGAGTGCGATGTGTCAGCATATCCAAACCAAATACACGCCGTCACAAGTTCTCACCTTGTATTACCAATGCTGCAAATAAATCATATTTTGTCTTTCTACAAGACTGAGTCTATTTCTGATGAGTTTTGTTACACTCTGTACTATCTCAAATGTTCATAGAAAATATCAGCTTTCACAAAAAGCAAACTGTAGGGGTAAGTCATGAATTCTGTCCCAATAAAGCTCTTTACTGTTTCTGTCTGCAGAATAAAAAAAATTGAACTGCGTATGCAGTACGAAAAAACAGAGGGTTCTTTTGAGCAAAAAAGTATAATCCTAAATAAGCTAGATCTCCGTCAGAATAACTCTCATTTTTTACGTGTGGCTATAAAACGTACTCGAATATTGAAACATGGGAAATGTTTTATTGCTACGGACGTTTCTAGAGCATAGCGGAATTCATTACTTTTCAATTGTATTGGTGATGCTGCTGCTCTTGAGTCGAAAAATGTAGCAATAACGACAGCACCCGCTGTCGGAATATATTGGTCAATCTGGAAGTCAAGCGGTCTGTGAGATCAGCTTCGTTTCAAACGGCCATGTCCGAATATTCTGCTGATACATGCTTGTGTGTGAACGTATTCAGTATTGGCAAAGTTTCGGCAGTGATGAGAGGTTAGAAAAATACGACTTCCATCTTCTTTATGATATTAAATTTGTGAGAAATCATTTGCATAATAATAATATAATAATAAAGTAATAACATAACAATAATGTAATAATATTCTACTACTAATAATAAATCTTTTAACGAATTCGTTAAGGTAAAAGATTATTTTTATAACGAATGTGTTACTTTTTGCAAATGAATATTTTTTCTGTTTCGAAAGTAGCATGCTTTTCTCGACAATGAAATCTTTTATCCGAAGTTGAAGATAAAGGTTTGTAGATAGCCAAATTTGTTAAATTTAATTGCATATTTCAGAATTTTTAGGTCATAAATGCATATTTTAATAGCATATTTTAAATTTTTTAGGCATAGAACTCCTCGCTCTTATATATATATATATATATATATATATATATATATATATATATATATATATATATATATATATGAGCTAAACACCGACACCGTGAGACCAATCTCCATGCAAGTTGGTATTTCTGTATGTTTTTTTCACCCAGAAGCTTTATGAGCTATTTCTGTTGTAACTCCACTACATGGCGCTGTAGAACAAACCAAATATTTATGTCAAATGCAACCTGCAACACATTCGGTAGGATTTTGAATCTATATTGTTAAATAACTCCTAAACGATGCGATCACACCGTAATCTACAGGATGAAACCTTCTTGGACATTCCATTACATTTTTGCTACTCCGGCGCTTCCCGATATTACCTCACCTTCTCAGAGATGTGCAGAATCTTCAATTAAAAGTGAATGAGAAGGACAGAGAGCGACAGACAGACAGTGACAGGTTTGCGGGAGGGAGGGGGAGAGAGTGGAAGGGTGATGGGAGGGGATTTTCCTAGTAACACATGATATCGTTATGTGTGATGGTCAATGAAAACGGGGAGGGGTGCTCTCATTTGCAATCACCTAGGGCCCCATTGAGTGTACTTCCGCCACTGAGCTGACTGCTACTACTACTACTACTACTACTACGGCTGTTGCTACTACTACTACCACCACCACCACTTTTTTTTTAGTTTTTACGAGGGAAACTGTGAGAATCCATCATGGACACTTGGGAGGCACCGCTCTCCCGAAGTAGTGTGAGACTCCTACTCACTAAACTCACTAACCCTTTCTAATCGACGTCATTACTGCCCCGGAACCGCGTTAGCATTACTTCAGGGCAGTGTCGATTCTAATTGCCCTTCCGGGCTTCTCTTTCTATTTAGTTTCGCCTTGCGTTTATTAACTCGTCACTGTCACTATTTTTGCGTCTCAGAATGCACTCCGCAAAGGCTGCTACTGCACACCAAGATTGGGAGTTGCGCAGCATCAAAGTGATGATGTTTCCTGGTGTTATTTGCTCTGCGCCTAATTCGTTGCCGAGACGAATTCTTTCTTCCTCCCATCTTTCGCACATGAAGAAAGTGTGTAGTGCGTCATCATCATTATTGCAGTAGAGACATTTTGGGCTGCTGACTTTCTGCATTTTGTGGAGATACTTTCTGAAACATCCGTGGCCGCTAAGAAGCTGAGTAAGGTAATAGGTAACCTCCCCATGCTCGCGGTTTACTGCTACTAATACTACTATTACCACTTTTACTACTACTACCACTACTACCACCACTACTACTACCACTACTGCCACTACCATTATTACTACTACTACTGCTGCTACCACTACCACTATTACTACTACCACTACTACTACTAATACTACTATTACCACTATTACTACTACCTACTACTATTACTAATACTACTACTACTACCACTATTACTACTACTACTATTACTACTACTACTACTACTACTACTGGGAGGACGTTATGGCGTAAACCGCCCCCGACGTGGTGCGCTCTCAACTGCGCCGAAATGTGAGCTCGAGTGCAAAGAGCGGAGTCGGGTTGCTGCCGGGAGGAAAGTGACCCAAGGAAACGGGGTCGCTGACAAATGAAGGGCGGCAGCTGCTGAGTAGGGTACATTAGTTGGCGACGTCAGATGAAGTGCTAGCCTCGTGGAGTAAATAGATTTCTAGCACCAGGATTTATTCTCCTTGGCGGTATGTTGCTTCATGTGAAGGTTTCTTCTTCTTTTTCGGAAACTACTCTTTTGTCACTTGATTGACTGAATGAATGAATCGTGAGTAAAATGTGGAAATGATGTTAATGTATTTTTACTTCATATAACCATTTCACTCACACACACAGACACACAGACACACACAGACACACACACAGACACACACAGACACACACACAGACACACACAGACATACACACAGGCACACACACAGACACACACAGACACACACACAGACACACACACAGACACACACACAGACACACACACAGACACACACAGACACACACACAGACACACACAGACACACACACAGACACACACACAGACACACACACAGACACACACACAGACACACACACAGACACACAAGACACAAACTGTTACACACAGACACACACAGACACACACACAGACACACACACAGACACACACAGACACACACAGAGACACACACAGATACACACACAGATTGACTCACAGACACACACAGAGACACACACAGACACACACAGACACACATACAGACACACACACAGACACACACAGACAATCACACAGAAACACACAAACACACACAGTTGATGTTTATCAATGTAATAAAATTATTAGTTTGTTGTTATGTCAGATGTAGTTAATGTTCTATTTTTGGGGGTTGTGTCACTTTAATTAGGTGTCCATTAAACTCTTATCAGTTTGATGTCAAAGAGACATTTTTGACACTAGAAAATAGAGCGATAACACGCTAAGGCAAAGTTACGTGTGTGTTAGGAAATTATTCGATTGGTGAGATTGTGTTTCAAGGAGTTCTACAACTCATGTTTTTGTTGATCTTCATAATAACTTGCTTCATAAATTCTTTATCCATTGATACAAATTGTCCGAGTCCTTTCCCAATTGAGATATGTGTTTTCAGAAAGCGACATAGAAAGTAAATTTGTTTCCATTTGCGTGTTCGGCTTTTGTTTCATGTTTGTGACAGCGATAAAATAAAGATAAACGGACCTGAAATTGCAGTTACTGTGGATCAGGCAGCAACTTCCTACAAATGAGAAACTCTGTTGTGTTTTGTAATAATGCAATTGTCGAAAGGTTTAATTTCGTGATTATTGCAAATTAACGTTACTTTCACTTTGGTGAATTTGTATAACATACTCGGATTGATTTATTTAGTGTCCAAAGTAGTTAAAACTGTGTTACATACTATGAGGAGAGATGCGATCTGTACACACTTTCTTAAGTATCTGGAATCTCTACACCAACTCATATATAAAGCAGAATTATAATTTCAGGTAGCAGCGAGCATGTTCGTCAAGAATTGATAAAATATTCGCTCCCCTTTAATAAGAACTATTTGCGAAGATAAATCAGCTACAGATTTGTGCTATTATCCCTTATCGTGCCCTATGTGAAGGAATCGACTTCTCCCCGCGAGAACAGGAAGAACGAATAATTCAATAACTTTATTCGCCACTGATCTCAAGGAAACGAGAACGGATAATGAATCTACATTCGTTACAGGTGCCACAACGGAACGGTTTAGAAGTTCCATTTCATTTTCTTTATTCAACGCGCGTACTTAAATTTATTTGCATTGCTTGAATGTACTGATAAATCCGCTTCTGCAATTGAGCTATCCAAGAAGTCAACGTAAAATGAAAAGTGGCTTTTACGCCATTGGATTTTGAATATAATTTCAAAGCCACACAAGAGTGACATTGGAACATAGTTTCATAAAGTAAGTTGAGAATAAAAATTGGATATATTTTGTGTACTTTCATTCAGAATATTTTCACCAAATGAAAGCGAAGGATAAAAAAATATGTGCCACTAAATAACCGAAGTTTTTGTTTCGTTTAGCCCACAATATCAAATCTGCAACTCAGAAGGGAGTTCCATCAACAGCTTTTAAGCTATACACACATAGCTTGCTGCTGCTACACAGCTATGTCCCCAGAATTAATAACCTGGTGATATGAAACAATATTGAATAAGTTTTCTCCGTAAATTTGATGTTATTATGCGTTTCAAATACCGGCAGGAAGTCAGTGTCATGAACAGTCGACGTTTGGCAAAGTAAGGCAATGGAATGTTCCTTTAGGGCGAGAGGAATTTTCAAATTAAAATTACAGAGGATAATCGAGCTACACGGATTTTGGGAGTTAGAAGCGCGCCGATCGTTTGAGTCAAGTTTCCTAACACACTCGTCTCTCTTGTGTGAAGCAAACCACTTTAAGCCGTGAGTGAACATTACGTTGTTAAACCTCGTAATTATATTTTACGAAGTCCAAAATCATTTGTTGTAGCCCCACAACATTTTCTTGAGTTGCAAAAAAATTGACTGACTTATTGATTTTTCCGTGCGCGTCAACTGCTAAGGTCAATTGCCCCGTAAATATAGTACTATAAGTTTAGCGGAAGTTGGCGGTGACGACAGGATCAAGGTCCGCCTTATACGTCGGCTTTGGACGTTTTTGCCAACCAGGCATCTCGCATCAGCTGGAAATCGACCCTGCCGAAACAAGCTCTAAGTTACCGTTTGGCCTCCTGGTGAGTGTGGTAGTGTAGTGGATGTAAGTGTGAGTGTAAGTGTGCAAAAGGGGAGTGGAATGGACAAGGAAGAGCAAGGACAGATCACACGCGGTTCGTGTCCCGTTTGTTAGGGTTCTGCCCCGGCATTCTCCCAGTGTCGATACGAGAAACTATGGAAAACTACAGAGCAGCCGGCCGCTAGAATTCTTTTCCATACCGCGGCTAACTGCGACCTGTGTCGAAACCAACCAGTGTCGAAAATCCTGCCACCCACTGTCGGAATTCGAACCCTAGGACCTCCAAGTCAGAGCCACTGCATTGACGTCAATTTACGCCCCGAGTCACGTCAGTGGGTGCCAATAACTGAGATACTTAAATTCATAAGTCTCTCATGTAGAGTTAACCCGAGAGGTGGCGCGGGGTCTCTTGTGACCCCACGTATCTTTGCTTAGCTGCAGTTGCCTAAATTTGCGAGTCAGACGCTTTACATTTCACATACCTTTCACCATATTCTTTAGCTTTTGTCTGAAAGATTTTCAAAGTTTTATGTGTAATAATTCATTTATAAATATTTGTGAAGCCAATACAAACATCTTAAATTTCTTACTTTTTCTAAGTTGTGTTGATTGGCTTTGAAGCATTTTCAATAAATTGTTTTTATGTGAGACAATGTTAGAAAATGAAACTTACTTAATTTTCTGGTACGTTTGTCGTTGAAGAATATTCAGGAAAATGTAAATGGAATCACTACATAAAAAAGATAAATGATAATTTTACCCTTTTATTTGTTTCAATTCCTCAATTGCATGTTTGTTTATAATATTGCATCAAGTTAATACGACCTTATAAATGATTGGTTATTATTATTAAAATAACTAATTTCGCATTTATTTCTTGCTAAATATAATTTTATAAAGAAATAACTTAAAGGGGTCAGATATGACCCGCGCCACCTCTAACGTAACTCCGGCAACCGCCACTTCTCCAGGGTTAAGAAAATTTGAAATCACGGCTTCGAAAGACAGATCAAATAAAACAAAGGAAATGTGTTGTATATTATAATTATTTTCGAAATATGTGGTTATTCTATTAATGTTGAAAATTAAAATTGAGAAAATGCATATTTGAAGAAAAACGTGAAATAGTATTTGGGGCCTCAAGTTACACATTTCCGACAAAATCGTTGGATTTGAATGTGTCATACTAAAAGGTAAAATGGAAGAGCGTTTCTATAGCGTTCTGATGAGGACACAGAAACAGGTACAGCATGTAGAAGGTATTTATAAACTCTTAAAAGACCTCGAAGACCACTATTTTGTTAAAAACAAAAACACCTTTTTCAATTTTATGGAATGCGAGTTCTTCCAGAACGTGGATATAGATTTTTCGCGGGATTAGAAACACTTGAAAGTTGAAAAAAAAAATCGCATCAGAGTTCGCCATGCGATCTGTCGGAGGCCGAGTGAACTAATCGCCAGACAATCGACGCCCGCCGTGGGTGGGAGCGACCGTGGATCTGCAAGCATCCGCAGCCCACATAGCTTCGCCTGTAATGACCGCACCCCCCCTCTCTCTTGGCTGCTACCCCTCCCTTCCCAGGGGAGACGCGTTGCAGGGGGTCGCGACCTCGACCGGCGGGGTGTGGTGACCTCGGCAAATGGCGATGGGGACCTTTGTGACCCTGCGTTCAAATTGTGGCGTTAGCTGCTGGTTTAAACTGAAAATGATCTCGGTTTTATAGTGTGATTTTTATAAAGCTGCGCCTCAAAGCCCGTCTTCACTACGGAATACGTCACATTTCGCATCTTTCTCGGTCGTGCCGATAGATATCGCATGATCAAGCAGCGCTTGATACGGTCACGATTATGTGACATCTAGCGGCATGACCGAGAAAGACGCGAAGTGCTGTGAGATATTTCATCGAGAAAACGGACCTTAAGGTGCAGCTTTATAAGAATCGTACTATAAGCCACCACTTACCCACCGATAATTGCTGCTGAATGGATCACGTACAGGAAAGTCAACGAATCGTGGATAAATCAAAAAAAAAAATGAAAAGTTTTGATCCCTGAATGTGGTATGGAGATCTTGATGGTCGTGCGTTAAACTTTGTGTTGAATCGTGGTTGAAATGAAAATTATCTCAGTTTTAATGGCGGATAACTCTTGCAGAATAGGGTAAGTATGATTTAAAACAAACAGCAAAAATATCGAGTCCGGATTTGCAGAGATACTGGCGACAAAATTGTTACTTTCCGCAATCATTAACTCGAGATGAGCCCGACCACATTTGGTGGTACCCTGCACTTTAACGTACACGAAGGTGTCATTATTAAGAATGAAAATAGAAACTGCATCCGAAAGGCTTTGCATACTCGTGTGCAACTACGGCCTTGAATATCAACCAAAGCTCCCGCTTTGGTGCTTAGAAGTACTCGTTTTAAGGGAATTTTGGGTCCAAAAGTCGATTTTTATTTTGTGTGTTTTTTCATTCTCCCTTATTGTTCCTGTTTAAAATGAGACATAAATCAGATTGCTACGACCACGGGAACTATTTTTATTTGTCTCTTAAAGTAGCACGTGTGTATGCCACCACACGTGTGTAAATATTCGAAGTTACTTTTCTTCCCGTAAGTTATTTTTTTATATATAAGGCACATTTTCTAACAAACTATTCATCATAAAAATTTCAAACTTTGTGAATGATTTAAATTTGTATTGTGAACGCTGAATTAGCTTTATTTACAACATCTGTTGTACTTTGGATTTTATTAGAACGAATAAACAAGGAATATGTAAGGGGAAAATAGTTCGTACTTCTCATGATTTTTTTTATTTTATCAAAAAAAAACGTTTTTCAAACTTTCCATTATTTAGTATGTGTATTAAGAATATGTGTACACTGTGCTAAAACTATCACAGAACTACCTCTCATATTTTACCAGAAAATGTACATTCAATTAGCCATATTTAAACATTGTCATCGTAGGGAATTACATACTTTCCTTAAGTGAATTCAGTCCTTCTGTTGCCTGTTATTTCATAGTGAGGCGTTCCGTGCAGTTCCATTCTGCTAAAATCTATGGTGGTAATAGCTCCAAGGAGAATATGGAATTTCAAAGAATGAATATCTTTGAAATTCCGGGAAAAGAAGAAAGAAAGAAGAGGCTTCCGATCAGACCTAGAATTGACCAAGTATCAGATTGCGATTGATAGCTTTGATGCATTTTGTATCTCGGATATGCGTGTAGGGATTGATCGAGCAGTTCGCAATCTGAAAATGGTCTCAAACACATATCGTATACATTTTTATTTTCCTTAAAGAAGAGATATCTTTGACAGGGATGGTTCAGCAGTCCGTTTGAGGCGGTCTATGTTTGCAGATTCTATTGATGAATAAGTTGAAAATTCTGTATGACGCACTTTTTTCCCAGAAATTGAAGAATGAATTTTCTACTGTGTTGTTCGATAACCTGCAATGGACAAATGACACATTGCTCATTTTATCGTGTGAACTGCAATTAGCTGTGAAAATATAGAATTAGAAAAAATGAAGCATATCATTTGGGTAAGATATAGCAGTGGAATTTGTAGATACTTGGATTTGAAAGTGTAATGTATAGGAATGTTCTACATTCCCGATCCTTTCTTGTACGAGAATCATTTAAATTCTATTTCAAATGGTATGTCCATTCTATAAACATTTTAAAGACACTTTTATTACGACACTTTTGGGGGAACTAAATGAGTGTACAATATTATTACAATTAGAGACGGTACATTTGCGCAGTTCATTAACTTATCATTAATTCAAAGCGAAGGAAATCAATATTAGCCATATGAGTAAGTTTTAAGAATTAAGCTACTCAATTACGGGCAGCCATCGAGATATCGACTCTGTGGTGAGGTTGTGTATAACATGTAATAACGTGAAATCAATTTACAATTTCAGTTGATAAGGGTCGAAATCTGTTTGAGTTCCACCCCATTTCATGTGGGCTAAATCACAAAGAGAAAATTATACTGTTAGAAGAGATTCAATACGGGGTTTAACGGACATGTGATACTGAGGTAATGATGCAAGCAAAATGTGATATTCCATCGCATGCCAATTGTGAAACTGTAATGAAACACGCCCGATTTTGGATTCATGATCGCCAATAAAGATAAATGAAATTCCGCTGGAGAAAAGTAATGGAAAAAGAGCTTGATCCCCCTGCCGAAGCTGATGAAACAAAATTGTGTGACGTTTCTCTTGCTTGGGGAGCCACGATAAAATTGCGAACTTCAAAAGACTCCGCTCAGTATGTGAAAGGTTCTTTACAGCACTGCCCAATTCGTAATCTCTTACAGTGTGTACAGATAGAGAAAAAAAAAACAAGTTGCGTTTGCATTAAGTTGAATGCAGAGAAAAGCGGATCCGTAACTACAGTTTCGTAGACTATGACCTGTCGATGCGAATTTTAGATCAGAGTTAAATGAAAAACAGAGTGATGTTCAATGCAGCATCCTGAAGAGGCAACAGAATATCTAAATGTGTTGACCATTCGACTGTATATGACATGTATGTATGACATATATGACATGTATTTGCGATGGTGTGACTGTTAGCGTGCCGGACTGTCATACCCAAGTTCATACCCAAGTTCGCGGGTTCAAACCCGATCGAAGCCGTGGATTTTTAAGGGCGAAAAAATCCTTCGTACGCCTTCCGCGGAGGGGAAGTAAAGCCGGCTGGCCCATGTTAGTAGATTTACTTGCATGTAAAAGATCCTCAATGAAGCCTCTGAGCTAAATTCAAATCGCCTGTTTCGTCGCCCGAGATAATACCTTCTTTCTCCGCTAGGTGAAAGGAGCGTAGCGAAATTTGCGTGGTCAGACGGAAGAGCGGGCCTGATGGCCCGAGTCTCGCCACGTAAAATAAGGCATTAACTATAACTATAACTATATGCTGTGATTATTGTGGTGGCACCCATTATGCCCCTAGGCGTAGGCAAAGGGACGTCACCTTAAGTAGTTAGGCATTCTTTTTTCGTAAATAAGTCCAATCCTTTATTTTCCCATTTTTAACCTGATAATTTTGGTTGTTGTAATACATTTGCGGAAGAAGCTCTTTAATCCATAATGTCGATGGTTCAAAATAAAAGAAACACAAACTATTGTATGCATTATTTGTACCATTAAAGTTATTTCATTATACTTATTTGTTTCATTTATTTACTAACAAAATTGTATCATGTGTAAAGAGCAAAAAAGTGGAATGGAAATGAAAAACCACCTCTTTTAGATAGGTTTCAACTGTTCGGTCATTAGCGACCACTGTACCTTTTAACTTTGAGGCAGCAGTAGGGGAACACGTAGTAACAACAAACATCCATGCCCGGGGCGGGATTCGAACCTGCGACCATTCAAGCAATAGGCAGTTGTGGCCCTCCAGCCTTAGTTTTCCAGGCCGGCCACTAATGTTATTTTCTTCCTCCCCTTGTTTTAAGCTGTGAACGCTTTTAATTATTCCGCACGTACTGTAAGTTGTTCAACTAATTTTGCATTACATGCAGAGTAGTAGAAAAAGAAAGAGATACGTCACATCACTAACCAGCGGATCCTCGTGTACAGTACTAGCAACGTGTAAGCGATTCTGACAGTTCACTGCGCTGTTGACACCCGTAACTATGCACATGGCACCAGCTACTTCACAGCTAAATTGAATCGCAAAACATTAACACTTACTGACAGGCTATGACACGTCTTGATATCATTTTCATAACCTTCGCCACAGCCGAACCTTATCGCCTCCGCGACTTCGTGTTAGTCAGATGAGCGGCAACGCTTAACCATAGGAGTGAGGAAGTAAACAAATCCTTGCAAACTGATTGCTTCAAAGCAGGTCACATGACGTACCACAGAAGAGAGGCGTACAGAGGGGCGAGAGAGACGGGCGGATCTAGCCGATCATTTGGAGAGGGGGCATCATAAATGTATGTTAAATCATAAACATTTTTATTACATTAGTATATTATTTTTGCAGTGCTTATATTATACTATACAATAGTATTGTTTATTGCTATTATATGGCGAGAGAACTGTCAGAGTCGCTTGTATGCTGCCGGCACTGTGGTTGGCATTCCCTGAAAACAGTAACACGGAGGTGCGAAAACGAAATTAAAAATCAACTGAAATACGTTTGGCTGGACGTGCGACGAAGAGTTCCGACAACACACTCGGCGCAGTTCGTCAGGAAGTGAGGGAGTGAGGTCGGGGTGGGGGGTAGGAGAAGGAGTGCGTTAGACATCTGGCTGGCTGCGCGCAAGCAATGCAAGCCACGTACAGCGCCAGCGAGAGCGCGGAGGCGGCAGCACCTGTCCGCGGCGTCTCCTGGCACGAGGCGCGTGCCCACCGCTCGGGCACATCCACTGAGCTCCCTCTCGCCCTGCACCTCGCCCCCGCACTACCTCACCCTCCGCCGCCGTCACCGCTCCAGCAGCTACAGTAGTGTGGCGTCACTGCACGTTGCAGCAATACACAGACGAGACTGGGTTAACGTATTGCTGGTTTATTAATAATTCAATCCACCACCGAATGAACCTTATGTACAATCGTTAATTAACGAAATAAATCGACCCCACCTATACTGCGATTTTCGTAACTTTGTCCCTGACAGGAATCAGCTGTTTCGCTGCCGTCCAATCAGGAGCTTACATTTCGCGACAGTGACGTCACTATGGTGACGCTGAAGCTCCCGATTGGATGGAACCCCGCTAGTTGACGGTAGGTCGCCGCCAGACCTCGCCATCCAGCAGGAAAAAGGTCATCGCCACCTCCCGGGGGGGGGAACATGCGCTACACTTACGGGACTAATGACCTAAGTAGTTGACGCGCCCGGAAACACCAATCAATCAATCAATCAAACGCAACCCCGCCCACCTGTCGTCGCCTCGCACGCCTCCGTTTGCACCGTCGCCCACTCCACCAAAGCCTCCTCCGCCCGCTCCACCGCGACCCCGTCGCGCGGCACGTCACTCATCTGTTTCCCTGCCTCACCCCTCCGCATCCGCCCGCCCGCCCTCGCGGGACCGCGCGCAGCGTCGCTCATTTGTCGCGTCGCGCCGCCGCCGCCGCCGACGTCGACATCTGGCGGCTAATTAGGGAAGCTGCGCTCGTGCGCGACCGCGGCGGAAGGGAGGCGTGGGTGGAGGTTGCGGTGATGGCGCGGAAATTTCTGTTCGCCGTTATTGCGAACCTGTACAGACCTATGGCTGTAAAATGTGTTAATAAGGTTTGTGGTTACCAATACATGTTTGCTTGTTTATGAATTTATTTTCTAACTTTATGTGTAGTCTGTTCACTATGAAAAAATAGTTTTAAATGAATGTGGAATTGTTCTCAATAAACCCGTTTGATGGTGTTGTTATAGAACAGTAGAATTAATTCAGTTTTAAGAAATGAGAAATTTTCGAAAATAAATTTGAAGGCGTTGGATTTTATCTTTTATAGTACTGCATCTTGCATTTATTCTGACGGCTCTCTCAACTCGAATTGGTTTCATATTTAAATCATTCTTCACATAGTATACGTCGTTTCTATGTCCTTCTCATTGGTTTTATGACACTAATTTATTATTAGATTGATTAGTGGTTGTTATTTTCCTGTAATTAAATATGAATTAATTCAACGTTAATATCGGTCAATTAACAGTCCAAACTTTTAGACATATTTTTATTAGTTATTTCAGAATAAATGTCACAAACTTAACGAACATATGGTTGGGAATTTCTTATAAAGAAATTACACATTTTACATTTCACCTGAAGATTAACTATCTTCCCATGCAGAGGTTTCGGGCAGAAATCTATTTCGCTGCGTCAGCCTCTGACGTGCCGAACTCTAGTCCTCGAGGAGTTGCATCCGAATCACGGACAAATGTCACATTTGTAATTTCGGTATATGAAACATCTCACTGCATGTTCATTGGCAGAAAGTGATTATTTTTTACTCTTCCTCATGCTCTGGAAGTTTGTAACATTAATTCTGAGACATTTGTACAGAATGTTTCAAAATAAATGTTGCAAACTTCTAGTACATATAGAGGGATCGAGTGTTTTTAATGAACATGTAGTGAACATTTTTTATAACGAAATTACATATGTGTTATTTCTTCCTGAAGGTTAGGGTACCGCTTACGCTCAGAAATCCTGCAGGTTCATAAAATCTCCTTGACTGCTTAAGAACGTGACCTGCAAAACGCTTGACCATTAGGGCTTGTCTAACCTTCAGGAGTAAGTATCACATGTGTAACTCTGCAATGCGAAATTTTTCATTACATGCACACTGGGAAAAGTGATAATTTTCAACCCCTCTACATGCCCTAGACCTAGAAGTTTGTAACATTTTATTCTGAGACACCATTTGTGTGCATAATATGTATGGATATATGTATGTATGTGTGCGTGTGTGTGTGTGTGTGTGTGTGTGTGTGTGTGTGTGTCTGTGTGTGTGTGTGTGTGTCTGTGTAGCTAGAACTGGCGATGAGCTCTCGCCCCCACCTGGTGGCTCGTGGCTAGCGAGCCAGTTTTCCAGGATCGATTCTCGGATGGGACAAAAAATTAAATTATAATGTTCACTCGCATATCCCAGTTCACATGTGGTGATAATATGAAAGCCTCTCGCAGGTAGAGAATTCCAAATAAATGGTGTAAGAGTTTGCAACATGCTTACCACAGGCCTCCTGAGCCCCTGGCAGTCAAGCTGGGACACCATGGCATGGACATGATCTGACGAGGTTGAGGTGCCAGCATACTATACAGAGTGTCCGGGGAGGAAACGTCGAAACTTCGAAAACAAGCTCTTAAGGCAATTCTAAGCGTATTTTGTCTCATAAACTACGAGGATATTCCGAATGGTTGAGCCGCTATTAGCACTCAAAAGTTAGTTCGAAAAAAATGATTTTTAGACAAAAATGTGCATTATGGGAGCATAGAAACATTCCAAAAACATGTAAATTGTTTATTATTTACAAAAGAAATGAATATATTTGTTCAGAAAGAAAAATTAAGCGAGGAATAAAAAAGCAGTCGAATTGTATAAATTGGGTACTTTTTTATTTCTCGCATAATTTTTCTTTCTGAATAAATATGTTCAATTCTTTTGTAAAAAATAAACAATTTACATGTTTCTGGACTGTTTCTATGCTTCTAATGCAAATTTGTGCCTAGAAATCATTTTTTTAAAATGTTGAGTGCTTATTGCGGCTCAACCATTCGGAATATCCACGTAGTTTATTAGACAAAATATGCTTAGAATTGTCTTAAGAGCTTATTTTCCAAGTTTCGACATTTCCTCCCCGGACACCTGTATATACACATAGTAAAGTGTCTAAGTCGGAATCGATCGGGACACAAAAAAAATCCGGTTGAGGCAGGTTTCCGTTTTATGCAAGGTTGCCTTTTTTATGATACTGGTGATATTTCCGGTTTGCTCTGAAAGTAGTGACTTGCATGGGCAGGGAGACGTGTTATTAGAAACCATGTCCGAACACCTTCCCACGCTCAGATAGTCGTCCCCATCCACCCGCGTCTCCGCTTTCCGTTTCCGGCTTGGACAGATTCCGTTTTATTCTGTGTAAAGTGCCATTCAACTTCACAGGCCAGAGAAATTTTCCGGGTAAGGGAATTCCCCTACAGTCTACACTTTGCGAGACAAGCGACCCAAAGGTCAGATTCTGCGTTGACAGCTTACGTCCGTCTTCTTCAAAGTCCAGCTGACACGACTAAATCGCGTGTCACAGGAATGGATAATTTAAAACAAGCTTACAGATGCTTTCATTTCATTAAGAACGTCTCGTGTCTCTGTGCCAATTGCATTGAAATCACAGAATTTACGTTTTATAAAGATTTTTTCCCTATAGTACTAAATCCTATAGTGTATTTAATTTCCTATATAATCCACTCCGTTTCCGCGTTGGAGAGATTCTTTTTGTGCTGTGCAAAATGCCATTTAATTTCACGTACCGGATACATTTTCCGTTTAAGACAGGTTTCCTGCTTGCAGGTTCCGGTTTAGACATATTTTATTGTATAAAATTGCTTGCGAAACTCCGACTATAGTGAGGATTTTGTAACTTTTCCCCTCACAGCCCATCTTCACGATGGAATATATCACGGTATTTCGCGTCTTTCTAAGTCGCGCCGCTAGATATCGCATGATAGCGGCCATGGCAAGCAGTGCTCGCGATCATGCGAAATCTAAATTTCGCATGATTTATTAGGTTCGAGACATACGCGATCGAGACATACGGATAGATTAGAGATCGAGAAATACGCGAAATGCCGTGTGATATTCCATTGAGGACACAGGGCCTTGAGGGGCAAAGTTGTAAAAATCGCCCTATAGTGTGCTTGACAAGCCGGCCCGAAACACGTCCCAATTCCATTATCTCCGCGTGAGGGGCGACGATTTGCATGCGTGAGTCGTGCGGTTTGCGTGTGACAAGCGAGGCGACGCGACGGCAGCTGCTGGTGGACGCGGCGGCGTGGCCGGGTGCATGCCGAATGCCTCGCTGTGGCAGATGCGTCTCTCCCTGGCGCTTCGCCGCGCCCCTGGGCTTACCAAGCAGTCCGCCAGATGGATTCCGCACTCGCCCCCGATTCGCGGGGTGGGAGGGTGGGGGGGAGTGTGGGAGGAGCTCGAAAGCTTTTGTGTCGGGGATGTCGACCGTCTGAGCGATGCTGCGGCGGAGACGAGAATGGTAGGCTGCGCGAATGGTTTCTTCTACTTCTTCGTGTTGTTGTTTTTTTTCTTTCTTCATTTTCGTCTTCGTTTTTTGTATCTTCTTTCTTATTCTGTATCTTTCTTCTCTGTTCTCTTCTGCTTCCTACGAAGAAAGAGAGAGAGAGACGGAGTTTTCTTTCTTATTCTGTATCTTTTTTCTCTGTTCTCTTCTTCCTACGAAGACAGAGAGAGAGAAAGTGTGTTTCCTTTCTTATTCTGTATCTTTTTTCTCTGTTCTCTTCTTCTTCCTACGAAGAGAGAGAGAGAGAAAGTGTGTTTCCTTTCTTATTCTGTATCTTTTTTCTCTGTTCTCTTCTTCTTCCTACGAAGAGAGAGAGAGAGAAAGTGTGTTTCCTTTCTTATTCTGTATCTTTTTTCTCTGTTCTCTTCTTCTTCCTACGGAGAGAGAGAGAGAGAGAGGGGGGGGAGAGAGATTGAAACGGTCACTTGCCTGTACTCTGTATAGCCAGTTCATGTGCAAAGTGGGATTTGAACCAACGAGCCTTTGAGCAGAGACATTCCGGCACTTCCGCCCTACAGATCGCGGCTAACCGGATCGGTGTATTACTTAGCTCTCGGGGAGTGTGGTGCTAAAACGTCTGGAATTGTTCGTTCCAATTCGACTCAGAAATTACTCCTTCGCCATTGTTTTCTTCCCCTCCTCCTCCTTCTTCTAATTCTTCTTCTTCTTCTTCTTCTTCTTCGAGTAGTTAGTGATGGTGGTTCCTCTCTATGCTGGTGATCCTGTCTTCTTCTTGGAGACATTCCAGTGCGCCACATCGCTAAACGAGCCGAAAAGTTGCGTGTGGATTGTGTACCAGACGTCCGTAATGTCAAACTATAGCGTTGCATTGAGAACTACGAACCTGGAAGTAGTTCTTTATCCTAAAGATTGCCACAATCCTTTCTGCTCCTCACCGTACCACGAGTCCTGTATCGGACTCGGCCCAGTCCATCCCATGGTGTAAGATACATAGGTGTGTCAACTAGCCGCCTTTGGGTCAAATTTTCTGAAGCCAGTTTGAGGCTAGTTCCTCGCTTGTCCGCACGTTGCGCACCATCGGTGTGGGCCACGGTGTATGTTATACATCTTAAGAAGACATCTTCAACTGTGGCTGTTACACAGTTTTACAAAACATTTCCTACCCATTTTCGTAACTGTTCGTTCTTGACTTTACCAATTCCACCGCGAAACGACAATTCACTGACTTGAAATAAGTAATCAGCTGGCCACAGAGCTGATCACGACCTTGCCTAAAGATCACAGCGCTTACATGCGAGAATTGTGAGAACTAGCCTTTCATGAACTTCAGTTTTAGACTGCGAGTGAACCACCCCTATATACCTTACACCGTGGTCCATCCTCACCCGTCTCAAGAGCAGAGCCGCGGCGATCGAGGGCGACGGTGGCGCCGCCCGCAGCGCGGTGGCCGCGCGCGATATTAGTCGCCACGGGGCGTCGCAGGACATGCTCGTGCCTCCTCCCCACCCCCACCCCACCCCCCACCCCACCCGCTTTGCGCGCCCGGCGAATGGCCCACGAGGACGTCATTCAGCGCCACGATTCACTCGCACGGATCCCTAGCAAGTGCTTGCGGTGTGGACGGCCGGCGGTTCCTTACATGGAGACTGCTAAGGCGGTTTGATTGAATGATTAACCCTCATGATGGTACCCCTCAAAATTCACTTTCAGGGGTACAAAAAATAAAGGTGCATGGGAGTCCACTCGAAAAAAGGCGGATTAAGTTGCGACTCTGTGCTAGTGTACAAAGCATGCAAAGGTTATCCTGCTTGGGGTGAAATTAATCGTCGTCTAGGAAAACCTACTTACTACGGTAGAGCGGATCACAATCACAAAATTAAGAAGAGTGCAGAAAACGGACGTTGGGAAATTTTCATTCACAAACAGAACTATTAGAGACTGGAACAGTTTGCCTGCGACAGTCTTTGAACCCTTTCCTCAAAGCCTGAGAAAATTTAAAAATAAATTAATTTCCTAGCTATTCATCTATATTTTAGATCATTGTATTATTGTTAAGTTTCTACTGTTAAATAAGTAAAATTTCCTATTAAGTAATTTGTCTAATTGTTATTATTAGTAGTAGTGTAGTAGTAGTATTGTCATTATATTATTATTATTATTATTATTATTATTATTATTATTTATATTCGTGTAGTGCAGTGCAGTGCAGTGCAGTGAAGTGAAGTGGAGGAAAATGAATTGGAGTAAGGTTTGCGCTGTGAAATCATGTACTATTATTTTTAATTATTGTTTTTTTCCTAAATTAAGTACTCTCTTGTAATTTAAATATTCTGCCACCAAGTAATGATACTTAATTGCAGAATTAATAATACATCTAATCTAATCTAAAATTAGAGATTCCCGGGCGCGTCAATTTGTTGATTGATTGATTCGTGTTTCCGGGCGCGTCAACTACTTTGGTCATTAGTCCCATAAGTGTAGTGCGTGTTTTCTCGGGCGGTGGCGATGATCTTTTCCCCCGCTGGATGGCGAGATCTGGCGTCGACCTACCGTCCCACTAGCGGGGTTTTCCCCTCAACCAAGTATCTCCCACCAGCCCCAGCCGGGACAAGCTGTAAGCTCCCGACCGGTTTCCCGGCGTGTGTGGTAATGTAGTGCATGTTAGTGTAGTGGTGTGTGTGTGTGTGTGTAAGAGGAGAGGATAGAACCAGGAAGAGGAAGGAAAGGTAGCGCGAGGTCCGTGGCCCGTTTGTTAGGGTACTGCTCCGGCATTCGCCTGGTGTTGATCGGAGAAACCACGGAAAACTACCGATCAGAGCAGCCGGCCGCTAGAATTCTCCTCCAGACACCGACTGTATTCGACCTAGCTGACAAGCTAGTGTCGAAAATCCTGCCACGCGCCGTCGGGACTCGAACCTAGGACCTCCCGGTCAGAGGGACTGCAGTGACATCAGGTTGATGCACTGAGCCCGGTCGGGCGCGTCAGCTATACTTCGGTTTTTTCCTTTCTTGGCGCACGGGGGGGGGGTGTCAATAAAATGGAACATTTCACGGAATTTTTCCATCGTACTCCGTTGTGCCGACAGGAATCGCGTGATCGCCAGCACTGTTCGATAGAGTCGCGATCACGCAACTCCCAGCGGCACAACCGAGAAGACGCGAAATACCGTGACCGTACGATTTTATTGACACACCCTCGTGCGCCAAGAAAGAAAACCCCCGCTGTCTGGAGGATAATTCTGACGGCGGCTGCTCTGACCAGTTTTCCGGGGTTTCTCCGATCAACACCAGGCGAATGCCGTAGTAGTACCCTAACAAACGGGCCACGGACCGCGCGCGATCTTTCCTTCCTCTTCCGTGACCTATTTTCGCCCGTCACTCACACTAACATGCACTGCACTACCACGCATGCCGGGTGAGCGGTGGCGAGATTAGAGCTTGTCCGGACTAGAACGGTTCCCAGAGGGGGAGAACGCCTTAAGGGGAATTACCCCGCAATTCGATGTGTAGGTCGGCACCGGATCTCACCAACGACGTAAAAATACCGCCTTTTCTCCGTGAAAAATATTCACTTCACTAACGAGAGCAATCGATGAGCCCGAAAATATAAATCAATCTATCACCAAACTAAATACAAAGAATACAAAAATAACTGACCATAAAATGCTAATTTTTTAACTTTATTACTACTCTAACACATTCGTTATATTAATTATCTCTACTTATTACTACTATAACTCATTCAATTATTACTGTCTTTATTACTACTCTAACACATTCGTTTGTTAATTATCTAAACATAATTATACCAGCAAAAATTTATTTTACCGATAATGCTTATATGAGTTTCAAATCTTTAAACGGATGGAGAGGGGGAGGACTGTAATTCTTGGTTGTACCATGTTTTTCAGTTTGCCTTTTTGAATAATGAAGATAATATTTTATATGAACTAAATTTTAAAAAAAAGTAATATTCGTTGTTAAAAGCCAGAAATATCCATTGCTCGATAAAAAAAAGTAATATTTTATGGTACTTTATTGCTTCTTATTACCTTCGATATACGCTGCATAACTTAACTAGATCGAGAGGACAGTGATAACGAGGGAAATATGCAAACCTTTGAATGATAACGCATGCTCTTTTATGGAGGGAATTATGAAAGGGGATTTGGGAGAGAGATATGCAATTACAAACCTGAGCGAAGTCAACATTAGTTAATTAGGAAATAAGTAAATATGAATCAATAAAATTAGATAAAAAAATAAATTCATGTATCTTCCACCGGGCGTTAACTGCTTCTAATGATCTCGGGAGAGAAAAAAAAACCTCTGGACAGTTTGTCGCCGCTTGATTATTAGAACATTTATACCGCCCGTGGTGCGTGTCTTTTTTTTTACAATGATTCTCAACTCCTGTCGTAGCTGCCTTAAGTCGATGTGCCGCGATGGGTTCGCGTGCTTCCGCGCGCAATATCACTAGGGTCATCACTAGAGCCCGGAAAAATACTGTAGTATTAAACGTCACAATATGTACATAAATATGTAATGAAAACATTAGGAATATGTAAAAAAATATGTAAAATCAGATATAATATGTAATATTAATTCTCTAATTAAAATTAATTTGTAATATTAATTCTCGAATTAAAAAATCATTTACATAGAACAAAATTGCATGAGAAAAAATGTCCTAAATAAATTGTAAAATTAATATCAACGTTTTAAAAACATTTTGGAGAGCACACTTGTTGCACAGTTTGTATCATACAACTTTCTCGTCAGTAGTAAAACTTCATCAATTGTGATCCAGGGCTTAAACAAATTTTTCTCGGAAAATAATGTTACAGATCACAAAACGCGGTATCAGTGCTACTTTTGACACCTACATTTCACCAATAATGTAGGGGGAAATGCTGTTTTTTTTAAAAATACTTTTTTTCGTAAAAAATATGTAATAAAATTGAAGAAAATTAATAAAACAAGAAAATATATTGTAAAAGCAGCAAAATATATGAAATATTTTTTTAAAATACTAAATATGTAAAAATATGTAACGAAAACATTGTATTTGTCCCTGACAGGAATCAGCTGTTGACGGTTTCATCCAATTGGGAGCTTAAACGTCACCGTAGTGACATCACTGTCGCGAAATACAAACATCCGATTGGATGGCAGCGAAACAGCTGATTCTTGTCAGGGGCAGTATAGTCATCACGGCCTCCTGCTCGCGCCAGGGCGGTCGCCTGCGGCAGGCCGTGGCCAGCCGGCCCCGTAACGTCGTCAGCGCCTCCCACCTGCAAACTCGATTGCCGCTCGCCCGCCCGCCCGCCTGCCTGCCGATCGCACCGCACCGGGCCTGTCACGTGGCCACTTCGCAAGGGACGGGGATTCCCCGTACAGGACGCTGAAACGATGGGAGGAGAGTGTGAGTTGGCGGTGTTCTCCGGGGTGGGGAGAACATTCCAAATGACAGGGAAAGGGGGGAGGGGAGCAATTTAAATGATAGATAAATGACATAAAGGTCAAATTCGCCCGCCGGCAAATGAACGGCATATGAAAACTTAAAGCTTCTTTCTTTCTTTCTTTCTTTCTTGTGTCGTCGCATGGCGTGAGCTGTTTCGTAATCAGTAGAGCCCGGAAAAATATGTAGTATTAAACGTCAAAATATGTACATAAATATGTAATGAAAACAGTAAGAATATGTAATAAATATGTAAAATTCTATATAATATGTAATATTAAAATTCTATAATTGAAAACCATTTACATAAAAGCATTTACATTTTGAAAAATTGCTCACTTTACGTCATACAACTTTCTCGTCAGTAGGAAAAGTTTAATCCAGGACCATAGTTTAGCAGCCGGACTAATCAGCCATCGCACAGTCTGGCGAGATCTACGACAAGGAAACATACACTGTAGCATCTTCATTGAAGAGATACACGTCGGCAATCGCAAATTTTTTCTCGGAAATTAAGGTTACAGATCAAAAAATGTAGTGTCAATGATATTTTGGACACCTATATTTCCCCAATAATGTAGGAAAAATGCTTATTTAAAAAAATACATCTTTTTATTAAAAATATGGAATTAAACTGAAGAAAATTGATAAAATAAGGAAATATAGTGTGAAAATAGCAAAATATGTAAAATATGTAATATAGTACTAAATATGTAAAAATATGTAACGAAAAAAGTCGATATTGTGTTAGGAGGGCGATGATTTGCCATGATTACAATTTTGAGAACGGTAAGTAGAAACACAAAAATATGTAATTACATAAAAATCCGGTCTCTAGTAATCAGTGACGCACGGAATATGAGAATATCCGTGACCTCTGGTATGAGAGATTAACGTATCAGATATTTGCATTTTTCAGTCAAAATGAAAACTGTTTCTTCGTGTATTTGTTCTGGCTTTTTGGGTTTCTAACGAAACCATTAGTAACAAAGATTAGTAATATGGTGAATATTTCGCTTAACTTCTTTCTTCTTAACTTCTTCTTTATAATCACTTCTATTCTCAAAAGATTCTCAAATACTCTACTCTTGGTGCTGTTGGAAGAATTACTATTCTAAATATAGAATGAACCGAATATGTTACGAGATTTCATTTATCATATTACATTGCTTGAGTACCACTCCATTTGATTAAATCAAACCCCAGACACCAATATGCAGCTGTAGAAGTAATTTCATCTACAACTACAGAGAAATCAAAATTACTTTGTAATCCATTTAATAAAATGAATCGTTATTGGATGCCATTTAGAAACTGCGCATACGCTTTTCGTGCTATTTACATGCACAAACTCATACTACACACTTACCTTGTAAACTCGGATACTCTCCACTGAAGGATTTTACATTAGAACTTGGTTATTTATAATAACCAAGATTATTTTTTTATCTTAAAAAGCTGTATTGATCTGAAGCATCGTCGAAACTTTTAGTTCGATGAATACAAAAATCCACGGAAGCCTAAAAGTCCATAAATTGTGTGCTTGTCTGTTTTTTTAATCTTTCACTCGTTGGCTTTTTGTAACTAAATTGCCTGTTATCTGTTGTTTAATAATTAAATTAAAAATAAAATAAGCGTCTTGTAATGAATTATCTGTTTTATTGACATACATTTGGACGTTTCTAGCATGTCTAACTCTGGAGTGTATCTATTGCATTGACATTATTACCTTCGTGGCGCTATTTTGTTTTCTGTTTGTCGAGTACACAATCCGGCAACACCGCAGGTACGAAACCTCGCCCGGGGGCTTCTCTCGCAGCAACACCCGCTCGAGATAATCGAGCGTCTAACGATGACGGGGTGGCGCCAGTCTTTTGTCAGCGGTGGTGCGCGCCATCTGTCAACGTCGCCGAAGAAGCGATCAGCCCGCGGCCAGGCATCGAGGAAGAAACAGGGGGGGGAGAAGCACCGATAAGTGCTTATGGAAGGAGAGACGGCAACTAGGGCAAAGCAGTGTAAACTCGACGGCTGATATATTGAGGAGTGACGCCAATATCACCGAATTTTGTAAAACGAACAATTTCTGATGAGACGAGAGACGATTTTGATGACCAATTTATGATGTGACGATTTATAAAAAATAATTTGTTTCTATTTAAGGTTCATATCTTCGTACTATAATTTCGTATCACTAGTGGCCCGCGGCAGCAAATGTATTGAACAAAATCACACAAACTATTGTTTCTTTAAATAGCAGACACACTGCTCCACAACAACAAACGAAGTTCTCTCTCATAACTCTACAGTAAATTGAATATCTTAACAAAACCACTTGCACTGCAGTAATTTAGTGTATCATATGGATAGTACAACAATTCTTCAATACAACGAATATCAAAAAAGTTAATTAGACACGTAAAAAGCGCCATTTATGGCGAGCGGCATCTTCCCTGGAGTCTTGATATCGCATAACGTCAGCTGTATATCTTTAGCTGTGACGCATTGAATTTTGGTGAGATTTCTGTTGGTACGCGCATTATGTGAGTTGGCGAAATAACACTATTATATATTAGCAGTTTTCAGTCCAAATTGGAACTCTTTTAATTTTTTATATATTTTCTCGGAGTTGCTTGGTTTTCTATCGAAACCACAGACACTTCTCTCATGGTCGAGGATGCATTGTTTAGTTTCAGTTTCTGTGCGCATCGGAAATTAGCATTATAGTTTTAGTTTACGGCAGTTTGGAAAATATGTGTAACGAGAGAATACGCGACGTTCTAACGATGTCCCCCCATTCGTTTCGAAACAGTTTCAAAAGCTGATGAGGGAGAGACCAGGGAAACGGGAAAACCCAGGGAAAGACTACCACGAATCCTCTTCATTCACAGCAAATTCCACATGGACCGGTTGGATGATAGGGCAATGGTGGAGAGGCCGAAGTAATGGAAGAACCCAGAGAAAACATACAACGAACCCTCTTCATTCACAGCAAATTCCACATGGACCGGTTGGATGATAGGGCAATGGTGGAGAGGCCGAAGTAATGGAAGAAACAAAGAGAAAACGTACAACGAACCCTCTTCATTTACAGCAAATTCCACATGAACCGGTTGGATGATAGGGCAATGGTGGGGAGGCCGAAGTAATGGAAGAAACAAAGAGAAAACGTAAAATGAACCTTCATTCACAGCAAATTCCACATGGACCGGTTGGATGATAGGGCAATGGTGGAGAGGCCGAAGTAATGGAAGAACCCAGAGAAAACATACAACGAACCCTCTTCATTTACAGCAAAGTCCACATGAACCGGCCGGATGACGATGGGGCAATGGTGGAAAGGGAAGGTAACGGGAGAACCCAGAGAAAACTTGCCGCGAACCCGCTTTATCCACCACAATTCCATACGGTCTGGTCGGGGATCAAAATGGAGCCGTCGCAGTGGAAGGCGAATGCACTAACCATGACACTACAAGCCCCCCCACCCCTTAAATATCTCAAGTATACTCTTTCTGATGGCTTAAAGGCTTTCTTGGGCCCGTCCACATAGAATCGTGTAAGCGTGAAAGAACGGCTGTTGAAATTTGTTTAGTGGGCGCGGGTGGGCTGGGCTGGGCGGGCTCGCGGGCGGCACGGGACCCTTTTAAGACCCGTCGCCCTCCCTCAGCGGGTGGCAGCTAATCGATAGGTCGCTATACCGCGGCCCCGTCCCGCTGCGCGCTCGGTCGCTCGCTGAATTTGCGCGGAGGAGGAGGAGGAGAATGAGGAGGTCGGGCAGATGAGGTCGTCCATTGCGAGACGATGCGGCGATGACTTTCTACATTGTCTCGACTCTCTAACCTCCCCTCGTTTAATGTGATATTGTAGTCCGTTTGGTGTTCGCAGTCTCGAGACGTAGTCGTGGCTTTTTGTTGGTACGCTGGCTGCTGGCGTAGTCGCTAACTTCCTAACGATTTTTGGTGCTTTGGGTTTCATTAGACGGCCAATCCTTGTGGGATTCGTGATGAACCGTAACATCCATTGGTTGCATGATTACATGTTCGGAATGTAATGTGTGTTTTTGGGCCGATGTGGTACGTCGCACTCTGAATTTGAGTTGAGGAGGAAGCCGGACAGATGAGGTCGTCCATTGTAAGACGATGCGGCGATGACTTCGTACATTGACCAGGGTGACCACTTTCTAAGAAACAGAAAAGCAGGAAATATCAGGGAATTTCTTTGCTTTAGAAAAGTCACGGAAAATCAGGGAAGTGGTGGAAGAATCTTTGGAAGTGATGGGAAATTTTGAGATACCTTTTTAAAAAGTTTCAACTTACTTTTATCAGTGAAAAACATTAAATATTCTAGAAAACCAGAAAATATTAGGGAAATTTGTTTCAGAAAGTGAATGGTCACCCTGGTTTTCTCGGCCTTCCAGCCTCTAAGCATATTGCGTGGAATTGTAGTTCGTGTGGTGCACAAAGTCTAGGAAACGTCATTGCTTTTTGTTGCATGTGCGACCACAGGGTAGTCGCTAACATTCTAATGCTTGCACGTGCATTGGCGTTCATAAGACGGCCAAATCTTTGTGAGATTCGTGGATAATAACTTCATCGGTCTATCTTCCAAGATAGTAATTTTCTATGTGTGCAAGATTACATGTTCGGAATGTCACGTATTTTCGGGCCGATGGGGCTGCGTCAATCTGAGAATTTGCGCGAAGGAGGAAGAGGACGATCAGATGAGATCGTCCGTTGTGTGACTACGCGGCGTTGACTTCGTACGTTGTCATCCAAGGGTGGCCAATTTGTGAAAAAAAAATGGAAAACCGGAATATGCCAGGTAATTTTATTGCTCTGGAAAAGTACGGGAAAAATCAGGATTTTTTTTTAAATTTTGTGGAATAGTCGTTGGGAATCAGGGAAAATTTTAGGATGTTTATAACTCTAGATGCTATTCCTGAAAAGGCAACATTACTACAGTGTTATTTTTTCCTCAATTTCTATTTTTTTTAAGTTTTTAGATGGAAATAACCGAGAGATGGAGGTAGTTTCAGAGAACAAACAAGATTGGAGAAGGACAAAAAGAACAGAGCGTCGCAGATCTATAGTACTACAGAAAGAACGGAGATAGAGATCGCTAGAGAGAAAAGCAACGATAGGGTTCACTACAAAGATTAAAAGATCCAGAGGTGAAGTCCAATAGAGAAAAGCAAGAAAGGCGTGGAAGAGGTCGCTGGAGAGAAGAAAGCGCACTGTGGAGGAAGTGGCGAGATAAAATAGAGAAAATGGTGATAGCGTTTGTTTCATTTAATTAATATTAATACAATCACGTTCATAATGACGCATTTCAACTTCCCATCGTACAAACATTTTTAAAACATTGACTTTCCTAACAGCAGTCTGGTTACCGACATTTTCAAGAGTAAAAGACAACTTCACATTTTAAACAGAGGTCGCTAAAAGGAAAAGGGAATAGACGTTTTCGTATGGAGGAGCGATTGAATGAGTGATTAGCTAAGGTCATTTGTCCCGAAAGTGAAGTGCATGCTTTTTATCGCGGGAGGTGGCGGTGAGCTTTCCCTGCTGGCGACATTCGCCGGTGACCACGTCGGCTAGCGGATTTTCCCGCTTCCAGGTATCTCCCTCCAGCGGGGTACAGCCGCTACAAGCCCAGAGCTGCTGACTAGTGTACCGACAGTGTGTTATGCATGTAAGTGTGTGAGTAAGTAAGGTGTGAAGATACGATAAGGAAGAAGGAAATGTCGCGGGCAGTCCGTGACTTGTTTAGTAGGGCACTGCTCCAATCTGGCATTGTTACAAAAATCACGGAAAATTACCGATCAGAGCAGTCGACCGCTAGAATTCCCTTCCAGACAGCGGATGAACTCGACTTACTTGTGAAGCTCATGCAGAAAATCCTGCCACCGTCGGGACTGGAAACCTAGAACTTCACTGTCGGAGGCATTGAAGTGACATCCGTTGACGCCCTGAGTCACGTCAGGCGGTCTCGCTGGAAAGAAAAGAGAATTGAAGCGTGCATGTGGAGGAGCGGGCAGGAGCGAGTAGTGGGAGCGGCCGCTTGAAAGAAGAAAGGACACAAAGGTAGAAGTAGGTGGAGAAAAAAGTGCGATAAAGGTCGCTAGAAAGAAAGAATAAAGTCATGCGTGTGTAGCAGGAGTGGAAGCAGGAGCGGATAATGGGAGCGACCGCTTGAAAGAAGAAAGAACACAGAGGTAGCTAGGAGTTAAATAACAGAGCGATGGAGGTCGCTAGAAAGAAAAGAGAATAGAGGCGTCCGTGTGTAGGAATGAGCACGAGTGGAAGCAGGTGCGGATATTGGAGGAGGCCACATTATTTATTTATTTATTTATTTAGTAAGAAACTGTATGTGACGTATGGGGGAAGATATTGTATGCGTACATTTTCTTGAGGCAAACAACAACGAAAAAACGCGAAATTAGCAACATTTGAAAAACTAGAAAAATAATTTAGAAAAATTACTATTTTAGAAAAATAAAAATTAGAAAAATGTGTGTTCCGAGTTATAGAAAATCAATTTCAACGGTAAATGAACTGCTGATTTAATTTTTCTGCATTGCTAACAAATTATTAATGAACATCAGTTCTACTCCTAGTACTACAACCAAAAGGAGTGCTCAACAAAACGTGCGCGTAGTGAAGCTACATTTACGTCCAGAAGCAAAACAAGGGGCCATCTCAGCATTTTCTCAATGGATCAGGGAAACTGGACAAAAATCTGATCGAGATGGTTGAAAGAAGAAAGAAGACAGAGGTAGCTAGGAGCTAAAGAACTGGGCGATGGAGGTGGCTAGAAAGAAAAGAGAATAGAGGCGTGCGTGTGTAGGAGGAGCGGCTGGTGCAGGAGGTGGCGTGGCGTGGCAGGTGGTGGACAAAAATCTGATCGAGATGGGTTGAAAGAAGAAAGAAGACAGAGGTAGCTAGGAGCTAAGGAACTGGGTGATGGAGGTGGCTAGAAGAAAAGAGAATAGAGGCGTGCGTGTGTAGGAGGAGCGGCTGGTGCAGGAGGTGGCGTGGCGTGGCGGGGCGCTTGCGAAAGGGGCGTGGCCTGGCAGCGCTGCCTAAGCGCCGTTCGCCGGCGGAAGGGAGCGTCACGTAGCCCCTCGCCCCCGCCCCGCACCGCCCCGCTCTCCGCTGGCTTCTTCCGGCGCTGCCACTCCCCATCACCCCTCGCCTCATCCCTTCCCCAACGCTGCTCATCCGCCTCTCCCCACTTGCTCTCATTTCCTCACCCCATACTCCTCGCGCAGTGCCTTCGCCCTTCGACCTCTCCTTTCTCTGCCTCGTCCCTCTCTCCGTCTCCTCGTTCTCTTCTCTACCACTTGCATCTCCATCTCTACCTCTCCTCTCTCCTCTCCTCCCCCTCTCTCCTCTCCTCCCCTCTCTCCTCTCCTCCCCTCTCTCCTCTCTCCATTCCTCTCTCCTCTCCTCTCCTCTCCTCTCTCCTCTCCCTCTCTCCTCTCTCCATTCCTCTCTCCTCTCCTCTCCTCTCTCCTCTCCTCTCTCCTCTCCTCTCTCCTCTCCTCTCTCCTCTCCTCTCTCCTCTCCTCTTCTCTCTCCTCTCCTCTTTTCTCTCCTCTCTCCTATCCTCTCCTCTCTCCTTTTTGTATATCTCCTTTCGTCTCTCTCTCTCAGCATGTCTCTCCCTGTACTCTGTCCAATTCTCTTCACCACTCCACGCACACCTTTCCGCCTTCCCGTCCTTGCTCTCATTTCCTCTCCTTCCCCTCCTCGCTCGAATCCTTCGCCTCTTTTCACCTCTCCCTCTTCTCTAATCTCTCCGCTTTCCTCCTCTCGTCTCTCCCTCTTATCCCCTCCCTCTCGTCACTCTCCTGTCTATCTCCCTCTTCTCTGCTATTCCCTTCCTTTTCAACACTCCTCGTCCAATCTTTGCTATCCCGTCCCCTCCTCGCTCACCCCTTCACTTCTCCCCTCTCTCCACTCATATTTTCTTTGTCTTCCTCTTCCACCCCGTCCTCGTATATCTCTTTCCGCTTGCTACCTGTCTGCCTGTCTCTCTGCTCTTCCCTTACTCTCTGTAACATTACAGTAATTGTATGAATTTCCTTCTGGAGATCATGTAGTCGAGGAGATTTGAGTCATTTAGACGACTGGAGTTATTACAGATTGGAGAGAATGATAATCAGAAATTGTTAAGAAGAAAAAAGTAATTTTCAACAGGTAGAAGAACTTGTTAAAAAGGAATCATAATAATTAATCTCAAAATGTCTATATTAAACGTAAATATGATGTGAGTAATCCTGTTGCATTAAAATTGTTTAAAAGAAGATCTGTGTTTAAGCTTTTTGAAACTATGAGAATCTCGCACATGGGATTACCGAAAATCTCGATTAAGATAAATGAAAATTGCTGATAGAAAATATCAAGTGACACTAATAGTGGAATCATGTGTAGCATTACATCACCCCTGTCCTGCAACCTTCTTTTCCTTGCACTATCCTCACCAAAATCACTTCGCAGCCCAAACTCACAGAAGGCACTCCTCGCTCTACCACCTTCTCGTCCAATACCCTATTCGCCAATACCGTACTCGCCCAGTACCCTACTCGCCCAGTACCCTACTCGCCCAATCCCGTACTCGCCCAATCCCATACTCGCCCAATCCTCTACTCCTCAATTTCTTACTCCCCTAATCCGGGCTCACTCAATTCCCTACTCATTTACTTCACCTCTCTCATGTCTCATGTTTTAATCCGCCGTCCACCATTTATCTTCAATTCAAACCTCCCTTCCCCTCCTCTCCGTCGTCTCCAGTTCCATCCTCTCAGCTTCCCTTCTCCTCTTTCCATACTTGCACTACCCTCCTCCACCACACCTCTGGCACTACCCTCTCCCCCATCACTCTTTTCTTCTTCTTCTTCTTCTTCTTCTCTCTTCTTCTTCTTCTCCTTTCGCGCGCCTTTTCCACTCCCCTCCTGTACCGATCTCTTCAGCTTCCTTCCTATCCCCTCTTCACTTCCCCTCCCCTTTCTCCCCGCTCTGCGGTTCGCAATCTCCGCGAGGATCGCGCCGCCCACGCGCTGAGCGGGCGCACGCCTTTATTAAAAAGGAGCAGCAAATATTCAATTTTATCGAAAACCAATGTTGCCGCGCAATGCGCTGCCGCTCGGCTACGCCGGGAGAATAGCGGCGTGCGGGGGGGGGGCGGAAACGCAAGGAAAACAGGAAGGCGCAGAGGAGGAAGAATGAAGACAAAAGACATTCGGGAAAAGGGGGTTGCTCTCTGATTCGTACAGAGCAGCGGTGTCGGCTGCTTTGCACGTGCGTGCTGCAAGGCACGCGTGCGCCGAGCTGTGCCCGCACGCTCGTGCTACGAGCTCGTCTAATTGAAGTCAGGGTTGTACAGTGTGTAGTTTCCTCCGGAATTAATGATACAAACTTCTAGGGCTTGTAGAAGGGGCGAAAAATAATAACGTTTTGCCAATGAATATACGGAGGGAAAATGTATATTACACTGGTTTACCAGAAAAAATAGTTGTTTCTTGGAACATGAACAAAACACACTGTTACTGGAAGATGATTTGCCTCTCAATTCAGATATAATTTCAGGATTTCTGTATCGGCCTCAGTTTTCTTGTGATAATAGTTTTTTGTATGATTTTTTTTGTGTCGTATGTATCTGGCAAAATGACACGCTCTAATAACTGCAAATCCGAATGTACACAGGAAGAACAACATACGTATTAAGAAAACTAAAGAGAAAGCTTGCAATGTTTCACAGAAGGCTTGAAATTTTGGGTCAGCATGGATATCTCCTCTTCTGTCTTCTGAATGTTCGCGACTGTAGCATTCATCTTCATTCACTATCGCGTTCTCAGGAAGTAATGGTACTGGCAAATCTTCACTGAGAACGACAGACCTTATCACAGGTGATAAATAAGGATATTGCACAGTTTTCTTATGCACAGATGTTCGTCAGGTGACGTCGTTCCATGTATCTGCATAACTCCTGCTCAAGGAGTTGACTTAAAATCAGGGCGAAATGCAAATTCGTTGTATACAGGTGTCCAGGGTATAAACGTTGAAACTTCGTAAATGAGATCTTAAGACAATTTTAAACATAATTTTGCGTTGCAGAAGCTTAGAAACACTTCAGAAACATGTAAATTGTTCATTATTTACAAAAGAAATGAATATATTTTTTCAGAAAGAAATATATATATATATATATATATATATATATATATATATATATACATATATAGTATCCTAAGTGATGTGCAGTGTGTGCTGTGAGATGTATGCTGAACGGCGTGTATTGAGAGCATGATGTGATATATCGCATATTGCCTCGAATGTTGCAAGTACTCAAGTAATACGCTCATAAGCAGGAAATATGAGCGTATGTTGTGAACCACGTTTGAGATGGGTGTTGAGAGCCGGTTCGTACTCTGTTGTTGTTTGTTTGTTTTTTGTTTTATATTTCTATATATCTATCTATATATATATATATAACAAGCATACATCTCACAGCATTATATACACACATATATATATATGCGTATATAATGCACATATATATATATATATATATATATATATATATAACAAGCATACATCTCAGAGCACACAACACTTAGCACACATCACCCACAACACGGCACACTGTACTTAGCATGCTTGCACAGCACAAGGCCCTAGACTTATTCGGTGAATGCATTCTTCCGAGGTATAATCGTAGCCTCTGTTGGAAATATGTAAATTATACAAAAATATCAGCGTAAGCGTAGAGGAAGGTCGAAATTAAATTCATATGGGTAATCGTGCTCGGAATTTTAACTAGATTTTCTGCGTGAAGTGAACACGGTCTAAAAACTTTCCTAGTTTTTTTTATGCATGAGTACTTCATTCTCCCTGCATTCTAAAGGATTCTCAACTTTCCTTTGTGGTGCGTATTCATGTAAAATATTCGTTCGCGTTTTGAGAGGGTCTAGTTGTATAAAATATACGCTCCGACCTATAACTTTAAAGTGATACAATTTCGAGCAAAATTAAAGTACGAAAATATTGTAAAGACAACCTTGATAAAATGATCGCGATTGTCTTTAATGTTAATCTATGATAATACTCTTTCAATCCATATTTTGTTTATTTTATAAGTATTCTGTTAAAGTCAGCGAGGTAGAACGTGTGAGAAGGGAAAAAAAGATACAAAAATAAAAGGGAAATGTCAACATGAGCGAAATTACCGTAGCTACGCTGCGATTGTTCAAATGTGAAGAGACAAAATAATGTATGAACGAAAATATAACATTATTACACACGTTTATAGAATAATATTGTGGGAGTGGGAGTATTGTGAATGTGCTTTCATATGTTATGCTCGGAAGCTACTCGAGACTTTTAAAAGTAGACAGTAACCCCAACTGTGCTGTCATCGCGAAACAAAAGTGAGCATAAAGGCTTCGTATTTAATAATTCTGTTTAATTAAATTCAAGAGGATTGGGACAATATCGAGACAAACGACATTTATTGCAAAAAGCCACAACTGAACGTTCACAAAATACGCAAACCCATTACACCCTGTTCAAACTCATATAGTTCATTAAAAAGGGATTTGTTATTAAGCACAATTTTAAAGAATGCTGCTTTTATAATTACGAAAACACATGAAGTTTTTTATTCTTAGAAAATGCGACTTGTGGCTTATTTAATTTTTGTTCGACGTTCTTGAATTGACCAATATTTTTCTGCTGAAATAATACACGCTCAAATGGTGTGTATTATATGTAGTTTCGTGTACCGTACGGCGAATAATCGTTTATTCTATCAATGTTAATATTTTATTATAAGTCAGGGTTTAAACTACAGGTTAGAGCAAGCGATAACACATCTAGTAGAAAGCTCATTTACAATATTATTCGTTAGATCCGTGTTAGAGTTAAGCAGATGTCACTTGTTAAATTCATCGTACGGCACCAATAAATGACTTTCTTTGTTAAAAATGGCATCCATAGGTATTCATCTGGGTTGGAATTGGAACGCGCATAGAGAAGGATTTTGTCATTACAAACATATTACGAAAATCATTTGCAGTATGCAATAAATTATAGTAAATAATATTTATTTGCCTAAAAGTAGCTGATTTACGAAACTTATTACAAAGCAATAAAAAAAGCCAGAACTATTGTTACTACTACGTCTAAAACAAAACAACAATAGCAATTTACACGGACCTACAGAAACTCGCTGGTAATAAATTGTAGAATTCTCGCCTGTCCCACTTTTATTACTCATTCGGTGTCAATAGCGTGGAAATAACGCCTGTTAACTGTAGTGTATGCTACGTGCAAAGCTTGGAAGTGCTATGTCAAAAACGTTGCCTACATTGCTTTTGGGTGCAACATCTGCTTTTTCCTTGTGAATTTGCCTCATCTTCCTTTTCTTACATTCTGTCTCCTTTTCCTATATTCTGTCTTTTACTTCTTTATTTGTGTAATCATATGTATTTTCACCCTTCTTAACCTTTAATGAACTTGTCCTCATTTCTCTTTCCACTTTCTCTCGCTCTACATTGCACTTTTTCATTCACTATAATGTTCTCTCTTTGTTATATCGTCTCTCTTCTTCGTTTTGTACGACACCTTCCCAGTTTTCCCTTTTTTATTCCCCTCAGATTTTCTCCTTCGTCCTGGTTATCTTTATTCCTCCTTACTTTCCTTCACATCACTTTCGCTTTTCAGCTTTCCGTCTCAAATTTGTTTCTCTCCGATTTCTTTTTGCAGTAACATCTTTACCTCTTCATCGTTGAACGTGGAGATTCTTGGATTCGAGTCTCGACGATAGATTTTCGACAATAGCTAGGTCGAATTCAGCCGGAAGAGAATTCTAGCGGCCGGCTGCTCTGATCGGTAGTTTTCCATAGTTTCTCCGATCAACATCAAGTGAATGCGGGGGCGATATCCAATACGCACACTTGTATTCTCTACATTAACACTCAAATCGAAACGGCAGTCAAAGGCTTAGAGCCTGACTCACGAAGAGGCATCTAGAGAGGGAAAACCAAGCACTCACGCATGCTAGTGAGCAAGGAATCATGTATGTTGGCGCCGAATCTAGCTAATTCGAGGTAATCTCGCCGTTAGCTCGAGTTTTGTCGCTGTCTGGAGGAGAATTCTAGCGTCCGGCTGCTCTGATCGATAGTTTTCCGTGGTTTCTCCGACCAACGCGAGGCGAATGCCGGAGCAGTACCGTCACCAACGGGCCACGGACCTCGTGCGATCTTTCTTCCCTATTCCTTGTCATGTTCTCACCCCTTGCTTACACTTACAGTACTCTACATGTCCGGAGACCGTGATGGGATCATAGAGCTAGTCCCAGACTGGGGCGGTGCCCCACTGTTCGGTGGGAGATTCCTGGTGAAGGAAACCCCCGCCAGCCGACAGCTAGGTCGGCGCCCGCATCGAGCCATCCAGCAGGGCAAGAACACAGTTACCTCCCGAGGGGCGAAACATGCACTAAACTTACGGGACTAATGACCTTAGCCGGTGACGCGCCAGGAAACACTAGTAATCAACCAATCAATCAATCAGTTCTGGTTATAACGTGCACTACTTTTACTGAACTAATGGCCTTTAACCGGTGACGCGACCGGACACACTAGTAATCAATGAATGAATGAATCATTCTGGTTATAAAACGTGCACTTACTTTCAACTGATCTAATGGCCTTAAACCGGTGACGCGCCCGGAAACACTAGTATCAATGAATGGAATGAATCAGTTCTGGTTATAACGTGCACTACGTTTACGAAACTAATGGCCTTAACCGTGACGCGCCCGGAAACAACTAGTAATCAATGAATGAATGAATCAGTTATGGTATAACGTGCACTACCTTTTACTGATCTAATGGCCTTAACCGGTGACGCGCCCGGAAACACACTAGTAATCAATGAATGAATGAATCAGTTTTCTGGTTATAACGTGCACTACGTTTACGGAACTAATGGCCTTACGCCGGCGACGCGCCCGGAAACACTAGTAATCAATGAATGCAATGAATCAGTTTCTGTTATAACGTGCACTACTTTTACGACTAATGGCCTAACCGGTGACCGCGCCCGGAAACTAGTAATCAATCAATGAATGAATCAGTTCTGGGTATAACTGTGCTACTACCTTACTGATCTAATGGCCTTAGCCGGTGACAGCGCCTGGAAACACTAGTAATCAATCAATGAATGAATCAGTTCTGGTTATAACGTGCACTACTTTTACTGAATCTAATGGCCTTAACCGGTGACGCGCCGGAAACACTAGTAATCAATGAATGAATGAATCAGTTCTGGTTATAACGTGCACTACTTTACTGAACTAATGGCCTTAACCGGTGACGCGCCCGGAAACACTAGTAATCAATCAAGTGAATGAATCAGTTCTGGTTATAACGTGCACGACACTTACGAAACTTACGGCCTTAGCCTGTGACGCGACCGGACACACTAGTAATCAATCAATCAATGAATCAGTTTTGGTTATAACGTACACGACACTTACGAAACTATGGCCCTAGTCCTGTGAGGCGACCGGACACACTAGTAATCAATCAGTCAATCAATCAATTAGTTCTGGTTACTAACGTGCACTACACTACCGCACGTGTCGGGCGCTTAGAGGTTGCGCTTGGGCATTCCGCGACTGGGGTGGTTTCGCAGCGTGACTCCCGACAATGGGCGCGGCGCCCTGCGCGAAGCGAAGCGCGGCGACAAACGACGATCGATGCGCGCGCGCGCGCACAAAGAGACGCGTAATCCGGGAGCAAACACGCTCCCGCCGCCACGCTCACGCCCCACGCTCGCCTCCTCTCTCACGCTTTGACAATCCTTCTCCCTGTCGGCCCCCGTGGCCGAGATCGCCAAGGCAGTTCTGGCGTAGTGGTCTTGGACCGTGGGGTCGCGGGTTGTAGTCCCGCCTCGGGCATGGTTGTATGCGTTCGTCCTTTTCACCCCCCTATCATCACCGTATCTTTTCATCCTCATACCTTTACATCCAATAATGTTCGCTAATGACCGAGTAGTTGGTGCGACCTTTAAAAAAAAAACTTCCTCCCTGCGCTCACCCTCCACCAACTCGAATCTACGCTTTCGACTTGCGCGCACAACCTACCACAAAGTTCAGTCCGTGGTCCAACCTACCATACCAGTCTTAAACCACGCTCGCCGCGCGCATCGTTTCTAAGTCACGCGTGTAATCCATGCTCGGATTCTTTAACCACTCCTGCACGCATCCAAACCACGCTCGTTCTCTACGTTCACTCGAACATCTTATCACTACGCTTTCGCACTAGTCTCCCAAGCTTTTGTCGAAACGTTCAGTCCCATTCCTAAGCTTGCTACACATGCTCACATATCCTGCTCGCACCGCATTTTTCCAATCCGCGGATCTACCCAAAGTTCCAGCCTCGGCGCTGACAAACTTTCTGCCTCGTTCGTTAAACAGACGTCTGAGATTAGCTCAGGGCCAGCATTGCTGCTGTCTCTGGAGCGACTCTGACTGGGAGGCCCTAGGGCAGGGCTCTCCAATTTGAAGGGCTTATGGGCCACATATGAAATTTTAGTTAAGCCGTGGGCAGCACCGTAATTTAGGATGGTTTTTACCTGTAACTACTGAAATTAAACTGATATAATTCGATGCGACTTTTATTCAACATACTTAATGATTATGTACATACAACGAGAAAATTAATATAAAATAAATAAAATTGAGATGAATCGTGCCATTGTATTGTATTTGGTTGGTATAATAGAATTTTCTAGAGCAGTCGCGGGTTCTACAAGATCCAGTTGAACAGCCCTGCCCTAGAGGTTCCGACGGTGGCGAATTTTCGGCTATTTAGCTTGGTTTAATTCCGATGCTGAATGGAGATAATTCTAGCGACCGGCTGCTCTGATCGCTAGTTTTCCCTAGTTTTTTCGATCAACACGAGACGAAAAGGCGGAGCACGGACTGTGCGCGATTTTTCCTTCTCCTTCCTTGTCCTATTCCTCCCTTTCTCATCCACACACCCTTACACGCACTACGCTACTATACTTGTCGGGCTTATCGAAACTGCTTCTACACATTTTTGATTCGTGTGCTTCACTGTCACATTTTTAATATCGAGAAGTGACGTTTTACAAAGGATTTTTAAAAAAAAATTTTTGTGATAATATTCCAAAATGAGCCAGATAAAATGAATCGGAATGTGCCATTTTAATTTACTCGTTCATAACTTTTCTTTTCGAAATGTAAATGTTGATGACAACTGGTATTTTTTTTTTCTTCTGAAACTACGTTCCACAGGTCAAAATTGGGGAAAGGCAATTTTTGATATCGAAGATTAAATAGTTTCTAATCAGATAATTCAAACTGTAATTTTGTTTACTATTGTTTTTGGATTTCAACTGAATTACCAAACACAACATAAATAATTGAAAAATAAATTCTATAAATTACGAATATTTTTTTGAATTTTTCTATTTCCTTTCTTAGTACTAATTTGATTTGTTTGTTTTATTGAAGGGAAATACCTTTTTCAAGTTTGAATGAGATTCAGTGTTATCAAGTTATACATTTAAAATAAGGGTTGAGGAAAGAACATTGGAGATTTATAACACGTGGTTGGACTGGGATAAAAAAGGTCTGTTGAAGATGTAAGAAGATTTTAAAAAATACACACGTTTTGAAACACAGACTGGGCGATTGATAGTCAAAGTTTTTGAACGTTTTATTTCTCCTGCTGCAACAGTTGGAGTGCATACGTTATATCTTCGACCACAAATTCTGACATATTCGTTATATCCTCTTTGCAGGATTTTCCTTACAAAGCGTTCCGCGGTTCACAGTACAAACAAGGGCGCAATCCAGTTCGCTAGGGCTTTGACACATTGGCTCCCATTGGATGCTGCCTGATCCCTATTGATTCTAATACGCTGTGGTTTTGTCGAATCACGGCCCGATCCTACGTCAAGCGTTGAATCGGCCTTTGTACTGCAAGCGAATGAATCCAGCGTGCCTAGCTGCAAACCGAACTACACCTGATAGGCTGAGGGTCTGTAAGTTACGTCCCTAATCTATGATTGTTACCTAATTGATGGTGGCGGCGTTGGTGTAGCGGTTAGCGTATCGGACTGTTATACCCAATCGCGGGTTCAAACCCGATCGAAGCCATGGATTTTTAGGGCCGAAAAATCCTTCGTATGGGGAAGTTTTAGGGCTGAAAAATCCTTCGGAGGGGAAGTATAGCCGGCTGTCCCATGTTAGTATATTTACTTGCATGTAAAAGATCCTCAAGCCTAAATGAAGCCTCTGAGCTAAATTCAAATCGCCTGTTTCGTCGCCCGATATAATACCTTCTTTGCCCCGCTAGTTGGTGAAAGGAGCCGTAGCGAAATTTGCGTGGTCAGACGGAAGAGCTGGCCTCATGGCCGAGTCTCGCCACGTAAAATAAGGCAATTCAATTCAATAATTGATGGATTTGCATAATGCAGCAGGTAAAATTATGTAAAACTTAAAGAAGGGAAAACAAACATTTCCGAATGAGGCGTTCGGATGTTAATAATTGTATCTTTGTTATGGAAGAAATCGATGTTTTTGTGAAGAATAGGGTAGTATGTCTCCGCCAGAATTGTTTGTAAGAACAAATGGTAAATTCGCTCTTAATTTTGTGAATTGTACTAGTCGTTTCGTGTCATACTATTCGTGTCACATTTCATTTCCCTCTGAAACGCGAACCACTGTACATACCGGATCTCGTAAGTTTTCATTTTTACTAATGAGATACTGGTATGTCCGTATGCAACTAATGAGAGAAACGAAAAGCCACTGTTAAAAGGCTTCAACTATTAATGAGCTATCATCATCCTCATAAGTTTTATGTCTATCGGCAGGATTGCAGTTGGTGTATCTCCAATGCGCCATGTCTTCTGCCTTCTTTTTCTCTGTTTGTTACTTTTTCTTTCTAAACTCCAACATCAAGTACTTATATTGTCGATATCTCCCTTTCGAAATAAAAGGACCTGAGAATCGTCGAAATAATTTATTAATTTTAAAATGCCAATTTTATTTAAAAAACTACAGATATTTTACCAGTATAATTTTAAACTATTAAACATATATTGAAATTGCCATTGAAATTCATCTAAAGAATAAATGAGCACTTAATTTTATCGTGTTGGAAGATAAAATAATACCCATATACTTTTGTTTTAGTACCACAATTAGCAGAATTATCAGAGGAATGCTGTTTTCCGAACTGTTATAAAAGTTAGAACGCACCTTTTTTCTCTTCTGGTACGATGTTAAAGTTTGATGTAAAATCAAATTAAGACAAGTTTCACAAGCGTTCCGTAGAATTTTCATTGAAGCCTTCAGACAATGCAGTGACCTTTCGGTGAACTCTGGTGCCCTCTGCTTCCAACAGATGGCATTGTTTTTGCTACCGACGTGCTCCCAGAGTTTATTTGAGCTCCCATTCAAACTTGAGAACGAAAACCGCAGCCTGGCGTTCCGTTCTTTAACTATCTCGGAGTGGTAGGCAACAAAAGTTCGAATGCAGCTCATCGCTTTATCTCCTGTTACCGACTTTACCAGCCTCCTTTGGGTCTTTTGTATTGATTGATTCATTGCTTGCTGATTCCGGGCACGTCCACTCCCAGTGTAATTAGTCCCGTAAGTGTAGTGCACGAGTGTTCCCTTGGAAGGTGGTGGTGATATTCCCCGCTGGATGCTGAGTTTCAACGGCCACCTCGGCTAGCTGACTTTCCCCGACCAGGTATCTCCCACATCGAAGTTCACGATGAGTGTTCCGGCATGTGTGAGAGTAGGTGCGTGAAATTAATGAGGATAGGACAAGGACGGGGAAGAAAAGATCGCGCGTGGTCTGTGGCCCGTGGCCCGTTTATAAGGGTACCGCTCCGACATCCACCTGGTGCTATGTAAAACTACGGATCAGAACAACCGACCTCCAACATTTTCCTTCAGACCCTACTACACTAAGTGATCAAAAGAATCCGGACACGTGGCTGAAAATGACTTACCAGGCGCCCTCCATCGGTCATGCTGGAATTCAATAGGGTGTTGGCCCACCCTTAGCCTTGATAACAGCTTCCACTCTCGCAAGGTATACTTTCAAACAGGTGCTGGAAGGTTTCTTGGGGAATGGCAGCTCATTCTTCACGGAGTGCCGCACTGAGGAGAGGTATCGATGTAGGTCGGTGAGGCCTGGCACGAAGTCGGCATTCCAAAACAAAGGTGTTCGAAAGGATTCAAGTCAGGACTCTGTGCAGGCCAGCGATAGAAATATATTGAACAACTGCTAACTTTGATATCTCTTTCGAATGTAACTGTTAATGAAAATGGGAATTGAAAATGTATTACTATCTGGGACGGCCTGATAGAGTGCGTTGTACTATATTCATAACTTGGGACAGTTTACATATGACGTAGCACTATGTCCGGCTCTGTGACTTTTTGTTGCTTTGTGGACGCTTGAAATTTTCCAGACTTATTTTCATTATAGATGTGGCTTGTTTAGTAATTCGAATGCGTAGAAATCGCAATGATAATACAGCTCAGCGACAGCTAGAATTAAAGGAGAAACTAATGGAGCCGAAATTAAGCAGAGCCTTTACTGAAAACGGGGCCTTGGAATTTATGAGCTTTTATTAGTCAGGGTAGGAAGTAACTATCGCGAAGAGCCATTCATCGCTGTGCTCACAATGCAGTACACACATACTTATTCACTTACACACACTCGTTCAGACGTAATTTTCCAAAATCACAAAGACGCGAACAAGCTCCATTCATACAGATCGGCTTTGCAAGTACTTACACGTCCACAAAACAGCATGGATCCGTATATTACAGTCAATGACTCGTTCATTTGAGCTGCATTTTTTCGTCATTTCCATTGTTTACGACACATAAAAGATTAACAACGATCGTCTGGTTGATCTGGTTCCGCACTCTGAGTGGTGGAAGATAGAGAGTATTTGTAGTGAAATATGAAAAATGGGAAAGAGATGGAAAGAAATGTACAGTAAAACGAAATGGTAAAAGAAATGAGTTATAAAATGTGTATATGAAGTAAAGATGGATCAGGGGATATTCAATATAGAATGATGTGGATGTGGAATACGATAGTAGAATTATATGCAATGTAAATTAATGAGCATCACATAATGAGAATCAAGTGTTAAGTAGAGAATTACTATTACTCATTTTCAAATTCATTTCTGCGTGAAGTATTACTGCAAAGGCAGCTTCTTCGCATTATGTTCATCGTAATATTCACTTTCATCTAATGAAGTCACCGGCGTTGACGACTTCTTTTCCGCTATGGGGAAGATACATTATTGAGTAGATTACACTATCGCATCTATTTGGCTCTTTTTCTCTCGCCGTCTTTCGTTATTTCCCTATATTTCTGGTCCGTTCCTCTGTCTCACTCCCGCACACACACTCTCTCTCTCTCTCTCTTCCCTTTTTCTTGCGCGACATGTTTATGCTCGAACTTATCGGTTGGTTCTCCAGCACTCTCCTTCGTGTTCCTTTCTGTTCCCCGTTTTTTCACTCGGAATGTCTCTGACCGGGGGGTCCTAGGTTCGAGTCCCGACGGCGGCAGGATTTTCGACACTAGCTTGTCAGCTAGGTCGAATTCAGTCGCTATCTGAAGGAGAATTCTAGCAGCCGGCTACTCTGATCGGTAGTTTTCCGTGGTTTCTCCTGATCAACACCAGGCGAATGCCGGAACAGTACCCTAACAAACGGGCCACGGACCGCGCGCGATCTTTCCTTCCTCTTCCTTGTCCTCTCCTCTCCTTTTACACACACACTTACACTAACATGCACTACACTACCACACATGCCGGGAGACCGATCGGGAGCTTACAGCTTGTCCCGGCTGGGACGGTACCCCGCTGGTGGGAGATACCTGGTTGAGGGGAAAACCAGCTAGTCGACTGTAGGTCGACGCCAGATCTCGCCATACAGCGGGGAAAAGATTACCGCCACTTCCCGTGAAAAAACACGCACTACACGTACGTGACTAATGACCTAAGTAGTTGACGAGCCCGGAAACATCAGTCAATCAATCAATCTCTGACCCCTTTTTCTCTCCCTTTCCCCGCACGCTTTATTTTTGTACTGTACAGTCCGTTCCCTTTTAAGCTATCTTCTGTTATCTCTCTTTCCCACGTAAACACACAGTGTAATGTGTAATGAGGCGGGTGGCCGCCGCCTGAGTCTCGTCCGCGCCTTCATTAAAAGAATATTTCGGTGCGGAAGTGGAAGCGATGTCCACTGTGCCGTTGTTTTTTTTGTTTGTTTTTTTTGGTTGGTTGTTGTTTTTTCTCCCCTTCACACGCACCTCACTCGGGTGCGCTAGCACGTGACGCAGCACGTGCGCGCGGCACTCGCCTCTTCACGAGTGTGTGACACGCTCCTCTCATGTGTGCACGAGACGTGCCTACTCGGTTCTCATGTACCACGACACGCGTGCGTGCCACTTTCATGTGCGTGCGACACTCCCCTACTCGCCTCTCATCTGTAAACGACAGACCAATACTCGCCTTTCATGGGCTCACGAAACTCCCCTACTCGCCTCTCATGTACACACGATAGACTCGCCTTTCATTGGCGTACGACACTACCCTTTTCGCCACTCATGTGCACACGACAGATCCACCTTTCATGGGCGTACGACACTCCCCTACTCGCCACTCATGTGCACACGACACTCCCCTACTCGTCTCTCATGTACACGCGACTGACCCGCCTTTCATGGGCGTACGACACTCCCGTACTCGCCTCTCATGTGCACACGACAGGCTAATACATGCCTTTCTTGGGTTCACGGTGCTCCCCTACTCGCCTCTCATGATTGTAGAATACAAAGATACTCTTCTACTCGCCTCTCATCTGTAAATGACAGATGAATACTCGCCTTTCATGGGCTCACGACACTTCCCTACTCGCCTCTCATGTACACACGACTGACCCGCCTTTAATGGGCGTACGACACTACCCTACTCGCCATCATGTGCACACGACACTCCCCTGCTCGTCTCTCATGTGCACACGACACTCCCCTGCTCGTCTCTCATATATACACGACAACAGAATACTCACATTTCAAGTGTGCACACCACGTGAATATTCGCCTTTCACGTGCGTACGTCTAATCGCCTCTCATGTTCCCACGACAAACGAGTAAATGCCTCTCATGAGCGCACGACACGTGCCTACTCGTCTCTCATGTGCGCACGACACTCGTCTGTCTACTCGCGTGTGCGCATCCGACGACTCGCGGGTACTTCACACTTGTGCGCACAACACGCGCCCACTCGCTTCTCGTGTGCGCCCGCGCCTCTATTCGCCGCTCATGTGCGCAAGACACGCGAATATTGCCTGTCCTCCCGTGCAACTTACACGCATATTTTGATTCTCACGTGCACACAACAGGCGCGTATACTCGGCTCTTACTCATGCGGCGCTTCTGTATACCAATTCCAAAACGCAGTAACTCAAAATTCTAAGTTTTGAGATATTTCTGTTTTAAAATTAAATATTGCTGTGAATGTCAGTTACCTCCGTTAAATTTTAAATTTGTTGCATAACAGTTCAAAATTAATTATACATTTCAACGTCAACTGATGTAACCTGTCAGTTTTTCAGAACGTTGACGAACTTTATAACTGCGATACCTCAAAACTTTGAATTTTAAGATGTTTCGTTTTGGAAACTGGGACATCGATGTTACCACGAAGTAAAAATTTTAGGGAGCAATTGTTTTGCAAAGCGTAGAGAAGAGGCTAGCTAGCAACTTTCCGTCGTGTCTTCCCGTCATCGAGTTGGCGAGTCTGTGAGCGGGCGCGATACCGATTGTGACTAGGCATCCAAAGAATAAACAATTCTACAAGTACAATTGGAAACACGAATCATTACTAAAAGTCTGTACCGCTATCTTGAAATCTGCACTATATTAACGATCAAACATGAGGCAGAAGTGAATCTCTTAAACAAAAATTAACTACAACAGTGAAACAGCGCATCTGCACACAAGCACAGCACACCTCATTGTGCAGATAGTTGCTACGTTATTATTACATTTACTATAATTATTAACGAATAATAAAAATTGTTATATAATTATCCATTATTAACAGCTATATATGGCCTACGTGAACTTTTGATTCATTTTTTACCAGAGGTTTGTGCAATGTACTCTGCAAAAATATAATGCACATTAGTGATTTTCGTCATTTTTATGGTGGATAGTCGTCGTCCTGATTGAAAATCCCACACTCCTTCAATACAGTCCCGAATCTCGTATTTTGGTTAGCACTAAACAGAGCTTAGTATTTCACAATCTGGTGACTAGAAATTCCAGATGCTTCCATTTTGTGCTTTTTATTGTTTCTTGCGTTAGAACATTGGAGAGCGATGCCGATAAATTCAATTTTCTTAATGAAACTCGTCAATATTGAAGATGTCAATATTTTGTCGATCTTCATTTGACACAGCGTTAGAATTCATTTTTTGCCTCACATCAATCCTGATGTCCGCTTGTAGCAAGTCGACAAATCACGATACTAATGAGCTGTGAAATTCAGATTTTTTGAGTCAATACAGCTGATTCTGTGGAATTCAAAGATAAAAGACTTTGCGACGTTTGACACTTATTCTTTCCTTCATGTCCCCCCCTCTCTCTTTCTGAATCACAGTTTTTTCACTGATGCTTTATCTTTACTTTCTCTACCAATCGTCACTTTGTCCTGTCTGACTTTTATTCTCAGTTTCTTGCCTTGTATTTTTCCCTTTTTTCACTCACTCTTGCCCTTCCTCCTCTGTCCCACAGGTACTCTCTGCTTTTTTTACTTTTATTTACTTCCCCTCTTTCACTTCTGAGTGATCCTTAACACTCAGTAACGACTTTCTGTCTCACTTACCTACCATTCTCTGTTCATTACTCGCATTATCTTCTCTTTCTTTCCCACTATTTTCTGTATATTCCAGTCTCCTTAAATTATACTCCTCGTTTGGAAATCTTTGATCATCACCAAACTTTTCATTCCTTCTGCCCCTATCTCACTAATCTTTGACGTTTCCCATTCTTTTCTTTCATTCAGTCCCTCTTCCGCTACCCTCAGCCTCTTTCCCATTTCTTTCCGCCCCTCTCCAGACTCCTATCGCATAACTTTTTCCTTTTCCACTTTTCCCTCTATTATCTCTTTTCCTCTTTCCCTCAGCCCGTCGTCTCCACTCATCACTTTGTCTTTCACCTTTTCCCCTCTTCTTTTCTCTGCTCGCCGGGCGTCAGTGGATGCGAAACGGTGTGTTTGCTCGTCGCGAGGCATTTGCCGAAAGGCCTGGAAGGAAAGTTGATGGGACGAGGAGGGGAGAGGCAAGGGAAGGGGAGGAGACGAAACGCTCGCGATCAAACATTCGCCCAATCAGAGCCTCCCTCGCGCGCAAGCGTAGAACAAAAAATTCTTCGGATGACCCTTTCCGCTCGCGGGCTTAGCGAAGTTACTCTTACAAGAGTATAAGAAAGAGAGCCATAGTGTCTGGCTGTAAGTAGGGACAACTTTGGCAGGCCGGGAAACCAATGGCGGACGATGACATAAGTAGAGGTAGTGTCGCAGCTGTTTACAATAGATTGATTTTTCCCGGACGCGTCAAATGTTAAGGTCATTATTCCCGTAAGTGTCGTGCATGTTTTCTTTGGCGGTGGTCTTCCCCCCTCTGGATGACGAGATCCGGCGCCGACCTACCGTCGGCTAGATTGGGGGTTTTCCTCACCAGATATCTCCCACCATCCGTGCGCCGTCCCAAAAGGAACAAGCTCTAAGCTTCCGAACCGGTCTCCCGGCATGTGTGATAGTTAGAGACCGGAAAAATATGTAGTATAAAACGTCAAAATATGTACATAAATATGTAATGAAAATAGTGAGAATATGTAAAATCGTATGTAATATGTAATATTAAGATTCTCTTATTTAAAAAAAACATTTACATAGCAAGAAATTACATTTAGAAAAACTGCTCACTTTACATCATACAACTTTCTCGTCAGTAGTAAAAGTTTCATCTATTGTAATCCAGGACCATAGTTTAGCAGCCGGACTAATCAGCCATCGCACAAACTGACGAGATCTACGACCAGCAAACATACACTGTAGCATCTTCATCGAAGTGTTACACGTCAGTAATCGCAAATTTTTCTCCTAAATTAAGGTTGCAGGTCACAAAATGTGATGTCAGTGATGATTTGGTCACATAGATTTCCCCAATAATGTAGGGAAAATGCTGATTTTTTTTAAAAAAATACATCTTTTCATAAAAAATTATGGAATTAAAAAGAAGAAAATTGATAAAATTAGAAAATATATGGTGAAAACAGCAAAATATGTAAAATATGTAATATAGTACTAAATATGTAAAAATATGTAATGAAAAAACTGGATGTTGTGTTAGGAGCGCTATGATTCGCCAAGATTACAATTTTGAGAACGGTAAGTAGAATCTTAAAAAAAATGTAATTACATAAAAATCCGGTCTCTAGTGATAGTGTAGTGCACGTTGGTGTAAGTGTGTGTAAATAAGGGGTGAGAATAGGGCAATAATAGGGAAGGAAAGATCGCGCGCGGTCCGTGGCCCGTTTGTTAGAGCACTGCTCCGGCATTCGCTATCGGAGAAACTGCCGATCAGAACAGCCGGCCGCTAGAATTTTCCTTCAGACAGCGACTGAATTCGACCTAGCTGACAAGCCAAAATCCTTCCACCGTCGGGAATGGAACGCTATTTGTTTTTTTAAAAGCATATTGCAGAATATTATTATTTAACTTAGTTCATATGAAATACTTATTTTCATCATTCGAACAGTATGATAGAAATGCATTCAGTGCTGCCAGTATTGGTGCGTACAAGAATTACACTTCTCCCTCCCCCGTTTTAAGATTTTAAACTCGAATCGATCTTCACCGGAATCTACATTTTCTATAACATTATTATGTTTAGGTTATCAAGTAACAATTTCGTCACATATAGGAAAGTTTCAAAATAAGTGTAGATTTTACTGTAAATTTATTTTATTCTTGTGTTGTCTTAGTATGTGTGGTTGTGATGAAATTTGACTTCTCAATTTTTAAAAAATATCTTCTTTTTTTTATTGGCAGTTTATTGTATTTTGTACTAGTGTTGATTTTTTATCTTCTTTGTACGCATTTGTTACGTTTAAATTCGAGGTTTATTGAATAGTTCAATGCATAGAATTATAAGTTTTATTATTTTATTTGATATATTTTTAAAGCAACACTTGTTTTTCAACTCTGGGTATTTCCCAAAGAATGGATTGAGAGAGCGTGCGAGAGGCAAAGTGGGGGGGGAAGAGCGGTAGCTAATATGAGAGAGAGAGAGAGAGAGACCGTGAGAGACGGAGTATGAAGAGAGAAAGAGTGGAATTGAAAGAGCAAACATATTTGATATAACATGTTGTGCCAGGAGAAGTTCGTCGAAATACGCGTTGGCCAGTAAAATATCCTTTTTCACCACCCGAAATGAACTCGTTGAAAGGAAAGAGGCGGGCCTGAAATGATGGCAATTTCCGACAGTGGAGTTGTTCAAAAGCGGTGAAGTTGTTACGCAGCGATATACTTAAAAAAACTCGTTATTGGTTTTTCCTTTTTGATTTCTTTCAGGTCTTTTAATTGTTGAGGGTTATTCACAGTTCACTTTCCTTAGTCGTTGACATTTGAATATCGACTTGTGATTTTAATCATCCGGGAAACAGAATCGGATAGGATGAAAAGCAAAGAATTTCGCTAGAGATACTGTTTTCAATATTTATGTAATGCTGGAAAGTTTGGCGGTTTTCTCCAAGGAGAGACATTCGAAATTCCAGGAGATGGGCTGAATCACCGCATTGACGAGTGAAACACGGTTCATATTCACCTAAGCAGCACAGTGTGGATAAATCGAAAGGCTAGATGCATGTAACAAGATAAGCCACTACAAGTCTTACTCAATTCGTACTTTAATATCTCGATTTTGGTGAAAGTGTGTTCTTGTTAGTGTAATCGTGTTAGTGCAATTATTGCTGATATTTATGAAGGGCTAATTGCTGTAACAAGTTGAGACACACTTCGTCAAAAATTGAGTAGAATTGAAAATTGAGTAGTCCATTTATGAATAACATGAGGTTTGATGTTGCATATCTTGTTATTGCTGCAAGTACTCAAGCTTAGATCCTGCTCGGGAAAGTTGTTTTTTTAATTTCCCCTGAGTTGAACCTTTTAATGTGTGGTTATCATAAATGGAGCCCTTAATGAAGGATTAATTGTGATCCTGACGGGGACGAATTTATAGTTTGGCAAAAGGGAAGCTCTTTGATTTTACACTTTTACAAAGCCTAATTTGCCCTGGCTATTTACTTTAAAATGTTAGGTTAACCGGAATAAAAAATAAACGATAATAAAATCATGTGAACCAAATGAAAACAATACTTTTCGTATACTACGTGAGTGGTACATGAGAGACAGTAAAATCTTTTGTCGGTTGATACCTGTAGGTTATTCGCAATCCTCATCGTGAGCTCTGCCCGAAGTGGGAGTCCGACAAAAGCAAGGTCCTTTCGCTCGGGTTGTCCGCTCAAAAATTGAGTTATTAACATTTACGAATAACAGGAGTTTTACTGAGGCATATTTTTTTACTACTACAGGACATTCAAAGATTAGAAGCTGTTAGGGAAAGCTCTTTTTCAAATTTCCCTGATTTGAACCTTTCAATGTGTGGTTATCATGTATGAGGCACATAATTATGGATTAAATGTAATCCTGACGGGGACGAATTTGTACTTTCTCAATGGGAAAGTTCATTAATTTCTCTCTTTTATAAAGTCTGTTTTGTCCGTTTATTCAATTTAAAAAGTTAGATTAACTTGAACAAAAATAAATGATGATAAAATCATGTGAACCAAAACAAATCAATACTTTTTCTTTACTACGTAAGTTGTATACAAAACAGTTAAGTTGTCTGTCGGTTATTATCAGTAAGTTATTCACATTTCCTATCGCGAGCTCTGCGCGAAGTGGAGGAGGTGCGCGACAAAAACAGCGTCCTTTCGCTGGGCGCTGCAACAGTGACGCGCGGAGATGTCGCCGAGGATCAATCTCCGACCTGATCGCCGGGATCAATCTCCGACCAGATCGCCGAGGATCGTCTCCGACCCGATCGCCGAGGATCAATCTCCGGCCCGATCGCCGAGGATCAAGTCTTCAACCCGATCGCAGAGGATCAATCTCCGACCCGATCGCAGAGGATCAATCTCCGACCCGATCGCCGAGGATCAATCCCCGACCCGATCGCAGAGGATCAATCTCCGGCCCGATCGCCGAGGATCAATCTCCGATACAATCGCTGGGGATCAATCTTCAACCCGACCGCCGAAGATAAATCCCCGACCCGATCGCCGAGGAGCTGAAAATGTAATAAAAACTTTGAACACGATTATCTCAAAACTTGTATGATGTCGCATAGCCGGTTGATACAAAACCCCGTCCAATTTAGGGAATGCGTTTCTTCATGTTTTATTTTATCTTATTTAAATAAAAACTAGAATAAAAAAACTAGAAACAAGAATTTAAAAAATAATTATTATTTTGGAAAAATAAAAATTTGCAGAATGTTTATTTTTCTATAATAATAATTATTTTCTAAATTCTTGTTTCTAGTTTTTTTGTTTTTTTATTCTGGGCCTCAAGAAAATGTGCGCAGATCATCTCTTTGCCCACACGTCATATACGTTATTTACTGTATATGTCTTGTGTACGCTCTGCGCGAGTTGGGGTAATTTCGCCCCACTGTGGCCCCCCCCTTACACCCCCACCCACGCCGCCCGGCGCACGTCAACTGTTTCTGCGCGCGATTGCAGCGCCACAATGCACCGAGGATAATACCCTTCGTGGGAACAAAGACCGCGGGGAATCTCTGCAGCAACACGAGAACACCATTTCGGCGCTACGGTCGTTTGTTTCAGAAAAGTGAAAGCTGTTCTCATTGTTGAAATGAGTTGCAGAAGGTAGCTGAGCGATTGATGTTTTCAATTCATCCCAGAGGTCATAATTCTACAAATTTATAATTTATTTCTATTTGAATATTTAAAAAAAATGTTACTTCAGAATATGTGAAATGTGTACGTAAAGTGTCCCGAGTATGGCAAATGTCAAAACCTCTGAAAGGCAAAAATGCTGAAAAATTAATTTAATAATAATAATAAAAGGGGTCAATATTCGAAGTGACAGGCATGTGATCTACCGGTGGCAACGAGAGTGTCTGTTTTGGTTTCTATTTTGTTTCCTGCTTCTAATGTAGTTCGGGGTTGTCATCAGCTTTGATGAGTATAGAAGTCATCAGAATAGATGACGCAACTTATTAACCAATTTTATGTTTGTATTAAAAAATTCTTCTAATATTCTTGTATTAAAAAATTCATTTAATTGACATCGTTTGCAGAAGCAATCGTGCTTTAAAGACACCTGCGAAATGTCGTGTAAAGTGATCGATAGCTGTAGTAGGCATTTATACATATTTGCGAACACATAGCGTATCTCTAATGAGTTGTGCGTACATATGCAAATTTGCTTTTCAGTGAAGCATAAGCAAATAAAAAATACCACGATGAAGTGTGGTGAAAAGTATATTTTTTTATCAATTTGTCTTTCGAAACCGGAAACACGTCAGCCCCTCTACAATATATAAAGTTACACCCATAAATGCTTCGGTACTGTTCGGCACATTTTGAGTGAGATGTAGAGTAATGGAATATTGCTTTTATGAAATTTTAAATATTCTTCTGTTAATATGGTACGTGAATAAGGTTTTACTAAAGCCTCATCAGGAAATTACAGCCTCATACAAATATTGCATGGGAAGAATATAATTTTAGAGATTTTTTTACATATATTCATGGGTAAAGGGTATTTGATAAATGTGTGCGCTTCTGCTACCTTCCTTAATGCTTTTGGTTTATTTATATTTCCATAATAATTTGAGTGCACAAACTATTCTTTTAATATTTTCAGTGTGGTCGCATATCATCATCATCATCATCATCGTCGTAATGACGTTTTTATTTGTCACTTCGTCGTCTTATGAAGACTATGTTGAATTAAATTACTAATTTTAAAAAATATTAATATTATTAAATTTTCTTAGTTACAGAAATTCGATTATTCCTACATTTTGTGTTCTTAGAAATAAATAAGCAGACTTATTTTACCTTATTATACCTTTAGGTCGCAATATTTCTTGAATGTTTGTTTACAATTCTCCAGACTTGTAAAATGATACGGATTATGACGATTCTATGAAGTCCTACTCAATCTGCTTTGGCATTGGCCAACAGTTAATTTTGTACTTTGAACAAATACTTGGAATGTTTTTGAATTAAGCGATTTAAAAAATATATATTTGTTACTATAATTGCGTGAGTAAAAAATTGTTTTAATATGAATATTTGATGATATGCGGCTACATCACAATTTCGTTTAAATCCAACTCTCCCGATACGTCAACATTTTTATCTGCAACTCGTTTTTTTAAATTCTAATTCTTAATTTCGCACTCCCTGTCCATTCAGATTGATTCTTCATTTTTCTTTTTTTTTCCGCCCCCCCCCTTCCCCTCTTCGCTTTCGGAAGGGGAATACCACCCCCTCATCATCCCCTCCCTTCAAACGTTAATTTCCTCCCGACATGGAGCTCCAATCAGTTGACGCATTTCAGGCGCTGGTGCAGCGCTCTGACGGCGGCGGGGCGAGACTGGCCCCCCCAGGGGCTGACAAGTGACGCGCGCTGCGCGCCGCCGCGCGCGGAAATTGGGCGTGAAGATCTGTCGACTTCCGGTGGATGCCTCTCTTCGGGAACTTCGTGTGCAATGGCCGGCGCGTCGCTGACATGAAGCGATCGATGGAAAAGTCTAGGAAGCGTGAATTGGCGGGAAATGAAGCACCGCCGCTGCATTGGAATTGCAACGGGTTATTATCTCATTGCCGACCGCGGTTGTTTGGAATGGACAAGAGTGCGTTCTCGATAACCGCCTAAAGAGTTTTCGTCACCTTTCAATTTCTAACTCTTATCTGTTCACGACTTTAACATGCTAGAAAATGACCTGATTGCATTACTTCGCTTTACGAAGTTCAGAGGGAAATTATTTGTGCTTTAAGCTGACGATGAAAAATTGCTTTCAAGTTGCTTGTCTGTGTCGATGGCGTATTACTTCTGCTCGCCTACGTAATTCTTGCAGTATTCAATGCTCATTCAACAAGTTCTATAAGACTGCAACGTCTCCTTCTCTTTCTTGGGGTTAACATTCAATGAAGCGTCCACCAAGATTTAAATGAAACTTAAACAACCGGGTGAAATGTTGACTAACGAAAGACAGCAAAATTCTGAATGACGTTTCGAAACTTTATTGGTGATTGAGAGTTGGAACGAAGATATTAGAAGGAAGTTCGATGAAAGAAGCTCGTAAATGCTTGCTTACGATTAGAATCTGAAGTTCAACTGCTGAAGAAACCATTCTATCCCAGAAGTCGGCCTGTGAACCGGCAAGTCGCCAACGTGATGGCCTTCCAGCGTTCACGAGCCTCCGCGGAAGGGCGGTGACCCTACCGTGCTCCAGCAGCGGTGGGTGAACTGCCGCCCGCCATGTTGGCGTGTGTGTGCTCACCCGGTGAGGCGGTGGCGCGCCCGTTTGCCCCCGGCCCGAGCCCTGCCTCCGGCCCCGGCGCCGCCGCCACCAAGCGGCCCACCTCGCCCCCGGGCCGACCCCGCGACCGACGGCGCCGCCGCCAGCGGGTTTTCCCGGCCGACGCCCGTCCGCCGCCTCCGCGGCCCGGACGAGTCACGCTTATCGCTGACCAGGTTTCCAAAAATCCGCCCTCTATAGAACGAATCGTCGATGAACGGGTCACCGAACGGATATGCGAACGAATCATCGGTGAACGGGTCACTGAACGAATCATCGGCGAACGACTCGTCGACAAATGTAGTGAACGAATTATAGATGAGCGGGTTGGTGAAAGGATTTGCAGGGAACGGGTCAGCGAACGAATAATCGATGAGCAAATCGGTGAACGAATGTCTAACCAGGTCAGGGAACGAAACAGCTCTGACCGGGAGAACCAACGAATGACAGAGGAACCGGTTGACGCAAGAGTAACTGACGAAAGGGTCGGCGATCGATTCGCGGATCAGCGGGTTAGTGAAAGGACAAGTCGCGAACTGGTGGGTGAACGAATTAGCAACTATCATATCAACAAACGTATCCATTTTGAAGCAAATGATCGTGTCAGTAATGTACGACTTGATGAAAATGGGGTTAATTGTTTGAATGAAAATCTAGGGACTGAAGACTCAACTGAGCAAAAGAGTGAGGTTAGTAATCGTAATCAATTAGTGACTGATCAGAAACGATTTAACAACACTCAAGATTATGTATCTCTTGCGGCTGGAAACGGCTCAAAGGGCCAGATCCATAAAGACAATGATGCGGCCTGTGCAAGCGGACGTCTTGTGAGTGACGTTGAAACTGAACGAAGGTTCAAAGATTCACAGCTTGGTGCTGGGACACTCGAGACGATTCGATTTAAAGAAACGAATGTAGAAGGATTTCCTTCGTTTAAAATGTATCGACCAATACGTTTTCAGGGAGGTAAATCAGTTCCTTTAATTGGCGAAGGATATAGTAAAACAGATAACTTGTTCAATTGGACTGAAAATGAGAAGTTGCCTACTGGAGATGAACAGAAAATGGAAAATAAAGAGATAGGGACGAAGGCAGAAATGCGCATTTGTCAGCAGGAGAAGGGGACATCTTTAGAGACTGAAGCAACGCAGGAACACAATGAGACTGAAAACAAAATGACTGATTCAATACCAACAAAAGGGGACCAAAGAGGCCTTGGGACTGAGGGAAAAGGAGGTAGGAAGGAGAAAATGCAGAGTAAGATAGAAAATGGGTCTTGCGGACCACTGAGTTCGCACGGAACGCAATGCACGGTTACAAATGTGAAGCAACGAGAGATGATTTTTACATCCAAATATAACGAGTGGCGAATTTCTTCCAAACCACGGAAAGGGAGGACGAAACGAACTTCTTCGGTTCAAGTGACTCAAGCTGACCTCAGCGAACCCATCGCAACCCCAGACAACTCAATTGAGTCTGCAGCGAAGGGTATTTCTCAGGACGATAAAAGCAATTCTAGATCGAATGTTCAAGAAATGACCATTGATTTATTAAACGAAATGAAATGTGAAGTGCGAGATGAATCTACTCAAGAACCGCCCACTCTTTTATTGAACGAGGCGAAAAGCGAACCATCCACCAGAACGATCGTTCAGGAATCGACCGCTCGTTCATCGAACCTGACCGAAGGCGAAACCGAGTCGAAAACGATTGTCCGTCAACTGACGACTGGTGCGGGGAACACGACGAAACTGGCAACGCACGGCAGACCGAACGACTCGAACACTCGGTCCACCTCGACGAGAAGCGGCGTCGCCTGGCGAACGGATCTGCCTGGCGAACGGATCACCTACCACGTGGTGCCTTGCGGGGGCCCGGCGCCTGTTCACCGTCCACGGAGAGTCGCCTCCTCGCCCGTCGCAATCAGCGCAGCGCCCGCGGCGCGCAGAGCGTGGGAGGCGGGACCGAGCGGAACGGGTCACGGTGACTCGGAAGGAAAACCAGGGGACTTGTCAAGTCCTGAAGCCGATCGTCAAGTCGGTACAAATAATTCTTTGACTGGACTCAGGAAATCGATGCAGCCACCCACCAAAATACCAGTTAATGGATTTATTGTTGAGGAACGCGTATTGAACGAAAATAGAGAGAACGAATCATCACAGAGCCGGGTATCTCAGAACGAATCTCGTGCGAGTCAGACACTGGAAAGGCAGCCGAATGTTTCAGATATGAATGGCTGTCTTTTAGAACATGGCAATCAAACACCATCGAATGAATCAACCACCAGTGATTCTCCCGCTAATATATCTCCCATTGAAAACTCTCCGTTGAACGGACCGTCGCTAAATTATACACATTCGAACTGCCTTCAACTTCACGCAGTTTCTACTCATGAATCGACTGGCAATGTATTAAAAATGAACGATAACACATTCCTCTCTCCGGCTGTAATGCAATCATTGAAGCTGTCTGCTACGGTCAACGAATCTTCGGGATTGGGCTCATCGATGAACAACTCCCCACGGGAGAGAGCCGAATCGGACTTCGTTGTTCCGGCTTTGGAAAACGAGTCCTCTGACTTCGGGTCGGTTTGCGAGGCGAGGACCGTCCCTGAGTCGGTCTCCTGCGAGACCCGTTCCGTGGAAGAGCAGCGAGGGAGCCCCGAAAGCCTTGTCCCCGAAACCCCGTTGGCACCCCGCGGCCATGAGGCAAGGCGACGAAGAGGACCGTGCCGTGCCGGAGGTGAACGGGTCCAGAGGAGCCTGGCGAGGCCGGCGTCCTGACGGGTGCGGACGCCCAACAGCTGCAGCAGCTTCTCCAGGCTCTGGACGCCCGACGAGCAGGCGTGGCACGTGTTCGACACGCGCTAGCGAACGCGGCTGTTCCGACTCCGCCGTCACCCCAGCGACTCGCCGTACGTGACCGACCAACCTCTCGGCGAAGAACGAATCACCCCTTCGGACCCGTTCGCCTGGGAACGAATCACATCGGACCCGTTCATCCGGGAACGAATCGCATCGACGGACTCGTTCTATTAGGAACGAATCAGCGCGGTCCCGTTCGGAGAAGGGCGACCCGCTCCGGAACAAGTCGAGAGTGGAGCAGCAGCACCAGTAGCTCCGATACGGGCGTGTCGAGCGACGGCGGGGAGGAGGAAGAGGAGGGGGGAGGGAGCTGGATGTGGAGGGGAGTCGGCTTCGCAGCCGCTGCGGGCGCTGCCGTGGCGGGACGTGCGTGGCGGTACCTGGCCCACCAGACGACACCGACCGGCCCGGCGCCTGGGGACGGGAGAACGAACCGACGACGACGCGAAAGTGACCGTCAACTACGGAGATGTTGAACGAATCGCCCATTGGAGGTGGGAACCTGTTCGCGACGCCAAGTCTGACGCGTCGATTGGCGACAGGCTGAGCGATACATCGACTTTTAGTGATCGCAGTTCCCGATATCGACAGACGAGTGTTGATGAAGGCGATCGCATCCTTAATACTAGAGAGAGTCATCCACGAGCAGGGTTTTATCTTCCATGGGTTTTAGAAGAGAATAGTCCTTCTCCTTCATCAGAGAGAGTCAACAGAAATGAGAAGAATTTTAAAGATGGTAATAGACGGAAGATTGGTTCCGTAAAATCGTATGTCGAGAGCAAAGGAGACGAAGGGAAATCCAAAGGAATGGGGTGTTACGGAAGCGACCCTCAGATGACTGCCTTTTTCATGATAAATGACACCTACAGACAAAAAAGCGAATTACAACAAAGTCAGAGCTATGGTTCGCGAATGAAAAGTGTGAGTGATTCAAGTATTTGTCTTGATAGATCAACTGGTGGTAGCTTGGATTTTGATACGAATCACGTCTCTAGAATGAGACTACTTAGAAAGCGAAACCTCAAATTAACTTCTAAAGAAATAAGTGTCCTTGGGACTAAAAGTAGGTCTCTCAGGAAGCAAATTGGAAAAAACAATAGTAGTAAAACTGATAGTAAAATATGTGATCCTGGGGAAGAGTTCATTGAGTTACCTCAGGAAAGAGAGCTTAATGTTACGATGGTTTGTGAAACGAGTGTACGTGATACCGATCATGAGAATATGGCAAGCAGTGAAACTGAATATAGTGTGAGTAATGAAAGAAATATTTAAAAAAGAGTAAATTCCAGAACCAGGAAGTTATGCCCGAACCGGACCGGGAAGAAACAAGTGGAAAGGTGTGTCGTAAAGGAATGAATGACAAATTTTCGAATCTCGTTGAAAGGAAAATTTTCCGAAAAGACAGCGAAGCGGCAAATGATAGCATCGGATGTTTTGATGAAACTAATGACCGTGATAGAATTCCTGTTCGAAGAAACATTTTGAGAATGAACATCGAAGGTACGAATTTTCGTCGGCGCTGTCCCGAAGGCATGAATGATCTTTCATCCGTTATTGAAGAGACAGAAAGAACGAATCTTCAAGAAACAAATCTTTGCGAGAAGGGTGTACCTGAAACAAATCTTGGAGATAAAAATTGCCAAGCAACGAATCTTCTTGAAACGAGAGCAACAGGAACGATCCTTCTCGCAAGTAGAGGGGCAGAAACAAATGTAGTGGGAACAGTTGTCGATGAACCTAACGAACACGAAATTGGTCTCAATAATACAAATGATCGAGACAGGGGACTGACGTCACACCAGTATGAAAATCATCCCGACTGCCCTCATCTCCGTGTAACGAGCGATGAAGCGACAAACCTTTACAGGACTTCGGATGGAGCGGTTCTTCTTTCAATGGGCCTCGAAGAAGCAAACCTTTACGAATCGGACGAGATCGGAACGAATATTCGAGGAACGAATGTGCCAGGAAGGAATCTTTGCGGAACAAGTCTGGATGGAACAAAACGTCATGAAATGGGTCTGGAAGAATCGAATCTTCATGCAAGTCTGGAAGGAATAAATCGGTACGGAACGGGTCCGGAAGGAACGAATCACCGTGGAACGGGTCCGGAAGGAACGAATCACGACGGAACGGGCCCGGACGCCGCCGCGTGGAGCGGTCGCGTGTCGGCGGCGCCCCCGTGCGGCGGATGGGTGGCGCGTCGCGAGGCGTCGACGCCGTCGCCCGTGTGGTGCGGGCTGGCGACGCGCGGCGAGGGCGGCGGCCGCCCTGGCGGCGACGGGGCGGGCGGCGGCGGAGGCGGGGCGGAGGGCGAGGCGAGCGGCACGGCGTCGCCGACGCCGACGTCGTCGTCGCCGTGTCGTCGGTGTCGTCGTCGAGCGAGTGCTCGTGCGGGGAGGAGCCGGCGCCGCCGCCCACGCCGCCGGCGCCGCTGGACGCCGAGGCGCCGCCCGCCACGCCCGACGGCACCGTCACCCGCCAGCCCACCGCCCCGCCGCGCGCGCAGCGCAGGCGCGCCGCCGCCGCCGCCGCGGCAGCTGCGGCCGCTGCCGCACTCGCCGCGCTCGCCGAGGTAAACACCCTCCACGCGCCCCCCCCCCCACATACACACACGTGTTGATCTTAAACATAATTCAGCGAGTGCTTGCTGAGGCATTCTGCGAGTTGCGTGATGCTGCTTGTTACCTCGTGTGGATTACAATATATATATATATATATATATATATATATATATATATATGTATATATATATATATGTACCACATATAAACATATGAAGACCTCGGGGCAATAGCATGCTATGCCATAATATTTAAGTTATCATTAAATTAAAAACCGAACATCTAAATACATCTACGGGGCGTCGAAATACACTAATATTTCAATTTCATCAGAAATGTGGCATAGCGTCATAGCATGTTATTGCCCAAGGATGTCCTATAATATATATATATATATATTAACGAAGTAGCTGTTATGCTTTAGTATAAGAAATATGAAAGCATGATCTACCCATAGTGACTGTGTCACCGAGGTAATCATCCTTTGCCCGCACGTCTGTAGACCTTAGGCGCAAGAAAACATCATCGCTCGTTGAGGCTTTTCTTCGAGTTCCTTGATGTGTAGTACTCCAAACTTGCTGTTGTGCATTAATATATGAATTCTTGAGGTATTGGCCAATTTAAATATAATGACTTGTGACGTCTTCAGCTGGCTAAGCTGGCTCGTAGCAAATATTACATATGAATTAACTTTGTATGACCAACCTTGTATGAATTTTTCCACATGTCCACTGTCCAAAAGTCATCAACTCTCTACAAGCCCTACACGTTTATTACTTTAATTCTGAGACATCGTGCACTGGAAACCTTAAAAAATGGAATGCATAATGCTCTATGTGATGACTTTATGCTCTTAACCGTTAATACAGGCGTGATGTACTTGTGACTATTGCCGTAGCTTACCCAGCATGTATTGTGCGTTAGTGTGCTCGTTTTCTCATATTCTTTTCTTTCATTGATCGAGTGCGACGATGTATGCTCTATTGTAATAAAGGAATGCATGATCTATCATCGTGGCATTACCATAGTACCGCCCTCTCTTCTGGATGTGTAGTGCAACAACTGTCTACTTTTACCGATTAAAATAGGAGTGTATGGTAACGCCTGGCTTTCTCGCGGAAGTAGTAATCCTCCCCTCTGCCCATACCCAGCATGTGTAGTTCGATAAATGTACTTATTACTCGTTAAAATGTGAAATGTATCATGTGTTCGTGCAAAGTTATGCTTTGCATTGCTCGATACGTAGTGCGACTGTACGCTCTTATTCATTAAAAAATGCATAATGCTCTCGTGGTATTCTCGCGGTGGTGCCTGCTGCTTGTCTGTTCACCCCTGGCGAGTGAAATGTGATGATTGTACATTGTATACCAGAAGGAAATGTATAATGTGTATATTGGTATTGCAATTGCCTTGGGGCATTTTGCCTTGAGGAAGGTCGCACTATGCAACGTTGGTATCTGTGCCTAGAAGGTGTTATCTCCATGACAGCCCAGTAGACTCTGACTCCGGCTGCGAATGCCTTCGCTTTCATTTGACCAACCTTTACGGGGGGAACATTTTTAACTCCCTCGTAAGCTCTCCAACTTACGCATTTTGCCCTGAGGAAGGTCGCAGCATGGCCTTCCAAACGTTGGCATCTGCGGGTAGGACACCCAACTAGATAATGACTACGACCGCGGAAACTTAAATTATAACTTATCTGTAAAACACGGACATCACGAGTGTGAGTTCTATTATCTAATGAAAATTTCTCCCATCTGCTCCTTTGTTTTCTATCTGAATTTATGAATGAAAAAACCAACTCTGTTTATTCCTCTCAGGGGCAATCTTCAAGCTGACCCCTCTCCCCACCTGGAATTACATCCACTCTCTATCATTCGTCTTGGAGGCGGAACCCGCACCCCCTCTTCATTTCCCTTCTCCCTCTAAATCGCCCTACCGGGAATCTTCCTATTCATAACCCGCTGATGTAGCCTGTACGCTTATGGGAATGCTAATTAATGACAAAATAGGGCAGAGGATGAATGTTGGAGCGATACGGTGGAATGCATATTTGCAGGGGAAACGGGAGTACCCCGTGAAAACCTGCCGCGAACTCCACCACATATTCCATTGAGAACCGCCTGAGATCGTACCCGGGCGCATGTTTTGAATTTGCACTAGACTTATGCATGGCACTTATTTTAGAGCTCCTGATTGGACAGTGAAGCAGCGCACGAAACGCAAGCGACACATCTTTCCGAAACACATACACTTTGAAGAGAGAGACAAGACATCTCTCATTTATGATACACCTTCACCTTGAAAATTCAGCCCCAAACTTTTTTACATTAACCAACTTTCATAAACTTAATATTCTTAGAAGCGCCCTGCTACTACTCTTTTCGAATGCACCAGCTATCCACAGCTTTTTGTCTGTCTGTCTCATCAAAGACTATGTGTCTCAGAGAAATGTCTCGCTTGCGTTTCGTACGCCGCGTCAATGTCCAATCAGGGAGCTCTAAAGTCAGTCCCATGCACAAGTCTAGTGCAAATTCAAAACATGCTACCCGGGCACCAGCGGCGAAAGGCGAGCAGTTTGACCTCTACGCTACGGGCTTATTTTAATATATATTTTAAATTAAATATATTTAATGGATGTTTGTTTATGTTGGGGGGAAGGAGATGTTTCCACCATTGTATCGACTACTCCTCTCAGACCCCATTCCCCATCCCCGGTTCCTAACCAGTCGCCGGCCGGGCTCCGTGGGGGCGGGGGGAAGCGGGGTGGCAGCTGTTTGCCGGCTGCGGACGCGCGGCTTCCCGGAACGGCCACCGCCTGCGGGGCGCGCCACCGTCGGGGCTCTGCGCCGTGATTGAAATTTGAATTGCACTCCGCTGCTGCGGTGGGGAAGAGTGGAGGGGGTTGGTTGAGCTCGCGACATCGCGGGCAGCATGGACGATGCGGAGACCCGGCGCCCAGGACTGCCAACTTGACGTGACGTTAGAAGGAAATTGAATGTGTGAGGAAAATTTTAGGTTGATCAGAGTGGACACTTTTGCGGGAAAGCATGGAAAAAAAACTCGAAAACTCAGGGAATTTCATTGCCCTGGAAATGTAAGGAGAAAATGAAGGAATTTGTGGAAGAATCGTTAGAAGTCGTCGAAAATTTTGAAATGGTTATAAAACTAGAGATTATTCTTTAAGAAATAGTCCAGCAAAAAATAGTTATTCAGTTTTTATTTGCTGAGTTCTTTTTAATTTGTACTTTGTCACGGCGAAACAAGAGAGCCGGTAATTTTTTTTCAAGTTTGTTTTAATATTTGTTTTTAAATAGCGTGAAATACGAGCTTAACCATGCCTTTTTTTAAATGCTCTGAAAAAACGGAGATTTTCTGGGAAATTTGTTTCAGGTAATGAATGCCTACCCTGTTGATAGGGCAGGTATAGTGTTGTGCTCTTTATGAAGGGTGGCTTCCGTTTCTTTATATTGTGGAATGCAACAGCAGAGCTTGGTAGTAATCATACGTGCGGAAATCATAATTGCCTTAATCTGCACCCTCACGTACGCTCACAATTTTATGGCACTAATCATTATGATTAGCGTCATGTAGCCCTTGATCCAGAAATTTGGGAAAATCCCACGTTCCAGAAAATTGAGGTATGGCTTTCTGAAATTGTTTATTATATTTGCGAAAAAGATAAATAGATACTTTCGAATGAAGAGCAATGAAATATAAATGACACGTACCTTACAAAAAAGTTGATGGAGCTCTATGTTAGGTCCTTTACCAAGTTAGCACATCGTGTTCCCCGGAAATCGACGTTTTTTACAATATTTTTACCTAATTTTCCTTTTCAGAAACTAAAAATGGAAATTGAATAGATTCGTGTTGAGTGCGTTTTTTAAATTGATTAAAAATCTAATAAATATCGCATTATGTTACGTCGCTTTCCTGCATGCAAATATTACATCAGTTGTATACATCAAATTGTTGAACAATTACAATAATTTCTCTATTTTTATTCGTGAGAAAGTAAAAAAAAAGCATTGTCGTCGGTAGAATCGAAATTTCCAAAGATTGTTGTTTGTGTATTGTTAAAATAGTGTAAGAAAAGTCGAGAAAACATCAGGTTAGTTGCAGAAACGGAATTTCGTCGCATGACAATACTTTCTCAATATTATTTCTGGGAGAGTAAAAATATAAATCGTGTCCTCACTCAAGTGCTCTTAAAGAACTAGTTTCATGAAATTCTGAAGCAACTTTGCCGCGAGTTACGTCGTCAGGCTCGCCCTATCATCGGCCACGTGCAGTTGAGAGCACACGGGGAAGTAGGAGGCGAGCTACGGGGTGGAGGGAGGCGAGCTCCAAACTTGGAGCCTTAATCCATCGCCCGGGGCGACGAGAGCGGGCCGGGGAGGGGGAAGGGGGTAAGTGGAGGCTATTAGTGTAATCGCCTCACCGCCTCGGGCCAGCGGCTTCTCCTCCCCCTCTCACCCCCCCAACCTCCTCCACCCCCTCCCTTTTCTCCGCCGCAGCTGTCGCCGGTGATGGCTGAGGCCGCCCACGGGCCGGTCGCCGCCGCCGGTCGAATTCTCGTCAAATTTCGGCCAACGGTTCGCCGACGAACGAATCGCCGGCGAACGAATCGCCGGCGAACGAATCGCTGGGAACGAGTGGTCGTTTGCGGTAACAAATTACCGTCGTCTGGTTATGTAGGTTATTGTTATGGGAAGGAGTGATTGTTTAAAGAAGTCTGCCAGTCTGCAGGCGGATACGAAAGGTCCTTGTAGATGTGAGTGGACGTACATCGACGAGATCGGGTGCACGGTGTTCGAACGACACATCGGTGAGGCCGCCCCGGGCCAGTGGTCGTCGCCGGTCGAATTCTCATCAAATTTCCACCAATGGTTCGCCGACGAACGAATCGCCGGCGAACGAATCGCTGGGAACGAGTGGTCGTTTGCGGTAACAAATTACCGTCGTCTGGTTTACGTAGGTTATTGTTATGGGAAGGAGTGATTGTTTAAAGAAGTCTGCCAGTCCTGCAGGCGGATACGAAGGTCCCTGTCGATGTGGCTGGACGTACTTCGACGAGACCCGGTACACGGTGTCCAAACGACTCGTCGGTGAGGCCGCCAACGTCAAATTTCCGCCAACGGTTCGCCGACGAACGAATCACCGGCAAACGAATCGGTGGGAACGAGTGGTCGTTGGCGGTAACAAATTACCGTTGTCTGGTTTACGTAGGTTATTGTTTTTGGAAGGAGTGATCGTTTAAAGAAGTCTGCAGGGCGATACGAAGGTCCCTGTAGATGTTGGCGGACGTACTTCGACGAGACCCGGTACACGGTGTCCAAGCGACTCGTCGGTGAGGCCGCCCCGGGCCAGCCGTCGTCGCCGGTCGAATTCTCGTCAAATTTCCGCCAACGGTTCGCCGACGAACGAATCACCGGCAAACGAATCGCTGGGAACGAGTGGTCGTTGGCGGTAACAAATTACCGTTGTCTGGTTTACGTAGGTTATTGTTTTTGGAAGGAGTGATCGTTTAAAGAAGTCTGCAGGCGGATACGAAGGTCCCTGTAGATGTGGCTGGACGTACTTCGACGAGACCCGGTACACGGTGTCCAAGCGACTCGTCGGTGAGGCCGCCAACGTCAAATTTCCGCCAACGGTTCGCCGACGAACGAATCACCGGCAAACGAATCGGTGGGAACGAGTGGTCGTTGGCGGTAACAAATTACCATTGTCTGGTTTACGTAGGTTATTGTTTTTGTAAGGAGTGATCGTTTAAAGAAGTCTGCAGGCGGATACGAAGGTCCCTGTAGATGTGGCTGGACGTACTTCGACGAGACCCGGTACACGGTGTCCAAGCGACTCGTCGGTGAGGCCGCCCCGGGCCAGCCGTCGTCGCCGGTCGAATTCTCGTCAAATTTCCGCCAACGGTTCGCCGACGAACGAATCACCGGCAAACGAATCGCTGGGAACGAGTGGTCGTTGGCGGTAACAAATTACCGTTGTCTGGTTTACGTAGGTTATTGTTTTTGGAAGGAGTGATCGTTTAAAGAAGTCTGCAGGCGGATACGAAGGTCCCTGTAGATGTGGCTGGACGTACTTCGACGAGACCCGGTACACGGTGTCCAAACGACTCGTCGGTGAGGCCGCCAACGTCAAATTTCCGCCAACGGTTCGCCGACGAACGAATCACCGGCAAACGAATCGGTGGGAACGAGTGGTCGTTGGCGGTAACAAATTACCATTGTCTGGTTTACGTAGGTTATTGTTTTTTGGAAGGAGTGATCGTTTAAAGAAGTCTGCAGGCGGATACGAAGGTCCCTGTAGATGTGGCTGGACGTACTTCGACGAGACCCGGTACACGGTGTCCAAGCGACTCGTCGGTGAGGCCGCCCCGGGCCAGCCGTCGTCGCCGGTCGAATTCTCGTCAAATTTCCGCCAACGGTTCGCCGACGAACGATCACCGGCAAACGAATCGCTGGGAACGAGTGGTCGTTGGCGGTAACAAATTACCGTTGTCTGGTTTACGTAGGTTATTGTTTTTGGAAGGAGTGATCGTTTTAAAGAAGTCTGCAGGCGGATACGAAGGGTCCCTGTAGATGTGGCTGGACGTACTTCGACGAGACCCGGTACACGGTGTCCAAACGACTCGTCGGTGAAGCCGCCCCGGGCCAGCCGTCGTCGCCGGTCGAATTCTCGTCAAATTTCCGCCAACGGTTCGCCGACGAACGAATCACCGGCAAACGAATCGCTGGAACGAATGGTCGTTGGCGGTAACAAATTACCATTGTCTGGTTTACGTAGGTTATTGTTTTTTGGAAGGAGTGATCGTTTAAAGAAGTCTGCAGGCGGATACGAAGGTCCCTGTAGATGTGGCTGGACGTACTTCGACGAGACCCGGTACACGGTGTCCAAACGACTCATCGGTGAGGCCGCCCCGGGCCAGCCGTCGTCGCCGGTCGACATTCTCGTCAAATTTCCGCCAACGGTTCGCCGACGAACGAATCACCGGCAAACGAATCGCTGGGAACGAGTGGTCGTTGGCGGTAACAAATTACCGTTGTCTGGTTTACGTAGGTTATTGTTTTTGTAAGGAGTGATCGTTTAAAGAAGTCTGCAGGCGGATACGAAGGTCCCTGTAGATGTGGCTGGACGTACTTCGACGAGACCCGGTACACGGTGTTCCAAACGACTCATCGGTGAGGCCGCCCCGGGCCAGCCGTCGTCGCCGGTCGAATTCTCGTCAAATTTCCGCCAACGGTTCGCCGACGAACGAATCACCGGCAAACGAATCGCTGGGAACGAATGGTCGTTGGCGGTAACAAATTACCATTGTCTGGTTTACGTAGGTTATTGTTTTTTGGAAGGAAGTGATCGTTTAAAGAAGTCTGCAGGCGGATACGAAGGTCCCTGTAGATGTGGCTGGACGTACTTCGACGAGACCCGGTACACGGTGTCCAAACGACTCGTCGGTGAGGCCGCCCCGGGCCAGCCGTCGTCGCCGGTCGAATTCTCGTCAAATTTCCGCCAACGGTTCGCCGACGAACGAATCACCGGCAAACGAATCGCTGGGAAACGAATGGTCGTTGGCGGTAACAAATTACCGTTGTCTGGTTTACGTAGGTTATTGTTTTTGGAAGGAGTGATCGTTTTAAAGAAGTCTGCAGGCGGATACGAAGGTCCCTGTAGATGTGGCTGGACGTACTTCGACGAGACCCCGGTACACGGTGTCCAAGCGACTCGTCGGTGAGGCCGCCCCGGGCCAGCCGTCGTCGCCGGTCGAATTCTCGTCAAATTTCCGCCAACGGTTCGCCGACGAACGAATCACCGGCAAACGAATCGCTGGGAACGAGTGGTCGTTGGCGGTAACAAATTACCGTTGTCTGGTTTACGTAGGTTATTGTTTTTGGAAGGAGTGATCGTTTAAAGAAGTCTGCAGGCGGATACGAAGGTCCTGTAGATGTGGCTGGACGTACTTCGACGAGACCCGGTACACGGTGTCCAAACGACTCGTCGGTGAGGCCGCCCCGGGCCAGCCGTCGTCGCCGGTCGAATTCTCGTCAAATTTCCGCCAACGGTTCGCCGACGAACGAATCACCGGCAAACGAATCGCTGGAACGAATGGTCGTTGGCGGTAACAAATTACCATTGTCTGGTTTACCGTTAGGTTATTGTTTTTTGGAAGGAGTGATCGTTTAAGAAGTCTGCAGGCGGATGCGAAGGTCCCTGTAGATGTGGCTGGACGTACTTCGACGAGACCCGGTACACGGTGTCCCAAACGACTCATCGGTGAGGCCGCCCCGGGCCAGCCGTCGTCGGCCGGTCGAATTCTCGTCAAATTTCCTGCAACGGTTTCGCCGACGAACGAATCGCGCCGGCGAACGAATCACCGGCGAACGAATCGCCGGCGAACGAATCGCCGGCGAACGAATCGCTGGGAACGAGTGGTCGTTTGCGGTAACAAATTACCGTCGTCTGGTTTATGTAGGTTATTGTTATGGGAAAGGAGTCATTGTTTAAAGAAGTCTGCCAGTCTGCAGACGGATACGAAGGTCCCTGTCGATGTGGCTGGACGTACTTCGACGAGACCCGGTACACGGTGTCCAAACGACTCATCGGTGAGGCCGCCCCGGGCCAGCCGTCGTCGCCGGTCGAATTCTCGTCAAATTTCCGCCAACGGTTCGCCGACGAACGAATCACCGGCAAACGAATCGGTGGGAACCGAGTGGTCGTTGCGGTAACAAATTACCGTTGTCTGGTTTACGTAGGTTATTGTTTTTGGAAGGAGTGATCGTTTAAAGAAGTCTGCAGGCGGATACGAAGGTCCCTGTAGATGTGGCTGGACGTACTTCGACGAGACCCGGTACACGGTGTCCAAACGACTCGTCGGTGAGGCCGCCCCGGGCCAGCCGTCGTCGCCGGTCGAATTCTCGTCAAATTTCTGCCAACGGTTCGCCGACGAACGAAATCGCCGGCGAACGAATCGCTGGGAACGAGTGGTCGTTTGCGGTAACAAATTACCGTCGTCTGGTTTACGTAGGTTATTGTTTTTGAAAGGAGTGATCGTTTAAAGAAGTCTGCAGGCGGATACGAAGGTCCCTGTAGATGTGGCTGGACCGTACTTCGACGAGACCGAGTGCACGGTGTTCGAACGACACATCGGTGAGACCGCCCCGCGCCAGTGGTCGTCGCTGGTCTAATTCTCATCAAATTTCCACCAACGGTTCGCCGACGAACCATTCGCCGGCGAACGAATCGCTGGGAACGAGTGGTCGTTGGCGGTAACAAATTACCGTCGTCTGTTTTACGTAGGCTATTGTTATGGGAACGAGTTATTACTTAAATTTACCCGACAAGCTCACCTTTCAGTCGGCAGGCATATACGAACTTCCCTGTAGCTGTGGCAGGACGTACGTACATCAGGGAGTCGGGCGCACGGTGTCTGAACGACTCCGGGAACCCATCACCCAATACAACAAGAATCATGCCAACCGTTTGGCTATAGCGCACCACTCCGAGGTTACGGACATGTTACCAATTTTGACATGACCCGGCTCCTGCACAGGGAAAACCGTTACCCTTAAAGGTATCGAGCTGAAAACATTGGTGTTAAAACATATCGGCTCCAATAAATGGGTGTTAAAAAACAATGCTTTATAGAAACTTCAGTGTTTTGAAGACATCGAAATCGATGTTGTGTCATATTCAAAAATAAAATATCATCTACATAAAAACATCGAGCGCAAATCGGACAAAAAATATTAGCTTCCATAAATCGATGTTAAAAATAGCAATGTTGTTATAGAAAAATTGATGTTTTGATAACATCGGTGTGGCATCTCTAGATTGTGGCCCACTGCACGCGCCGGCAGCAGGGGACGGCTTCTTGGCCACGGCCGTCTGTTATCTGGGCCGGCAGTCGCCGCGAACAGGCCCACGGGTACAGGAGGCTCTGGTCGACGGACGTCGTCCGCCCTCTACCCCACACGCAGCAGCCGCGGACCGGCCTGGCTTTGTGCGCGGGCCAGGGGCGCGTAGTTGGCGACACTGTCTCCGCCGTTGCCCCTGGCCTCCCGCTCACTCCCAAATCACAGTCGGTCGCTTCGGATGGAACCGTGATGAAAAGACATGGGTGAGGCGTCGAATTCGACTTCAGCCAATGCGAAGAATACCCAGCCAATCTTCTTAAACCAAAAACTAATTGGTTTTCAATTCTTAGCGGACCAAATCGACCAGCTGGAAATCTCCTCTCTTCTGATAGCTCATTTTTATATAAATGACTATTCTTTTCAAAATATTTATTTTGACTAATTAAATCACATTACATAATATCAGTGTGCCTTTTAAACTGTGACAAAATTGAGTTTGCACTCTTATTTGCCAAATATTACTACAGAGCATTACAAATCAACAACGTTTTAACATGTCATGATTACGATAGTCACTTTTTCGTTGCCATGTTATTGAAGCGACACACACCAGCATACAATTTTAATACAGCAATTCAATGGTAACTGCATCTCATTAAAAAAAATTTCATTTAATGCATTGGTTTCCAACACAATGGTCTTCCGGTACCACTATGCGACACAACATTATTAAGAGTTTTAAATGCAGCAAGATACCAAAATTATCACCGTGTTACAAGTCATTGGAACAGATAAATGAAACATTAACAAATATGGCAGCTTTTATTTCAAATACACCATCATCGTGTTCTTTTTCGTTGTAAATTGTCACTTTATGCCATTTTAAAAATGTTTCCTAACACTTCTTGCTTGCCATGCACCAAGACTGCCAGCGTATGGCCTGGCTTTCCAAACGAATTGCCCGTGTTGTGGTCACGTAGTTCGTGGCATGTCTGGTGTTTCGTAGAATGAACAAAAATCGTTGCCTTTTCATCATGGATGGAACTAGAGGCGACCCTTGGTGTAGGGTCGGATCTCTCACCTTCCACCCCTGCACTCCGAGGATACAAATCCTGGTGTATCCATGCAGAATTTGTGCACAAAGTGGGGTCAAGGCGAATTTTCTCTGGGTTCTCCCGTTTCCCTTGCCCCCTTGTTCCACCATTGCTCCATCGCCATCCGTTGGATCCTTGTAGAATCTGTAATGGACAAGGAGAGTTCACAGCAGGTTTTCTCTGGGTTCTCCTGGCGCATTACACTATTGTTTCTTGAACTTTGGTTGATCCCTGTGAAATTTGTTGTGGACAAAATGGGTTCGCGGCGGGTTTTTTTGAGGGTTCTCCCGTGTCCCATGTCTTTCATTCCCCAATTACTCAATCATCATCCTGTTCGTCCCTGTGGAATTTATTGTTGACAAAGTGTTCGTGGCGGTTTTTTGGGGGGGGTTCTTCCGTTCCTCCAACCTCTGAGTCTAACCATTGCTCCTACTCCATCCGCTAGATCCCGGTGGAATTTGATCTGGAATTGATTTTGTAGTGAACCAATTACAGGGTTGCCAGATGGCTAGCTCAGCGTCTTTACCATATTTACAACTATTTTCCAAATTGTCATAAGTAATATCACGAGAAGTGCTGTGCTAACCGGTAAATTCACGACTCGCTTAGCGAGGAGTGAATTTACCGGTTAGCACAGCACTTCGAGTGATATTTAGTGTGACTATTTCACGAATAAACACATTACATGATTTGAAAGGATGATTTAAATCACAGGAATTACGAAAAAGGGAAATATTACTCAAAATTACAAACCGAACAATGAAAACCTTTCATTCAACCCCGACTTATCACTGCCTCCTGGTATAACTTATAATCAAGTAAGATTTGAACAACAGTTTAATGCAGGAAATGATTTAAAATATGTTTCAATTTTATGGTAATAAAACTTTCGAAAAACAATTTTAACAAGGCTACTTACAAGAACATTTATTAGAAGCAAAATTATTAAAGTTGTAGGTTGTTTTCCAAGTCTTGGCCTTCCGAGGAAGTATTTAAAATGGAAGATGTACAAGATGAATTAGCAGGGGAATTCGTCGATTTCGAATGGATTGAAACACACGTGTGCACTCATTAAAGTATTTTCCTGAATAATTTTTTATGTAACGTTCCACATTGTTTTGATAGCATATTCTTTGTACTCTTCACCATCTAATCTTCGTATATTAATTACCTAAAATATGTGTAAATTCCGCATTTGTAGTTTGGGTTGTCCATTTGTATTTTCTTTCTTCACAAAATCCTTAAAATTGCTTCCACACACGCTTTCTCTGTTCCTTCGCTGTTTTTCGGCACTGAATTTTTTACTAACAGATTCAATTTCAGAGTATTAAACATGACCAAAACGACACATTTTAAAATTATATTGATGCACACAAGCTATTTTGGAGCTGAAACAATTGCTATCGTTATCTTAAAAAGGTAAACAAAGTTTTTACAGCGAATAAAAAAAGGTAAACAAGCTGATGGCGATAAACATCTGGATTGGTTTAATTTGAATATATCCTTGCTTAGCATTAGTTAATAACGACACGGACAGACATGAGTGAAATAGTCATGGTAAAACAGCCGGCCGTCGGGGGCGAATTCGCTTACTATGCTCCGTGAAATCACAGAGGTTAAGCGAATTCAAGACTTCGCGGGTTCCTGGATGGGTGACCGTCTGGGAACCCCGGATCTACCAGCGCCGAGACCTTGGCCGAAGGGATAAAGGGGCACTGACTGACTGCGATGTGACGAGACTTGACAAAGATCATAACGGAAGATTTTCTCTATGGCAAGCGCTCAACGCCTAACAAGGGTTCAACAGCGATGCAACAAATTGAACCAGATCGACCGGGGAATATCCATTTGGAAGAAATCGTACGAGTGGTTTAGGCGCTAGCGTTGTTCACAGACGGACGTTTTCCTTTCAATTGGTTTTTCGGTATCAAGGACCCACAAAACATGGTTCTGGCTACACCACATGTTAGGGGATTTTTTTCCTTAATTTAGCAACTAGTTTTATCCACTTTTTCGTTATCTCGGCGCGGCAATTAATTTTTTTCCGCCAAAAATTGGCCATTTTTTCGCGCAGCATTGCAAAACTTTCCCTATACTACGTATATCACTCCGTGTATACGTATACGATAAAGTAAAAAAGGGAAAATCAAGGACTGATCAAATTTATGGAAATAAAAAGTTTTGGCAGCGTAATGCCTAAGGGACACCTTTCAAAATTTTTAGACAGGCTGCCCCCCCTCCGCCACCCGTGTGACCCCTTACGTGACTGGCGAGTCTAACCCTGTGCGAACCAGAGCCTCGCTTGTTCGTCCTTTGAATTCGGCGCTCGTGCCACTGTGACCCCTCCACCCCGCTCGGCTCGTGCCTTCCCGTGGGGGCCCGCTGTGTCTAGTGGCGGCGTAATTACATCGTCTTGCGAGAGTTTGGGCTGCGAAACGCGCCCGTCGCCGCACCCTCTGGCCCCGCCGACAGGTCGCGCCACCGCCGACACGCCGTTGGCGCCCCTGGTGGGACTACGAGAGGTAGAGGTTAGAGGTTGCCTTGGCGACATGTCACCCCCGTGCTATTGGGCTGGTGTAGCTGTAGGGGCGGTGGTTCGAAGCGTCAGGTTCCTTTCTCGTGAATTTGGCGAAAATGACATTTTCACTGGTTCGAACTCTCTATTGTCAGTCCTTCAACTCTAAAATAGTTTCTATATCAGAGTTTTTATGAATAAAATGACAGCATTTTGCGTATCGTTATTATTCATTCTCAAACTTTCAAAATGCGCGGCGAGGCTACGAAACGAGTCCGTCCTGCACCCTCTGGCCCTGCCAACAGGTCGCGCCACCGCTGACAGGCCGTTGGTGCCCCTGGTGGGACCTCTAAGGGGTAGAGGTCAGAGGTCGCCTTCACGACATGTCACCCCTGTGTTGTGTCGGTTCAGTTGTAGACGCGGGGTTTTCGAGGCCTTGGAGTGTCAAAATTTGTTTCGCATTTTGATCAACATATTTTGATGTGTTTTAACACTCTGTCATGTATACAACTTTAAATCTGCTTGTATAAAAAACAAACTTTTATGAATAAGATGTCATAACATTTTGCGTTTCTTGTAGACATCTCTAAAGTTTCAAACTGCTCTACTATAAAATTTATGAAGAGTCAGATCCTTGTCATTCTCAGAAAGTTTTGTGGTCGTTTTGGCCTCCCGTGTGATAGTTTCGACATGATTATTGCTTGTTGATATTTTGCAGCGTCAGTTTCGTTTTCGAGATCCTGATACTTGTCGTTTTTTGTCAGTCCCAATTTTGTGATTGTCTTTGTTGGTATCTGGTCATTTTTACCAGGTGTATTATTAGTAAAACTACTGTGTGCAGTAATTTTGTGATATATTGATGCTCCTGTATTTGTTTCGATACCGATGTGGTATCAATTGGTTCAGATGCATGATTTAAAGTACAGGAAATGTCATGCATGTTTAAAATAATTTGTGCAAGAATTGAAATGTATTTGTATTAAAATTATAAAAATATTAATCCAGTATCCAAAGAATATTAATGCAGTCCAAAGAGGAAGACAGCGCGTTCAAAATAATTACATGATTGCGGTAATCCTTTCGTTATAAGTCAGTAATGTACGCAGTTTATCTCCTTGGCAGCTCGTTACGTTGTGGATATCGATGCAGGAATACACGTTCTGTACTAGAAGTATCGGAAGTTCAGTAATTTTCCATTGTCCTATTTGGTCGACTTCTTTATTTTGTATTGCAATTTTGATTCGCTCGTGATGTGTATGTATGTATGTATGTGTGAGATGCTTCTGTACCACATTCCATAGCCTTATCTTGTAAATTAAGCTCTACGTACATCTGCTCTCTTTTATCAATTGTGTAAGTTCAGCTGCCGCAGTACTCATTCATCACCTCTGTTCCCGTCTCCTCTACCCTTTAACTGTCCCCTTAGCACTAATCTATCCTTTTACGTATCTGACTTCGCGCGATCATTAGCTCTTTTACATGTCTGGCTGTTTTACATCATCTGCTCTCTTTCGTCTGCTCCCGCGTGCACCGGCTGTTAATTCACAACTGCAGAAATGCATTCATTCAACATTTCTCTGATCTTCCTCCCAAACCTATGATCTACATCATTCTTACTAGTGTCTCACTGTCTCTAAATCTCTCCCTCTCCAACTCTCTCATAACTAGCCTAATCCTTCTGCTCTCTTTCCTCTGACTGACTGCAGCCACACAGCATTCCTCCGCTGTTTCTCCCTTGCCGTCTGCTCTGCATCTGCTCTCTGCGTTCATCTGCTCTCGTAACTTACCTCACAGACGTAGTCTCTTTCCTCCGCAGCTGAGGCAGCCACTGCACATACTTCCACTCTTACTTCCTCGCCCTCTGCTCTGCACGTGCTCTCTGAATTCATCTGCTCTCGTGACTTACCTCACAGACGTAATCTCTTTCCTCCGCAGCTGAGGCAGCCACTGCACATTCTTCCGCTCTTACTTCCTCGCCCTCTGCTCTGCACGTGCTCTCTGAATTCATCTGCTCTCGTAACTTACCTCATAGACGTAGTCTCTTTCCTCCGCAGCTGAGGCAGCCACTGCACATTCTTCCGCTCTTACTCCCTCGCCCTCTATTCTGCACTTGCTCTCTGCGAACATTTGCTCTCGTTACTTACCTGACACGTGCGCTCTCTTTTGTCCGCAGTTGAGTGCATGCCAAGCACGTTCTTCCGCTCTTACTCCCTCGCCCTCTGCTTTGTACCTGCTGTCTGCGATCATCTGCTCTCGTTACTTACCTTACACGCGTGCAGTCTTTCCTCACCTGACACCTGTGCTCTTTCCTTCGCAGCTCATTGGGTGCTGCCAGACCACATTTCCTTGTCCGACCGTGCCACTCTCTCTCTCTCTCTCTCTATATATATATATATATATATATATATATATATATAGTGTCCACCCTCTCTGGAAGCCATCTAACCTCTCGCGCGCTCTGTTGGGCAGCTGCCGGAGTGCGGGGTGCGGCTGACGCTGGCGGAGCTGCGCGCCATGGCCGCGCGCCAGCAGCGCCAGATTGAGGGCCAGGCGCAGCTGCTGGCGGCCAAGGAGCAGCGCCTGCGCTTCCTGCAGCACCAGCACCACCACGCGCCGCCGCCCGCGCCCACGGCCTCCGCTGCCTCCGCTGCCGCCGCCGCCTCGGCCGCGGGCGGCGGCGGCGGCGCGGCTCCGCCGGGCCACCAGCCGCACCAGGGCCAGCAGCAGCAGTCGCAGCAGCACGGCAGGGGCGGGGCGCGCTCCGCCGGGGCGGGAGGCTCCGCCACCGCCGCTCCCGCAGGTGAGCACTTACCCTTGCAGATGGGTCGTTTTGACCATGTTTGACTGTTAGGAAAGTTTACCAAATTTCTCACAAATATCAACTTGTCCACCTCCATAATTCACAGTATAAATGGTAGTCGGTCATTTTGACCATGTTGGACGACGCCCCCGCAGGTGAGCACGCCTTGAAGCTGGGTTGTTTTGACCATGTTTGACTGTTAGGAAAGTTTACCAAATTTCTCACAAATAACCACTTGTCCGCCTCCGTAATTAACCGTAGAAATGGTAGACGGTCATTTTGACCGTGTTTGACGACGATGCCCCTCAGGTGAGCACGTGCACCTTATTAATACTTACCCTTGAAGCTGGGTTGTTTTGACCATGTTTGACTGTTAGGAAAGCTTACCAAATTTCTCACAAATATCAACTTGTCCACCTCCATAATTCACCGTAGAAATGGTAGTCGGTCATTTTGCCCATGTTTGACGACGACGTCCCCGCAGGTGAGCACTTGCCCTTGCAGCTGCGTCGTTTTGACCATGTTTGACTGTTAGGAAAGCTTACCAAATTTCTCACAAATATCAACTTGTCCACCTCCATAATTCACAGGATAAATGGTAGTCGGTCATTTTGCCCATGTTTGACGACGACGCCCCCGCAGGTGAGCACGCCTTGAAGCTGGGTTGTTTTGACCATGTTTGACTGTTAGGAAAGTTTACCAAATTTCTCACAAATATCAACTTGTCCACCTCCATAATTCACCGTAGAAATGGTAGTCGGTCATTTTGCCCATGTTTGACGACGCCGCCCCTGCAGGTGAGCACGCCTTGAAGCTGGGTCGTTTTGACTATGTTTGACTGTTAGGAAAGTTTACCAAATTTCTCACAAATATCAACTTGTCCACCTCCATAATTCACCGTATAAATGGTAGTCGGTCATTTTGCCCATGTTTGACGACGACGCCCCCGCAGGTGAGCACGCCTTGAAGCTGGGTTGTTTTGACCATGTTTGACTGTTAGGAAAGTTTACCAAATTTCTCACAAATATCAACTTGTCCACCTCCATAATTCACCGTATAAATGGTAGTCGGTCATTTTGCCCATGTTTGACGACGACGCCCCGCAGGTGAGCACGCCTTGAAGCTGGGTCGATTTGACCATTTTTGACTGTTAGGAAAGTAACAAATTTCTCACAAAACACTTGCCCGCCTCCGTAATTAACCTTACAAACGATAGTCGGTCATTTTGACCATGTTTGACTTAAGAAAGTGTACCAAAGTTCTCAGAGATAAACACTTGTCCCCTTCCCAATTAACCCTAAAATTGGTTGATGGTCATCTTGACCTTGATTGTACGTGACGAAACGTTCCAAGTCTCCGACAGAGAGGCATGTGACCGCCTCCATAAATAACTCTAGGAGTGGCAGTGGGTCATTTTAGCCATGGTTATCCTTTGGTTATCCAAGCCTCCCGCTTGTGAGCACGTTTCCACTTTCATATTTATTAATTCTGTAAGCGACAGTAAGTCAATTTGACCATGTTTTTCTATTAAGAATTTTAAGCCTTCCGCACATAAGCCTGAAATCAATTGTACAATTGCACAAGCACACAAAATAAAAAATAAAAAAGTTAATCCTAAGCGATGCCGAAGCCTGAATTGCGCCACCGCTCTCCAGATTTTTTATATCGTGAAAAAAACACTGTGAAATTGTAAATTGTAAATTCCACGGCGATTTTTGTGATAAAAAAACTAGAGGGTGGTGTCAGAATTCTGGCTTCGGATTCGGATTCAGTGCATCGACATACGTAGAGAAACATGTGTCAAGCCTTTTAGGTCTGAAAAGTACCCCCAAAAACAAAACAATAAAAAATATTCACGGCGGTTTTTTCGCGATTAAAAACAACTGAATGGTAGTGGCGCAATTCTGACTTCAGATTCGGATTCAGCATAGAGAAACATGTGTCTAGTGTTTCAGTCGGAAAACTTTTTTTTTAAATTTTGTGTGCCTGTTTTACCTTGGAGGAAAGGAATCGTTACGCCATTTTGGTAGTGTCTGTCCATTATGTAACTTCCACGTTTTCCAAAGGGAAACACGCACCTTTGAAGATTAACCATCCGTATTAACCTTAGACGTTTCAGAGGTTAAAATCAATATTAGATGTAGGCTGCCCATCGTAACTGTTTATTTTGGCATAAAGCTTTTTCGGCCGCATGCGGCCATCTTCAGTGCTACAAAATAATAATAATATAATAATAATAATAATATATCTAAATTACAAAAAAAATTAAAAATTATAAAGAATTAAAAACTTTTTACAGAATATTGTCAAGAATTGGATTTTTAAAGAAATTTAAATGTGAAATGGACATATAAATTTTTTTAAAAAAATGACAAATGAAAATTAAATAAATAAATGGAATCTATTACAAATAATGTTATGAAGCAAACTGGAGTGAAATAAAACTGGAAAAGTATAATATAAAATGTGTAGATGGAAACATAATTTTGAATAACAAATGTACATTTTGAAGAGAGGTGAAAATAGAAAATGAATAAATATGTAACTAAATAAATAAATGAATTAATAAATTTAGGTGAGCAAACTGACATACCTTTTAGGAGGCGGCTGTGGGCCTCAGTCCAGACAAGACAGCGAAGGGCGAAGGCATTGTACGCTATTTAAAGGAAACGTTCAACGGAGGTAGGGGAGAACGCGGGTTTTTTTTTCTAGGAAATGGCCATTGCGGGAAAGGCCCAGGCGGGTGGCGGAAAAGAGGCAGGCAGAGGGGTTAATGTGCTTTGGAAGCGGCCAGTTTCAGAAGAGGGGAGGAGAGAAGGAATCTGTTCATTCAAAATAGCGTGTTGGGGATTGTTTAATAAATTATTAATGTGTATGCTTCTAGTTTAAGTCTATGTGTGTATCTGTTTTCAATTTCTAACTTTTGACGTCAGTGTCTGCGTTGAACGCGTGTCCTTGTTCTAATAGATGGTTGGCAAAGTGTGAATGTGTGGTTTTTTGTGTGAGAGCTTGTCTGTGTTCTTTGATCCTTTGTTTAAAGGATCTTCCGGTTTGGCCAATATATTTAGCATTGCAACTACCACAGGAAATGGAGTACACCCCACATGATAGAGGCTTGGGGATCGGATCTTTGTTGTGGGAGAGTGTGGTGTGGAGACAGGTTGGTGTGCTGAATGTGACGTGTATGTTGAATTGACTGAGCTTTTTGGCAATTTTGAGTGACAATGTTCCAAAGAAGGGGATGGTATATCTGGTGTGCGTGTGTGTTGTGTGCGTGGGAGTCAGTGAAGTTAATGTTTTTGTGTTAAGGGAGATAGTTTTTTCTTTTGATAAGGTTGTCAATAAGACAGTCGTTGTAGCCATTATTGGTAGCTATTTGTTTAATGATAAGAATTTCTTTCCTGATGTTCTGGGGGGAGAGAGGAATTGAGAACAATCTGTGAACCATACTATGGAATGCTGCGTGTTTGTGAGAGGGTGGATGTTGTGAACTGTTATGAATTACTGTGTCGGTGTGTGTCGGTTTCCTGTATATGTCAAAAGCGTGTCTGTCATTCACTAAAGTGATGGATAGGTCTAGAAAGTTAAGGGTTCTGTTCTCATTTTCCTTCTCTACTGTAAATGTGTATTAGCATGTATAGAATTAAGGAAGTCAATGAAGTTTTTCAGTTGCCTGTAAGTGCCGGTCCAAAGTACTATGATGTCATCTACGTATCTATACCAATAGGTTACATTTTTAACTGAGGGTGTCCAGAATTAAAAAATTGTTTCTCTAGGTTGTCCATAAAAATGTCTGCTAGTAGTGGGGAAAGTGGGGACCCCATAGGTAGGCCAGAAGTTTGAGTGAAAAATGTATTGTCAAATTTAAAGTAATTTATGTCTAAAACAGAGAGATATCAGGTTGTACAGCTCATTTTTTATAGGAATTGGACTCAAAGAGTTATCAAGGATGTCCCGTAGAATATGTTTGCATTCCGTGGTCGGGATGCTCGGAAAAAGGTTCCATCTACACATTTTATATTATACTTTTCCAGTTTATTCACTCCAGTTTGCTTCATAACATTATTTGTAATAGATTCCATTTATTTAATTTAATTTTCATTTGTCATTTTTTTTTAAAAATTATATGTCCATTTCACATTTTACATTTGTTTAAAATCCAATTCTTGACAATATTCTGTAAAAAGTTTTTAATTCTTTAAAATTTTAAAATTTTTTTGTAATTTAGATATATTATTATTATTATTATTATTATTATTATTTTGTAGCACTGAAGATGGCCGCAATGCGGCCGAAAAAGCTTTATGCCAAAATAAACAGTTACGATGGGGAGCCTACATCTAATATTGATTTTGATGATAGCATCGTAAATGCCACACCATTTCCTACTATTTCAGAGGTTAATTGTGGCCAAAATTGTTCACACTTTGAAACTGTTCCAATTGTCCCACAAATACGCATACACCCAGTTTCACAACCAATAAACCGTTTGCACATAACACCTTTTACACAGCAGACACACAAATATTATTCGATACATTTTGAAACTCTTGGACATAATTTCAATAACAGATTAGTCTAATTGAATACCACTGGTCATTTCAGTAATGGAATATTCTGATTATAATTGCTATTTATACGTATCAGCATTTATATCACTTATGGATTGGAAATTTCCAATGTACACATGGTATCACGTACGATAAATACCCGAAAAACGACAGGTTTCTTGAAATTATTATCGTGAGTTAAAACGTCCCGTTGTATAGTAGGGAGACAACGTCATCGAGAAAATGTTGATGTTTCAAAATCCATGTTCAAGTTTAAAAATCATTTACCAAAGTCGACCCTAAACAATCAATGATTCTAAACATTGATCTTTTGAAAATTAGTTTAATAACCTTCGATGTAAGTGATCACGAGGAGGGGCAATTTATTTTTAGGGTGGTCGTGTTTATTAATTTGTAATTGATAGTTTGCTGCAAAAACAATCAGAAAATTATCAGAAGAGTTAACAAAACTTGTATTATCTCATGTATTATAAAAACAACACTCAACATGTATCAGCAAACACTCGACTAACTTATTTTTCATCCTGGATCTCATTGGTCTCAAGAATGTTAATAGATAGATCGTTTCTAAAACTGAAAATTATTACAATTGTGTATTATTATATCTAAGTTTTTCATTCAGAAATAAAATATAAACAATGAAAAAACATCGAGGACAGAGCGTCGGTGTTATAAAGATAATTTTCTTCCATAAGTCCTTGTTAAATACATGGTTGATTTGATAAAAAAACCTCGCATTATATATCTCGCTATCCGGGAGATGCTGCGTCATAGGCAGATATGCTATCGGTCGTCATACTGCGACCTTCTTCAGGGCGAAACGCATTTTGCCCTGAGAAAGGACACAGTATGGGCGGCGGATACGTCACCTCTGCCTGGGGCGCAGCAACTCCCGGACAGTCAAGTATACATTAGGGAGTTTTAGCAACGTCGAACGTTAAACACTATCGATCTTCTGCGCATGCGCAGAAGATCGATATTGCTGTCCGCTACGGCGTGCAAAAATCTCCGTATTGAACGCTGGCCGCCGAAGACCGCGCTTTCCAGGTACCATCCCTACTGCGTGGTATCGGTGTGTGTGTGTGTGTGTGTGTGTGTGTAGGACGCTGCGTCATAGGCAGAGATGCTATCGGTCGTCATTACAGCGACCTTCTTCAGGGCGAAACGCATTTTTGCCGCATTCACACCGACCATGGTAGCCTACGCCTTCATCGCGGTCCTTTTACGCGGTGTGCGGTGGAGTGACCACGTGTTCATGCGTGTGTGTGTGCGGCAGGGGCGGCGGCGGCGGCGGAGGCCGAGCGGCTGCGGCGGCTGCGCGAGCGCGTGGAGGCGCAGGAGCAGAAGCTGCGCCGGCTGCGCGCGCTGCGCGGCCAAGTGGACCAGGGCAAGCTCAGCAACGCCTCGCTCAGTGAGTACCCAGCGCATGGCACTTGGGAACCTCCCAAGCACTCGGTGCTAAGAGGAGGTCGTAAAGGTGGTTGTGGTTAGGCGGAAGAACAGGCCTTAATGGCCTGAGCCTCGCCAGAAATACAGTTTTTTATTATATTATTATTATTATTATTATTATTATTATTATTATTATATGTGTAGATGGCCATAAAGGAATTAATCATATACCAGGATCAACAGGAAGAATCTACATCAATTTCCATATTATTATTATTATTATTATTATTGTTAAAGAGATGGCCAGCATCCAATAATATCATTTGTAGCTGAGGGCATCGACTGATGCCTTTGTACTGCCTCTGGTGGGAAGGTCCTAGGTTTGAGTCCCGACGGTGGCGGCAGGATTTGCGTCACTAGCTTGTCAGCTAGGTGGAATTCAGTTGCTGTCTGAAAGAGAATTCTAGCGGATGACTGCTCTGATCGGTTGCTTTTCGTGGTTTCTCTGATCAATACCAGGCGAATGCTGGAGCAGTACCCTAACAAACGGGCTACGAACCGCGCGCGATCTTTCCTTCCTCTTTCTTCTCCTACCCTTAGTCCCTTACTTACACACACTTGCATGCTCTACGCTAACATACGTGCCGGGAGACCGGTCGGGAGCTTACAGCTTGTCCCGGCTGGGGCTGTGTCACGCTGGTGGGAGATACCTGGTTGGGGAAAACCCCGCTAGCCGACGGTAGGTCAACGCTGGATTTCGCCATCCATCGGGGGAAGGCCACCGCCACCTCAGGAAGAAAAAAGTGCACTGCACTTATGGGACTAATGACATTAGCAAATTGAGCCGGAAACACTAACAATAAATCATCAACAATACTTACGGGAGTAATGACCTTAGCAGTTGCCGCGCCCGCAAAACCCTAATCTATCAAGCAAGCGTTTAGTGGAAACATTCATGACGTAATATCCAACATCAAAATATTCTACCTCCATCAATACTATCGTAAAAAACTCTTACCTCGCACAAATTCAACTTCAAAATTCGTACATTGATGAATAACCTCGACATATCCTTCCTCGAAACTTTCAGCCTCAAAATTCCTACATCAAAGAATCCAACCTCGAAAATTCTTCCTCTATCAATCCTACAACGAAAAATCTTATCTCGTAAAATTCAACCTGAAAATTTCTACTTCGAAGAATCCAGCTTTGAAAAATACTACCTCGGAACAACCTACATTATTTCACTTTTGGCTATATATTAATTGACAGACTCAAAATTGAAGTAAACAAAAAAATCGTGAATAAAAATAATATGTACATCTTTTTTGGTTAAGATAATGCATCGCCTTAATGGTTTGGGGCGTATCATTTGTAAGATGAGCCTGTACACGTGCTGTAAACAAATTGAACTTACGTAAGTCTAACATTTTTTTCAATATTTTTCAAAATCCCTGCATCTCCAGAATCTTTCTAGAATTAGTGAACATACATTACTTCCCCAATATTCTCGAATGTCAATATGCGTTTGCTGTAAAATAATGTTCTACCCGGAGCAACAAGAAAAGAGATCTCTCACCCCAAAGAAACTGCTTCAATTTGTCGAGAGTGCTAGTCATTCACCGTTTCTCTCTCTCTCTCTCTCTCCCTTTCTCGTCTCTCTTTTTCCCCCTCTCACTTTCCTATCCTCTCTTGCCCCTTCTCTTCATTTTTTTGAAGCACTGCACCTTCAGGACCTTTGTTGGATTTAGGCGACATGCATTTCTATTGCAATTGTCGCGACTTCCAATGTGTGTTTGCTGTCGTAGAATTTTCGCCCCGAGCAATACAACGTGACCGCTCACGTCTAAGAAATTGCTTCACTTTCTCAGGAATGCTAGTCCTCCACCGTTTCTCACCTTCCCCTTCTTTTTTTCTCTCTCTATCTCTCTCCTCGCACTTCCTCCCACTTCCTCTCCTCGCACTCCCTCTCCTCTCTCCCCTCTCTCTTTCTCAATCCTTCTCTCCTCGCACTCCCTCTCCCCTCTCTCTTTCTCAATCCCTCTCTCCCCTCCCTCTTTCTCAATCCCTCTCCCCCCTCTCTCTTTCTCAATCCCTCTCTCCCCTCTCTCTTTCTCAATCCCTCTCTCCTCGCACTCCCTGTCCTCTCTCTCAATCCCTCTCTCCTCGCACTCCCTCTCCTCTCTTTCTCAATCCCTCTCTCCTCGCACTCCCACTCCTCTCTCTTCGCAATCCTTCCTCTCTCTTTCTCAATCCCTCTCTCCTCGCACTCCCACTCCTCTCTCTCAATCCCTCTCTCCTCGCACTCCCTCTCTTCTCTCTTTCTCAATCCCTCTCCCCTCGCACTCCCTGTCCTCTCTCTTTCTCAATCCCTCTCTCCTCGCACTCCCTCTCCTCTCTCCCCTCTCTTTGAGTCCCTCTCTCCTCGCACTCTCTCCTCTCTCCCTTTCTCTTTCTCAATCCCCTCTCGCTCAGTCTTTGTCGCACGATTTCTATTTCATTCGCACTCTCTCGCTCGTTCCCGCTCTCGCTCTCCGCCCTTTGCCCTTTTCACCTGCCGGCTGCTCGCTCGTCGAATCCGAATGGCGCTCGCCCCATTGTGCTCTCTTTTCTCAAGCAGAGAGCAGCGGGGCGGGGCCGGGCTGGATGCCACGTGAGAGCAGCCTCCTTAAGACTCATCTGCATGAGAGCTCCATTAAACGCGGAGGCGAATTCGCTTTGCCCGCGACTTCTACAACGACCATTACCTAACCTTTTAATCAGATCCTCCGGAAGCTGTACTTTCGCCTTGAGCTCGCGTTAATTCGGACTGTGGTGCCTTGAAGTTTTTCGAGGTTTCTTTTGTGTCGGTGGAGTATTGTAGGCGAGGTGTGTCTGAGAATTTTGGTGGCCGTTGCAATGTATACGGCCACCAAATGTACGGCCTCTTTGAAGCCGTGTGCAGTTTGTGACCTTCGGATATTGAGTGGCAATTATAGTGAATCCTACCTAATATTAGTAATAACGATATTAGAATGGCACCTCTGGTGGGTATTTTCCTGTTATTTTTATTATTATTATTATTATTATTATTATTATTGCTGTGCAATCGATAAAAATATTTTAAAAAAGATTTATTTATTATTACCAAACTTATCTTCCATCTGAACACATTTGTTTTGCTGAGAAGGCAGTCTAGCAGTTCACAGCGTTTACCACTGAAAATGTGAAACCCCCAAATAATTTTTTTAATTTATTATTTTAGAAAAGTACTGGGAAAGCCTGGCAGACGTTGTTCTGCCCTTCATCTCTCTCTTTCCCCTCCCATCTCCGTTTCTCAGTCTCTCCCTCCTTCCCTCACTCTGTCCCTGTCTGAGTCTGTGTGTCTCTGTCTCTGCCTCTCTGTCCCTCTCGTTCACATTTACTTGCAGATTTTGCACGTCTCTCAGCAGGTGAGGTAGTATCGGGATCTGGTAATACGAGTAAAAATGTAATAGAACGTTCAGGAAGAGTTCATTCTGCAGATTACGGTGTGAGAAACGTTTCTTTGAGACCTTGGGCCTCAATATTTTAGTTTTTAAGGCCCTAGAACCGCTCGTTTAGGAGTTATTTAAAGATATAGATTCAAAATGCTGCCGAGTGTGTTGCAGGTTGCATTTGACGTGAATATGTAGCGCCATGTAGTGGAGTTACAACAGAATTAACAGCACATAAACCTTCTCGATGAAAAAAACACGTAGAAAAGCAAACTTTCATGGAGATCGGTCTAATGGTGTCGGAGTTCTGCTCTTATATACATACCAACATCCTGTTGATATATATATATATATATATATATATATATATATATATATAACATAGATAGATAGATTAGTGTGTTAAGGAAAGATCAGACAAAAAATTGTTTAACCTCAATCAATGCGTCTATTTAACAGTTAGAATCTCCTTTGTTGGACTTCCATCAATGACGTTTTATTTCGACTTCGTTGTTTTGGCTCATTTACAAACTCTGTAACTTCTAAATATTTCCTTTTCTGAAGTGTTCATTACCACCATCGTCGGGAAGGATTCATTTTTTAAGGTTGGCATTTTAAAATTGGGTTGCACCATCTCCTCTCCGGTTAATTTTTTCTTTCCCTGATTTTGGTTTCCTGCATTGGGATTTCGGGTGTGTCCCAAAGTAAAATTTATTTTACTTTTTGCGAAAAATGTTCAACTATCTGACTACAGTCTGTTAAACACCACTTTAAATTTAAAAATAAATCGCTAGTGAACGTTTTACCTCTACCAAAGTTGCAAGTAAGCTCCTAAACATCTCACTTTATAAAAATGTGGAATATTTTCAGAATAAAAGATCTTTCTGGAGAGAGAAAAAAACAGCGTTTTGTTTGAGTTCTCAAGTAGAAAACGAGAACTTGTGCACTCCATCACTTTCCATCTCATTTTAGTTTTATTCGCCTTGGGGCAGATTTGTAAGTTCAGCAGATTCATAAGTTAAAAGGCGTTTATCTTTCTTTTCGAATGCCCGTGCTTTTCGTCCACTATTCAAGCACTTTCTGAGAGATGGCAAACAGACTTGAGAAACAACGCACAAAAGAAATGAATCAATTAAACGTTGTTCAGCATAGATGGGACATGGTAGCGGATGAATAAGACCGAATATGTTGGTGTTCGTAGTTGTTCGACTGCAAGTTAATCGTTTTAAACATGATATGCTTAGCACTGAAAAATTACAAACAAATTACCCGAATATTGTTCCAAAAACAAAAAGGGCATTGTCTCTTTTATTCTTGTAATTTTGAGATGTAGAAAAATTACACAGTTTTTTAGATTAATGAATTGACCAAAAAATAAAACTAAAAATGCTCAGTAGAAAAAATTTGAATACTGTTTGGAATTGTTAAAAACGACCACCTGAATATATAAATTGATGTTGGTACATATGTATAAGAGGTAAACTCCGAAACCGTGCGACCGATCTCCATGAAAGTTGACACTTCTACTTGTTTTTTCACCCAGAAGGTTTATGCGCTGTTAATTCTGTTGTAACTCCACTACACGGCGCTGTATAACAAAACTAAATATTTACGTCAAATGCAACCCGGAACACACTCGGACAGATTTTGAATCTATATCGTTAAATAACTCCTAAACAATGCATTAAATGGCCTTAAAAACTAAAATTTTGAGACCAAAGGCCTCAAGAAAACGTTTCTCACATTGTAGTGCGTACGTTAGTGCATACGCCGTGGAAGATTTTCTTTTCTTTCTATGTAGTTCTATTATACTTTTTCCAACATATACGAACATCTTTCACCTCGTTAGTTTACCATTCCACTAGTTTGTACAAAAAAGACAACAAAAACGTGGAAATGTAGAATATAAAAATGTGAAAAACTTTGAAATCTTACCCTTACTTTTGTGTAACGAGAAAAGAGTTGTTACAAAAGAGATTGAATGTAGATGCCTGCAAGACGACCTACGATTTCGTTTCGAAAGTTTTCTTAAGTTACTGTCAAAAATAAGCATACGCTCAGTTACAAATTTTTGTCTTAGATCTTGAACTATCACTGCCAGCCCTCTTTGCAATTGGCTCCGGATGAGAGAATTAGTTTTCTCGAGAAAAGATGTGAAGGGAGAAGTATGTCGTTCAGATTTATGCTGACGGAGGATCTCCTTGGAAAGAGAACATCGCCAATGTTAGAAGTACGTGGCGTGATGGAAGTTTCTAAAGTGCGGTAGTCCTACGCTTTTGTTTGACGTCACCCTCAGATTCATGGTCTTCTTCGGTACCCAACTTCGCAGCTACCGCGTTCTGCGGGAATGCACAGTTGGGCGCGCACTTACATTCGGAGGCCAAACACTTAATGCAACTTCTTACCTCTTGTTCCCGGGCTATTGCACTTATCTCCAGAAAATGGCCCCATTCGTGAGATATACTCGAAATGATTTGTCGTTCCGGAAACAGCTCCCGTCACACGGTAAATAATGTAGACTTTTTCAAAAACGAAGTGGAAAAAATAGCCAAACTTGGTCCAACTTTGTTAATTGCGACTGCGTGAAATTAGACGTAATCACGTGGGATCTCATTACTAACATGAGACTAAACATGTGGATAGTTGACGGGCCCAGAAGCACTAAATAGTCAATCTTTATTGATGCCAGGTTTGGCGTGTGTACCTGACCCACTGTGGACCAAAACTCCACGTTTGTTTTACTACCAGTTGCGGGGAGAGGCTGGAGGGGGCTGTGGAAAAGAAGACGATCGCGAGAAGGGCTTCGACGGGCCTTCCTTCGGAGAGTAGTTGACCGAGGAGCTCTTTTCCCTGTCAGCATCGGAGGGGGGGAGAGAACCAAGTTGCATCTTACCTCGCCTTCCAGGGCTATTGCACACATCTCTAGAAGACGGCTTCGTCCGTGAGAAATGCTCAAAATGATTTCTTGTTCCGGAAACGTCACCCGCCACGCGGTAAATAATGTAGATTTTTTGAGAAACGAAGTGGAAAACTAGCCAAACTTAATCCAACTTTGTTATTTGCGACTTCGTGAAATTCGACCTAATTATGTTGGATCTCGTTACTAACATGGGACTAAACACGCGGGTAATTGACGGGCCCAGAAGCAATAAATAGCCCATCTTTGTTGATGCCAGGTTTGGCGTGTGTGCCGTACCCTGGTACCTCACCCACTGTGGACCAAAACTCCACCTTTGTTTTACTACCGGTTGCGGGGAGAGGCTGGAGGGGGCTGTGGAAAAGAAGACGATCGCGAGAAGGGCTTCGACAGGCCTTCCTTCGGAGAGTAGTTGACCGACTAAGCTCTTTTCCCTGTCAGCATCGGAGAGGGGGGGAGAGAACCAAGTTGCATCTTACCTCGTCTTCCCGGGCTGTTGCACTTATCTCTAGAAGATTGCCCCATTCGTGAGAAATGCTCGAAATGATTTTTCGTTCCGGAAACGGCTGCCGTCACTCGGTAAATAATGTAGACTTTTTCAAAAACCAAGTGGAAAAAATAGCCAGACTTATTTTTAATTAGCCAAGTGATGTCACTAGAATGATAGTTAATTTGGCATGTTCCCTTCAGGGATTTTTAATCTCTCTCATCAATTTGAATGTTGAAAATGAGAGGTACAAAGAGCAATTCAATCTTTTTAATCCGTTCCACCCCACTCTGCAGTTTTAACAGTATTCCGTAGTAGTACGACCCCTGGTTCGAAAATTCCTCGATGCAAACAACAGTCCGAGAGTGTCACACTTGAAGATTATGTCATATAGCAAATAATGCGAAATTTTAGAATTATCGATTTAAAAAAACGAAATAGATAACATTGACCCTCTTTATACGTATTTAATATCCAAGAAGGAACGTCAACAAAGTGAGAGTGTGGTTGGAAGTTTTTCAGTCATTTTAACGGTTGAATTTAAAATGTGAAAAAGATAGGTTACATATTTTCAGAGCCACTGAACCATATTAATGCGTTCCTCCGGGCATTTCAAATTGTTTTCTGGTTTTTATTGTATTGTACAAAGATTATGGGTAATCGTGTGCATGAGTATGGACACATTTATCTTCAACTACATTTGAACATTTTTGACAATACTGTACATCTCGTAATTTTGAAATGGGCTAAAATTGCGATATAACAATTTCCAATTAATTCTTGTGTTAAGATGTCTAACTTTTATGATTTTTTACCATTTCCGAATGTGCTCCGTCTCTTTTTAATATTTCACGAAACAACATTAAAAGCACAAGCTCATCCGTGCCCACGAACTGAAGACAGAATTAGAAAATGCAAGATAAACGCATTTAGAATGGACAGTTCCTCAAAACTCAACCTCAAACTGTAGAGAAAGTGAAGAAAATGTCGTAACAAAATTAGCGGTGCTACAAAACAATCCATTAAATTGTTTTAGAACCTATTACCAAATGGTAAGTGGTTCGCACTAAGTTTACCTAAAATTCTGAGAGAATTTGAAGAGATGCATCAGAAAATGTAAGATAAACGCATGCATGAATGGAGAATTCACCTTCAAAACGCAACTTCAAACTTTAGAGATAAAAAATTAAGATAATGCCATAAATAAATAGTAGCGATACTACAACATAAAGCAGTCAATTGTTGCACAACCTGTCAGAAGAAAATTGGTTGGTGGCCTGGACCGAGTTTACATCAAATTCTGAGATAAGACATAATTTGAGGAGAGGTGCCATTGCGTCAGAAAGAAGATAAATGCGTCAATAGAAAATTCACCCTCAAAGCTCAACCTCAACTTTACAGAGAAAAAAATAAAGGCGTGTCTGAAAAAAAGCAGCGATACTACAACGTAAACCAATTGAAGAAGTGGATTCCAAAACGCACTAAGCCAGAAAATGTTTTTTTCAGAAGAAGAGTTTTGTTTTACACTAATAAATTAATAAGAACTACTTCTAAAGAGTGACAGGTTTTCAGCTCAAACATTTCTCGGCGTTTGTGGAAGGTAGTGCCACTTAATTAGTTACACCCATGTCTTATATTCAACCATTCACCAAATCCAAAATAAATACTTAGAGCGTCTTGAAATCTACGCCTTCAATTGCAATAGAACCTGTCAAAACAAAACGGGTCGGTCACCCGGACCGTGTTTACCTCAGACTCCGAGAGGAGACGGAATTTGCGGAGAAGGCGCCGCTGCGCAGTATATAACAGCGTCGTTTGTCCGAGTGCCGCAGGGCGCAGCACGTGTCCTCCGCCGCTTGCGCCGCGGGGCGGGGCCGTGAGAGCAGCCTCTTAAGCGGCGAACTCACGTGACGGAGAGCCGCCATTTCGGGGAATCACCCTGCGCGCAGTGGGCCAAAACTCGGCGAAAACATCGCGACCAGTGAGCGTGCATCGGCTGAGTTCAGATCTGAACAAGCGTTCCCGCTGTCTTTGCTGCCTCTCTCACCGGGACTTATGTATCCAGTTATTAAAGTTTGCGAGCTATCTAACGGAAACAAACGAACATTGCAAATGATAGCTGATATTTACTTAAATGAAACAAGAAAAAATATTCTTACTGAGATCGATTTAAGTATTCTACACTTAAAACAGAGATGAATATGGAATCAAAACTACCCCTAAAATGTACCGGGCTCAGAGCCATCATTCCTGCTGTTTCCGCAGTGCTTCTGACCGGGCGGGCCTAGTGTTCGATTCTCGACGGTAGTAGATTTTCGACACTAGCTACATTGCTAGGTCGAATTCGACCGCTTTCTGGGAGAGAATTATAGCGACCGGCTGCTCTGATCGATAGATCACGGGCGGGTCGACAGGTCAAACGGGTCACAGACCGCTCGCGAACTTTTCTTCCCCTTCTTTGTCCTGCTTTCTTTTCTTACTTTCTCTCCCTCTCTCTCTCTCTCTCTCACACACACACACACACACACTGCACTACAATATACGTCGGGTAACCTGTCAGGAACTTAGAGCTCGTCACGACTGGGGCGAGGCCCTGATGATGGGAGATACCTGGAGGGGGAATCCTCCGTTAATCGGCGAGTAGGTCGTCGCCAGATCTCACCAGCGGGAATGGAATCACCACCACCTCCCAGGATAAAAATATGCATTACACTAATGGGTTTATGACCATGGTCTACTGTTGGCAACAATGATCAGTTTCTTAAGGAAAGCACCATTCAAAAGGAAGCGTTCTATTAATACATCGTCTATTAAGCACTGTCAGCATCACTCTTAACACCTTTCGCAGGATGAATATTCAAGTTGATTACGAAAATCTGAAAGAAATATTATAGGACTCTAAAATTTTTACAAATTTGTTAAAACGTTCTATATATTCGTATCGTAATATCTTATTACAGTACTCGACTAATTGTCAAATGGCCTTTGTCTTCATAATTTTCCAATCTCGTATTATAGTAAGATGTCTTACGGCAGGCTACTTATATCGTACATTACTAGTAATTAAATTAAGAAAATAATCAACACAAAATAGAAAAAAATGGTTAGGAGGCTCTCATTATCTTGACATGCCTTGGGGTGCCCCAAGGTCTCTAATTGCAACTCTACTTTCCGGCTTAAAATCTTTCTTTCTTTTTTTCTCGATACGTGCGAGTTGGGCAAGTGTGAAGTCGCGGAAGGTAATGCATCGGTCCCTTCTCCTTTCTCGTCTCCCCCACCCACCACCCTCCGTCCCCATTAACCTCGCCACGGGGCACTTGGGGAATGCGACGAGCATGTCGCCTGGGGCCGAGCAGATAAACTAAGAAGCTCCACCTCCTCAGCTGTGATGGATTATGTCCCGTCTGCTTTCTTTCTCTTTTCCCCCATTGGCCCCTGGAACATCTGGGTTGGGTAGAAGAAGAAGAAGAAGAAAATGACACAGTTATCAGCTGATGGCACTTCGTGTAAACTTATTCCGATGTCGATTAGTTTTTTTCTGTGTAATAGACGTGATCACTCATTGTTATATTGTGAGTATCGATACTTCTCGTTTGCAATAAGCTATAGCAAATCCGCAATGCGATTTATTGATTCCTATTTCCGGGCGCGTCAACTTCTGTGGTCATTAGTCCCGTAAGTGTATCCCAGGCATGTCCTCCGCTGGATGGTGAACCCTGACACTCTTTTACACGACTGCTTCCCAGGTTTCCCCCTCCAGGAGTCTCCCACAGAGAGGCACCGCCGGATCCAGCTCCGAACTCCGGACCGTTCTCCCTTTATGTGCTGTAATGTAGTGCATGTGAGTGCCAGTGCATATAAGTAAGGGGTGAGGATAGAACGAGGAAGAGGAAGGAAAGATCGCGCGCGGTCCGCGGCCCGTGTGCTAGAGTATTGATTCGCCGAGTATTGCTCGGAGAAACCATGGAAAACTACCGGTCAGACAGAACAGCCGGCCGCCAGAATTCTGCTTCAGACAGCGGCTGATCCAGTTACGTAGCTAGTATCGAAAATCCGCCACAGACGAAACTCGAGCCCCTAGAACCTCATGGTCAGAGACGCTGAAGTGACAATAACTCGTGCCCTGAGCCACCTCACCTGGTCACAGTTCGGTGATAAGTGTCGTGGCACGAAGGGAAAAACTGGAAGAGATGACATCAGGGTATTACTGATGTCACCTCAGAGCTTCTGTTCGGGAGGTCCTTGGGTTCCAGTCCCGACGATGGCAGTGGCTACATCGCTTGGTCGAATTCACTCACTGTCTGGGGAAGAATTCTAGCGGCTGGCTGCTCTGATCGGTAGTTTTCCGTGGTTTCTCCGTTCAACATCAGGCGAATCCCGGAGCAGTACCCTAACAAACGGGCCACGGCCCGCGCGCAATCTTTTCTTGCTCTTCCTTGTCCTATCCTCACCCCTTACATACACTAACATGCACTACACTATCACACATGCCGGGAGACCGATCGGCAGCTTATAGCTTGTCCCGCCTGAGGCAGTGCTCCGCTGGTGCGAGATACCTGGTTAGGGAAAACCCCGCAAGCCGATGGTAGGTCAGTCAGCTCATCATATAGCAGGGAAGATCACAGCCACCTCCCGAGAGAAGACATGCACTATACTTGCGGAACTCATAACCTTAGCAGTTGGCGTGCCAGGAATCACTAACAATCAATCAATCAACGAAGGGAAAAGTGATCCACATTACACTGTTGCCCTTGCTTTGTAAGAAAAGCCCTGAACCCTGATAGATCAAGGTGAAAGGAGTTTCATGATGTTCACACAAGACCATAGTTATCCGATGACTAAAATGACAAGTTTAGACGAACAAATCCATTTTGGTAAGTTAATCGGAATCAAAAGTTAAGTTGAGAGAACAACATTTTATTTTTCTCTCCCCGGCGAAGAAGTAGTTAAAGTACTGACCTCTCATTCTTGGGAGAGGGGGTTCGATTATAGTTGAAGTTGCAGGTAATTTTCGAAAGGCAATATTGCTGATGTCGCACTTGGGGTATGTAAAAGAACCTTTGTAAAATGCCCGAAAATTAAATCCTTGGCATTTGTGTCCTAATCAGGTATCACCGTCGCTTGGTCGGGGGGCGCGTGAAGTATTTATTAAGTTGTTGGGGCAAAAGTACAAAGACTTATGGTCCGATTAAAATAAGTTGGTGATTGACAGTTGTGTTTCTGAAGCTGTTGCTAAACACAATATGAGTATATGATTGGTTACTTTTATAAGCATTTACTTCAAGTGTTTATTTCAGTGTCCCGGAAGCGCGTGCTCAGTGGTTCGCAACCTGTCAACGTATCTCCTTTCCATTGAACTGAATCGAATTAATGCCTTATTTTACCTGACGAGACTCAGGCCATGAGGCCTGCCCTTCCGTCTGACCACGCGAATTTCGCTACGCTCCTTTCACCAACTTGCGGAGAAAGAAGGTATTACCTCGGGCGACGAAACAGGCGATTTTGAATTTAGCTCAGAGGCGTCATTTAGGCTTGAAGATCTTTTACATGCAGTAAATCTACTAACATGGGACAGCCGGCTTTACTTCCCCTCCGAAGGAAGGCGTACGAAGGATTTTTTCGCCCCTAAAAATCCATGGCTTCGATCGGGTTTGTACCCGCGAACTTGGGTATAACAGTCCGATATGCTAACCGCTAAACCACCTCCTCCACAAATTTCCAATTCCATTCGCAATTGTCAGTCATCAACTTCTTTTAATTGGACATTAGAGTCCCCAGATACAGACCCTTCTGTATTTAGGGACTACTGGGAATTCTGTTGGGAGCGCTTTCTGCCGGCTATTACGGGGGCAACATTTAGTGACAACGTTGGAAGCCTGTATGATGCTAACTCGAAAATTCACAGATGTTTAGCCCATATCAAGGGTTGGTCAATGAATCAATTTCCAAGCTTCCGGGAGTTACAAACAATCCAACGCTTTTGATTCATTAAGTAGTTGTACGGAGAGACTTTCACTTGCCAAAACCCAATAATGACACTCAGTATTGTAACCAATGTACGGGATCGTATCCTCAAATTTAGGATGGAAAAGGTCCCTGGTTCTTCAGGGTTACAAGAAATTTTACTTGCTTGTGGGGACTGGGCAATTCTCGGATTTGTGATTAACAGAAAAATACACCTTGGATGTGTAACGAATCAACAATATAATTACCTATAGAAATAAACACAATTACATGATAAAGCACTGATTGAAATACTTGCATACACCTTCATAGAATAAATAATTTTAAACTGTTTATGATCAATTGTCCTTGATTCTCCTCAGGATGTGAGTGTCATATTATAGCAGGTACCACAGTGTTGTACTGGCACGTACATAAACTAACAAAAACCTTAGACCTATTTCATCAGAAACATAAAAAAAGAATATCTCATTCTGCCTTAATTTACATGCTACCGCGCAGTGCACTGTTACAAAATCGAAAAAATGATAAAGGTGAAAAGTACAATTTCTCTTGGTCCTATACTCTCTTAATTTACTAATTCTTATTAACAAAAAAATGCGGAAAGTGAAACAATTTAGAAACCCTTTCCTTTCTAACGTAAAGCTTATGCTTTCGTCCAATTGTATCGTCTGCTTCACAAATAACAAGAAGTGACTCAAAATGTAGTTCACACCGATTCCACTGGGAGTTCGCAAAAATATTATATACAAAGTTAATGAACGAAATTCGTCCGACTTCCCTTTGCGATGCCGGTGGCAGCGTGACCTTACACGCGGCAGGCGGGTCGCAGCGCCTCGCGATGCAGCTCGCCCAGCTGCTGGCTGAGTTTCGTCCGGCCTCGTCTCGGACGAAAGATTCTGCCCCTCAGTTGCAGGATGGCAGTTCGCAGGAAAGATAGAGGGCTCTATTGAGCTGGCGTATTTGTTTCTCTTCGTGAAGGATTCTGTTCACTCCGCGTTGCTCAGTGCAGCGGCGGCGCTCTCCATTCGGTCGCTCTTGACGGCACGGCAGCTGGCGAAGAAGTGCTCGCTCGCTCCGCCCAGGCAGTAGTCCGTCGATCCCCCGTATCGATTGCGGAGCGTTTCGTTCGATTACTATCGCGCTGTGTATTCCGTGCCGGTGTTGTGAACGTATAGCTTTTTGTGTACGGTCACAGTATTATGACGAATATAATATAATTCAATATGACACGAAAACGCATTGATGAATTGTAGGCACAGTTTTTCCTCAGTTTGAATTTTTATATTTGTATAGGATACGTACTAATTTGTTTGCGTCAAAAAACCCTGGAGACTACTTACCATTTGGACGGGACTGAAAATCTTCACGTACAGCCCACGCAAACCATGGGGTCGTATAGTTCATGATGTTTGTCGTATAGGCAAGAACTCTAGAACAAGGCACTTGCATGCAGCTGTTCGATTGATTGATTGAGATTCCGGACGCGTCAACTCCTAAGGTTTTTAGCTCCGTAAGTGTAGTGTATGTTTTATTGCGGGAGGTTGCGGTGATCTTCCCCAGCTGGATGGCAAGATCCGGCGCCGACCTACCGCTCGTCTTGCGAGGTTTTCCGTCAACCAGTATCTCCCACCAGCGGGGCACCGCCCCAGCCGGGACAAGTTGTAAGCTCCCGTCCGGTCTCCCGGCAGGCGTGGTAGTGTAGTGCATGTTAGTGTAAGTGTGTGTGTAAGAGGAGAGGATAGGACAAGGAAGAAGAAGGAAAGATGGCGAGTGGTCCGCTGCCCGTTTGTTAGGGTACTGCTCCGGCATTCGCCTGGTGTTGATCGAAGAAACTACGGAAAACTACCGATCAGAGCAGCCGGCCGCTAGAATTCTCGTGTAGATAGCGAATGAATTCAGCTAACTGACAAACTAATGTCCAAAATCGTACCACCGCCGATCCAGGGACTCGAGCCCCTGGATCTTCCTTTCAGAGGCACTGTCCTGGGAGCGCATGCTCGGTGGTTTGCAACCATCAGTCACATGAATTGCCGCTCTGAGCCAAACTCAGCCGATGGCGCAGCTGTTCGATTTTGCACGGTGGCGCCTGTACGTTCGCCCCCACCGCTTCCGGAGTGCTGGTGGCTTCCTCTTTAATTCTCCCTCTCCCCACTCCCTGCCCCGCCTCGGCGTCACCGCCCCCTGCATCTAGGCACACCCCTTCACGCAGGGAGTAACAAAGCGGGCTCTCGAGGCGCAGTGTTGCCACGCGCGTTTCGGGTAATTTCCCCAAATGTCGCGTGGAATTTCCCTGCAAAATGCTCGTGACGCGTAGAATTTCGTCGAAAAGGCTTTTTTTTCGCGTGGAGTTTCCTCGAAAAGAAATTTTAAATAAAATGTTCTCAAATATCAAATGGTCATTTTTGTTCATGTTATTTTATAATGTCTCGTAATGTGAATTGCGAGTTAGTTTTCAAAATAGGGAAAAAAACACGTTGCACAAGAATGCTTTGTTTTTAATTAATGCATTTTTTTATAAATGGTGTACCTAACAAAATGCAGAATTATATCTAGTTATGTTTGAATATTAATATTTAACGTAATAGTTTTATAGTGTATTAATTTCTAGGAGGATTTCTGACGTAATTTTCTGAACTTTGTTTTCAAAAAAATTGTTTGTCTCGTTGACAAGGGTTGAGAGCAGAACGTAGTGCTGAAGTATGCATTTTCGATTTGCACGTACTGCATGGAAGTATCCAAGTGGTGGTTTTTATTTGGTTAACTTGTCATACCGCGACGAATTGCAACACAACTATCATGTCGTCAAAAACCATTTATGCTTCATTAATAATTCACCACTCACCAAATGGAAAGAAATATGGTCCTTCATCCAATGTAAAAAAAAATAGCAACCACCAACATCTGCCAAGAACAAAAGCACAGAGTAAAGAGGTTAACCTCCTCTTGGTTCTACACTCAGAAATAAATTATCAATTTCCTCGAACATTTTTGCAACTTTTTTTTCGTTTTTCCCCATTTTTTCCTACAAGCAATATATTTACCCACTTGGGGAAATTTCCCTAATCTGGCAACACTGGCGTGCAATAACAATGCAAGGTCCTCGTGACGATACCAAAGGTGGGTCGAGGAGGCGAAAGGATGGGGCGAATTGAGGACGCGGAAATCCACCTTAGAGAGAAGAGGAAATTCCACGCTGGCGAGGGGATTCCAGACGTGAGAATATGAAGACGGATGGGAAGAAAGAAAAGACAAGCTTACGGAAAGAATCCGACGCTACAACTATAGACAGGTGAACAGAAAGACGCGCACGGAGTCAGACGCGAAGTAACGAACAGAAAATAAACGGACACGAATGAAGAGAAATTTAAAAACAAATAGAAGTCAGAAGGAGATGGGAAACACAGAGGAGAAATTTAAAATAGGCTAAAGGAAAAGTACAATGGCAGATGCAGAAGGTGAGGGTGAGAGAAACAAAGAGAAGCAGAAAAAAGTGAAATTGAAAAACATGTAAAAGGAAATAAAAAACACCCAAATTTAGAAAGACGGGGTAGACATTGGAAATCGGTCAGATAAAAAAAAATTAAAGCCACACTTAATTCATTTTCTACTACTTATTTGATGAATTGAAAGACCTGCTTGTTTTAATGTAATAATTTGGTTTTTATACTCGTACCACGTGAGTAGATCCAACTTATGTTGCAATCTCAAGTATGAATAATAAGTCTCCTCTGAAGAGTGTCCAAAAATGTTTTCATACCGAAACGTAATGATGTAATTCAAATTTTAATGTTAAAGTTTTAATGTGCGATTTGGACTAATGATACTTATATGATGAATTATTTAAAATTCTATAATCTGAGAGGTATCTCTGTTTTTTTATATTGATTCTGGATCCAATTAATTCAAAATTATTACCTTCAACAAACCGATTAAATAATTCTCGAAATTGAACAGAACCAAGTTACACAATCGAAACCAATAACGAAACACAGTAACGTAACAAAATAGGTATTCTAATAGCTTGAAGGCTTTGGCCTAACCAAACATTATAAAGTAATGCAATGGGAGTTGACTCCGGTTATAGTGAACTCGGATGTAGTGAACCCTCGGTTATAGTGAACTAAAGTCACTGGTCCCGTTTCACTTACATTACAAATAAGCATAAGAAGATTCGATTATAGTGAACCTGAACCTCGGCTATTGTGAACGTAAGAAATTAGTCCTGGAAATTAATTGGACCTCTGTGTTATTAGGCGATTAAACGGGCCTTCAGATTGTTGGTTTTCCAATAGTGTAAGAGGTACTGAAAAGTGTCAAGACTGCATTATGATATTTAGAGACGGAGGACAATGGAGAATCAAGTATGAAGAGAGCATGAACTCTGGAGAAGGATCTAGAAAAATTACTGATGAAAAATGTACGAAGCAACAATTGAAAATAATTGTTTTTAAGCACAAATAAAGATTTTGAAATTTTCATTCGTGCTGTAAATGAAATTTACTGTATCTTTATGTTAATAAAGTCAAACATTGTGGAGGAAAACCAATTTAATTTTGACATCATCGGATATAGTGAATCAAACATGATAGTCCCCAGAGGTTCACTAAAACCGGAGTGAACATAAATAATAATCATCATCTATTAAATAAAAAACAAAACCAAATCCTAATAACGACTGTCATTTTATTATGTCGACCAGCCTGAAGGGGCGGTTTTGTATTCAATCGGCCCCGTCAACGAAAAAGCTGCAGAGACGGTGGTCTTCACTTCTCCCGCAGGGAAAACATCGTACTTATCTTTATTTACTGCCTCGCTCCCGCGCGGTCGAGTCTTTCAAGGCGAGTTTCTAAAGAAACTCCCAGGTAGGACGCCACTGCAAACCTCGCCATTCTTTACATTGGGTGGGTGGATGGAGCGGTAGTGGCTGATTGTGCGGTACGGAAGGGACGGAGTACATCGGAAAAGGAATTTTTTTCTTCTTCCATTTTACAATGCTGTCATTTGATGGCTGCAACCAGTTGCATAATTATAGTCATTTCGATACGGTTGCCATTATGATACAGGTTCTTCACCAATCACAGAGAAGCTTACAAACCAAATATTGGCACTTCATTAATCATTGAAAATCGTTTTAGCAAATGTTTCGTTTGATTGTGTACAATAAAATTGAATTTGATATTATATAATGTTCAACAGTTTTAATTTCTTTTATTGTTAGTATTTTCGTGGTATTTATTTAAAATATGCTGCCGAGTATGTTGCGGATTGCATTTGACGTGAATATTTAGTTTTCTTCTACAGTAGTGGAGTTACAACAGAAATAACAGTACATAAACCTTCTGGGTGAAAAGTCACGTAAAAGTGCCAACTTTCGTGGAGATCGGTCTAACGATGTCGGAGTTTAGCTCTTATATGTATACCAATATCCAGTTGATATATATATATATATATATATATATATATATATACAGAGAGAGAGAGAGAGAGAGAGAGAGACATTGAAATCAGTTGTGCCAAATAAAGGAAGGTTGCAAACGAAAACCCTAGGCCCCCATGCTCCTCCCCCTGGACCCGCCACCGAGGCTGTGAACGTGGGGGGCGGGTGAGAGCAGGTGTGAGGTGCGGGGGGGGCGAGGAGATGGATCGGGCGGGGGGGGGCGTGGCAGGAGAGCGGCAGAGCGGCGGTCGGGAAGGCGAGTTGCCAGGCAGATGGCGCTGAGCTATGCAGATGCGCCTGTGCCCGTGATCCTTTGAGGCGGCTCTCTCTGCTCGGGACGCGACCCCGCCCCCGCCCCCGCCCCCGCCTCGCCCCCAATCCCCACCACCGCCCCCTCCATCGCCCTCCGGTGCTGGAGGAGTACAGTCCGGAGAGACACCGGAGACGCTGGATCTAGCGACGGATGTAATGGCGCAATATCGATAGCGAAACTTCAATTTGCAAAACTAAAGCATTGATTTTAATAATGCGTCGTCCAAAAGTACGTCATTGTTTTAAGCTCTATATTTTTAAAACTTGTTTAGTGGCCACTAACATTAGCGTTCGCGCTGGAGATAATTTAATTGGATAATTTAATGGATAATTTAATTGGAGATAAATAATTGCAGTGTTTATTACTGTATAATTAAGGTTTAACTGACTGTACGTGGTAATAATTATAATAATAATTAATAATAATAATAATAATAATAATAATAATAATAATAATAATAATAATAAATCGTTTCCATTTGTCCATGTCACTGTACCTTACGATCAATAATCGTGTGTACTTGTCGATATTGCAGTACCTTACGATCAAAACTTCGTTACAAAGGAGGCAGAAAAACATCTTAAATACAAAAGTTTGGAAATCGAGATCAGCAGAATGTGGGGCGTAAAAGAACAGGTCGTCCCGATGTCTTACACTTCACTGTCTTTCGACTGGGAGGTTAGCCAAGTTCTGATACAAATTTTGCGGAACAAATCCCAGAGCTCCGATAACTATCGGTACGACCTGTGTTTTTACGCCCCACGTTCGGCTGATCTCCATTTCCAAACTTTCGTATTTAAGACGTTTCTCAGCTTCTTTCGTTACAACGTTTTGATTGCACAGAAGAGCAATATCTACAAGTAAACACATTATTATTATTATTATTATTATTATTATTATTGTTGTTGTTGTTGTTGTTGTTGTTGTTGCTCCATATCACGACTACAGATGTTATGAGTCGGCTGAGTATAAAATCTACTCCAGGTTGCAACCAGCTACCTAAGGAGCAAATCTAGGTATATCGGTGCCTCTACAATACTTAGCGCAGAAAGAAACCGTTCCAAGTAAAGTGATTTCTTGCGCATCCCAGTCTTTTAAATGACCTGGAAGTTTAGCCAAGTTCTTACACAAATTTCGCGGAACACATTCCAGAGCACCGATAACGATAGCTTTGTTGGAGGAGGAAGAAGAAGGAGAAGAATTAACAAAACTGCTCGAGCCCTCGGGGTCGTATCAGATGATCAGAGCTTCTTCAATTCTCCGTTAAATGTATACGGGAAGATGAGAGGGAGACCTTTCGCCAGCAGCGCATGGATTGAACCCCTCTCCGCGTGCCAAATAGGCAGAAAGGCGTAGGAAATGCCAGGACTTCGGGACCTTCTTTCGTAGGAGACATAGTTTGCTCGATGAACGTTCAGCGAACAGCGTTCGTTTCGCCCGAACACGTCATCCGACCTCAGTTACTATTTCACATTTTAACTTTCACAAAATAGTGATGATAGGACTTCATTTAACAAACAAAACATCGAAATCAAAACATCGAATCTTAATAAATCAATATTAAAGCATCGTTATCGATTTCGCATTCTTAGTCAAAAATGGTACACCAATTGTGTCTCAGAATAAATGCTACAAACTTGTAGAGCAAGAAGTGGGGTCGAAATTAATCACTTTTTGCCAATGGACTTATGCTGGGACATTGCATATAACGAAGTACCTGCATTTTTACACGTGATATTTTCGCCTGATGTTTCGGCAACCCCGTACGCATGTATATTCGGCAGTTCACGTTCAGTCTGTCAATGCTGAAAATACCTGCCGAACATCTGCGTGTTTGTAATATGACATTATCTGCAATACGACTGACAATCTTAAGACACGTCATAAATATTTATTTTAATGTAAGCATTTTTTTTAAAATTACGCAAATATATGTTGAAGTTGTACTAACATTACGTATTACAATAATGCTAGAACATCCGTGCTGTTGTATCACTAATTGTTTGTATGTATGTATGTATGTATGTATGTTAAGTTGGTATTAATGTTACGTAACTGTTAGAAATAAATCGAGAAAGGCAGTGCTGTTGTCGTACCACTAGATAAATATGTCAAGTGGTATTCACATTAGTAACCATTACAAATAATGGGAGAAAGCCCCTGCTGTTGTAGTACCACTAGTTGGATGTATGTTCAAGTGATGTTAATATTACGTAACCGTTACAAATGATCGAGAAAGTCCGAGCTGTTGTAGTGCTGCTAGTTTTTAATGTGTGTGTGTGTGTACGGTTTTTAAATTACAAAATGTATGTTCAAGTGGTATTAATATTACGTAACAGTACAAATATTCGAGAAAGTCCGTGCTGTTGTATTACTGCTAGTTTCTAATCTGTGTGTGGGTGTGTGTACACGTTTTATTTTCAAGTGGTATTAATATTACGAAACCGGTAGAAGCAATGCGAGAAAGTCCGCGCCGCCAGTTTCTAATCGATGTGTGTGTGTGTGTGTGTGTGTGTGTATGTGTGTGTACACGTTTTGTTTCAATGGTATTAGTATTACAAAACCGTTGGATTCAAGGCGAGAAAGTCCGTGCTGCCAGTTTCTAATCGATGTGTGTATACACATTTTATTTTCAAGCGGTATTAATAATACAAACAACGCGAGGAAGTCCGTGCGGCCAGTTCGTAATCGATGTGCGTGTTGCAGCGTCCGACCTGGACTCGATCCGCGCGCTCTTCAACGAGAAGGAGAAGGAGCTGTCGCTGGCCGTGGCCAAGGTGGAGGAGCTGACGCGCCAGCTGGAGGACCTGCGGCGCGGGCGCGCGGCGGCGGCGGCGGCGGCGGCGGCGGCGGCGGGCGTGGGCGGCGCGGGCGGCGGCGCGGGCGGCGCGGGCGGCGTGGGCGGCGTGGGCGGCGCGGGCAACGCCGCCCAGCAGCCCTCGCCCGCCGCGCTCGAGCTGGAGAAGCTGCGCCGAGAGCTCATGGTGAGTGAGGAGCGAGTGAGTGGAGGGGTGAGCCGAGAAGTGATTGGAGGAGTGTGAGTGGAGTAAGTAGAGGGCTGAGTGGAGGAGTGAGTCGAGAAGTGATTGTAGGGGTGAGTGAAGTGAGTGGAGGTTTTATTGGAGGTGAGAGGGGAGGAGTGAGTGGAGTGAGTAAGTGGAGGAGTGAGGGAAGTGGGTGAGTGGAGGTGTGATTGGAGGAGTGGGTAGGGGAGTGAATCGAGGAGTGATTGGAGGAGTGAGTGAAGTGAGTGGAGGTGTGATTGGAAGAGTGAGTGGAGGTGTGATTGGAGGAGTGAGTGGAGGTGTGATTGGAGGAGTGAGTGGAAGTGTGATTGGAGAAGTGAGTGGAGGTGTGAGTGGAGGAGTGAGTGAAGAGAGTGAGTGGAGAAGTGAGTGAAGTGAGTGGAGGGTTGATTGGAGGAGTGAGCGAGTGGAGGTGTGATTGGAGGAGTGAGTGGAGGAGTGAGTCGAGAAGTGATTGGAGGAGTGGGTGAAGTGAGTGGAGGGTTGATTGGAGGAGTGAGTGAATGAGTGAATGGTTGCAGAAGTAAGACAGGGAGAGACAAAGACCGCGTCCACCCAATTCATCTTTCCTGCATAAAATTGAATGCGCGAAGTTGAAAGACGCACGTGTAACTTGATAGGCTTCGCTTTCCACATTCCCCCTCCTTGTCATTCAATGGGCAATTAACATATTGTCGTATCAACAATGCCCATGATGCTTGTATCCCGTGTGCCCATGATGCGACAATGCGCATGTAACTAGTTGTATGCGATAGTGCGCATGCAACTAGTAGCATGCAACATGGTCATGCATCTGGTCTCTTGCACTTCACTGCTTACGCAATCAGTCGCATGCGAGTACACGCATAGAGTGCAAGCGACTGATAGTAGCTAGCAGTATGCGACAATGATTATGCAACTAATAGTATGCAACATTGTTCGCAACATAGTTTGCAACTAATAATATGCAACAATAGTATTGCAACTAACCTTTAGTACGGTTCAGTGCGCACGCAACTAGTGGCCTGCAACAATATGTATGCAACTAGTGTATGCGACAATATGTATGCAACTAGTGTATGCGACAGTATGTATGCAACTAGTGTATGCAGCAATATGTATTCAACTCGTGTATGCGACAATATGTGTGCGACTAGTGTATGCGACAATATGTATGCAACTAGTGTACGCGACAATATGTATGCAACTAGTGTGTGCGACAATATGTATGCAACTAGTAGCATACAACATGATCGTGCAACTTATCTCTTGCACTTCACTGCATACGCAATCAGTCGCACGCGAGTCCACACGCGCGTAGAGTGCAAGCGACTGACAGTCGCACGGCGACCTGCGCTTGCTGTGCCGCAGTACCGCAACAAGCTGAACGCGGAGCAGAGCGCGCGCGTGGCCCTGCAGCGCGAGGCGCTGGCGCGGCGGCAGGGCGAGATGGGCGCCGTGGACGCGCGCATCGGCGAGCTGCAGGCGCGCCTGCAGCGCAAGCGCCTGCTCAACGCGCAGCTGGCGCAGCAGGCCCAGCACCTGCAGCAGCAGCAGCAGCAGCAGCAGCAACAGCAGCATCAGCACCAACAGCACCAGCAGCAACAGCAACAGCAGCAGCAGCAGCAGCAGCAGCAGCAGCAGCAGCAACCCGCGCTGCAGCCGCTCAGGTCGGTCCCGCGTTCGATCGCGCTTCTGTATCTTCTTTTGTTCTTTTAACCACTCAATCACTATTCATTTATTTATTCGTGCGTTGTTTTCTTGTGAAATGTGTTGAATTAAATTAATCTAATCGCATAAACTCACGTGCTAATTCCTTCTCTCATTCATTCATTTATTCACTCCTTTGTTATTGTGTGTTGCCGCTCAGGTCGGTCCCGCGTTCGATCGCGCTTCAGTATCTTCTTCTTTCGTTCTTTTAACTATTCACTCACTTATCTTTTATTTATTAGTTCGTTGTTTTGTCACAAAATGTGTGGAATTAAATTAATCTAATCGCATAAACTCACGTGATAATTCCTTCTCTCATTAATTCATTCGTTTATTTGTTAATCATTCATTCACTCATTCTTTGTCATTCACTCAGTACAGTGTTCATTCTTTTATCGTTCGCTCTTTCATTAACCATTCTCTCGCTCTTACATTAACCACTCTCTCGCTCTTTCATTAATAACTCATTTATCATCTATTCGCTCTTTCATCATTCACGTAATCATTTGTTATTCACTCATTCGTTCATCGTTCATCATTCACTCACTCGTTCATATTCACTCTTTCGTTCATTCATGATTTGTTCAGTTATTCGTTCATCATTCACTGATGTATTCATTATTCACTTACCCATTCATTCATAACGAATATATCGCATCCAAAAATGTCGATACCTCGAAATGATTGTTTCTAGAGTATCGCTACCTAAAGTTTCGCTATCTTTGTTCTCGATAACTTAATAATTGATTGCCGAGTACCGATATCTAAAGCTCAGGCATCGCTAGCGGGAGTGTATACTGCGATTTTCGTAACTTTGTCCCTGACAGGAATCTGCTGTTTCTCTGCCATCCAATCGGGGGCTTATATTTCGCGACAGTCAACAATGGTGACGTTCAAGCTCCCGATTGGATGAAACCGTGAACAGCTGATTTCTGCCAGGGACAAAGTTACGAAAATCGAAGTATAGCAGCGGGGCATGTGTGCATACCTGCATTTTTACACGTGATGTTTTCGCCTGATGTTTCGGCAACCCCGTACGCATGTATGTTCGGCAGGTCACGTTCAGTCTGTCAAGGCTGAAAATACCTGCCGAATTTCTGCGTGTTTGCAATATGACATTATCTGCAATACGACCGACAATCTTTAGACACGCCATAAACATCTAGTTTAATGTAAGCATTTTTTTAAATTACACAAGTATATGTTGAAGTTGTACTAACATTACGTATTACAATAATGCGAGAACATCCGTGCTGTTGTATCACTAATTGTATGTTTGTTCAGTTGGTATTAATGTCAAATAGTATAAAAGATAGTAGTGGAAACTCCTCGAATATTTTGGTGACAGTAAAGCAGCGCTCTCCTGCGGTTCGAGGTGGTTCGAGGTGTAAACTACAGCGCAAGAATTCGTGTGTGCCAACTTACAAGGTGTGAAAGTCAAGTTTGTTCGTAGTTTTCTGAGAGATAATTTGGTAGAAGAATATCTGTGTAGATATTGTTATTTGATGCTCTGCCGCAAGTACTTCAATGTATAAATTAAAACCAATGATAATGAAAAATGACAGAAGAAAACTGTGAAATGAAATAATGTTTAAAAAAACTAGAGGCACATAACCTAAAAATTAAAATATACATACATTTGAAACTCCCAAAGCCTCGGGTTCATTCAGATTGATTAGGGAATATCAGTTTTGAAGAAACGAACGGTTTAGGCAAACGGGCGTTTTGTACAGACGGACAGACTTTTGCCGTCAATCGATTTTTCGGTATCAATGACCCTCAAAACATGGATTCTGGCTACACCATGTGTTAGAGGAATATTTTCTTCATTTATAAACGGGATTTATCCACTTTTTCGTGACCACGGGCAGTCAATAAGAGTTTCTCTGCAGAGCATATTATTTTTCTCCCATTCTTATAAAATGTATCTTTTTTCTCCCGCATTCTAGCCTCTGCCCTTCATGTTAACAAAAGTCATAATGATATTGATTACAGGTTTTTAAAAGTATCTGAAGATGTGCATTTTATGAGAAAATAATATTGATAAACATAGAGAAAAGAATAAAATATCTCCATTCTCTACCTTACAAAATAATGTCAAAAAATGGTACACAGGGTTGTATTCTATTGGCAACATATACGCCTGACTTGTAGTGTACACCTCAGGCCACTAGGGGCAGCACAATCAGTTGTCGCATGTGCCGCCCATGCTGATTTGCCCGAGTTTCCACTATTACCTTTTATACTATTTGTTAATGTTACGTAACTGTTAGAAATAATGCGAGAAAGGCAGTGCTGTTTGTTAAATATATGCGGGACATTTGTGTGTGTGTGTGTGTGTTGCAGGCCGTCGGCGTCGTCGGGCGCGCTGGGCGGGGTGGGCGCGGGCGCGGGGGCGGGCGCGGGGGCGGCGGGGCCGGGCGGCAAGGGCAAGCCTCGCAGCGCGGGCAACGTGGCGGCCGTCGAGCCCTACCACCACGTGCCGCTGGCCGCGTCGCTCTCCGCGCCCTCGCAGCCGCCCGCCCAACAGCAGCAGCAACAACAGCAGCAGCAGCAGTTCCAAGGTACGTGCGCGCGGCCGGGCGGCATGTTTTGAATTTGCACTAGACTTTTATTTATTTATTTATTTATCAGAAAACAGTAAAAACTGTATATGACGTGTGGGGAAAGAAATGTATCTGCGCACATTTTCTTGAGGGCCAGAATAAAAATAAAAAAAATTATAATAATAAAAAAACACTTGTGCATGGCACTTATTTTAGAGCTCCCTGATTGAACATTGAGGAGGCGCACGAAACGCAAGCGACACATCTCTCTGAAACACATACGCTTTGAAGAGAGAGACAGCTTGTGGGGTTTATGCAAGAACAATTAGAGGCACCAAACAGTTTTAAAACGTATAATTGATGTAATCCGAATGTAATGGTAATCCTTAACTGAAACATTTTGTGGTAGTTTATTAGTGCAAAAAAGTTACATACTTATTAAAGGGCTTCTCATACTTCTTTGAGGAATTTGGGAAAAGTAATTGATATTTGAAGGAAGAAAAATAATTTTATGATATTTTGTGGGGAACAAATTTAGACAGATATTAGTAAAAGCAATTACTTTTATTCTTCTCTTTTGACTTCCATATTTACAAAACGGGTTGCAAATTATATCTGATTTATTTCACATCTCGCAGCTGAAAATTCAGCCCCGAACTCTTTTTTACATTACCCAATTTTCATAAACCTCGTTCTTACAAGCGTCCTGCCGCAATTCTTTTCGAATGCACAAGCTGTCTGTCTGTCTCTTCAAAGTGTATTTGTCTCACAGAGACGTGTCGCTTGCATTTCGTGCGTCGCCTCAATATCCAGTCAGGGAGCTCTTAAATAAGTCCAATGCACAAGTTTAGTGCAAATTCAAAACATGCGGACGGCGGCCTGTGCCGGCCAGTGATGTGCGTCTACGCGTAGAGAACCATAGTCTACGTCTACACGTAAACAACGCGTAGACAATGTACACTGCGTAGACAAAGGTAATCTATGTAGACAATAATGTAATATACCTCTTTTGTGGGGCAGGGGCGAATCTAAGAGGGCCAGGATCCGCCCCCAAAGCCAAAATTTATTTATAATTATTGGATCACAATTATTGGAAATTGATTGGATCACATCTAAACGACTACTAAGGGAGTGCAAGTTGGAACAATTTCCTACTGGTTTCTTGAGATGGATACGTAGGTTGTCTTTTCATCAGAAATGGTATATTTTGTTTGACTTACTGAATCGTAAATATATATATTTTTTTGTATTACATTAAAAATGCTTCTTCTATTACTACTTATTATAAACTCTTTTGGGTTATTCTATGTGGAGAAATAAATAGTCTATACAGAATACATAGTCTAAACGTAAAAAGAATCACGTAGATTACGTGTAGAAAATATGCGTAGATGTAAAATTATAGTCTACGGCACAACTCTGCCTGCGCCCTGTTCGGGCGCCCGCTGCTTCCCTTTTACTTGGACGGTGTTATGCATGAACCGGTTAAGCGCCATTTTTGAAAAAAATGAGATATGGACGCCGTTGGTTGCATTGGACCATGTTCTAAGTGTACGCAAAATTTTGGCGCCAAATCTGTAAATATAGACTTACAATTCATGAAAAATGTTAACGTCATCAGTCATATCAGGGATTTTCTGTTTCGCAACAACCGGCTGTAAACCTAGATCTTCAAATCTGCTGTTCGTAATTTCACATTATGCAGGTAAGCGCCTGATATTCCACTCATGTTTGTGTAGTGTGGCGCTTCAATGAATGAAATAATTAAATTACAGTTTTTAGAGCTGAAAATGTAATAAAACCTTTGAACACGATTATCTCAAAACTTGTATGATGGCGCATAGCCGGTTGATGCACCGTCCACTTTATACCTTGGACCAGGGCTTTCCAACAGGCGACTTGCAGGCCGCATGTGGCCTGCCGGATCATTTTGTGCGGCCCGCGACTGCTTTGCAAAATTTAATTATACCATCCAAATACAATACAATTGCACAATTCATCTTATTTTTATTTAATGGTGTATTAATTTTCTTGTTCCATGTAAATAATCATTAAGTATGTTGAATAAAAGTTGTATCTAATATACTCGTATGTTTCAGTATAGTCTCAGTAGTTAGGGGTTAGTCTTAAATGACGGTGTGGCCCGCGGCTTATCTAGAATTTGATATGTGGCTCATAAGCCCTTCTAAGTTGGTCCTTGGCCTCTCTTTCTCATGTCTCCCCCCCCCTCTTTCATGTCTCCTTACCTCACCCCCCGATTCTCTTCTCCTTTCTCTTTCCCTTCTCCCTCGTGTCATACTGGCCGTCTCTCTCTTCGTGTGTCCCTTCTCTCTCTCTCTCTCTCTCTCTCTCTCTCTCTCTCTCTCTCTCTCTCTCTCCATGCATGGGAGTGTAAGTGCATACCGGTAGGCCAGTCGAGAGCTAAGAGGGGCTGGGGCGGTAGTCTGCTGGTGGGAGATACCTGGTGGGGAAAACTTCCCGCAAGTCGACGTGTATGTCGGCACCGGATCTAATCATCCAGATCACCGCCACCTCCCGCGATAAAACATGTACTACACTTAAGGGGATAATGATCTTAGCAGTTGATACTCCCAAAATCATTAATCGACTAATCAGTCATTTATTTAAACGATTGCTTTGCTTCTGGTCAGGCGGTCGCGTGTCGGCAGCTGACCCCAACGATTTGAAGCGAGCCGTACAAGGACTGACCATCTCGCAACAGCAGCAGCAACTGCAAGGCCTCGGCCCTTATGGGATTCAGAAGGGCGTCACTCAGCAAGGAAGGGGTGAGTTTATAACAGACCTTTTATTTTTTTTAGTTTATTTTAAGTATTCAAGGTGTCCAAGGAGGAAACTATTATTGAATGGTTTCAGCAATTTTAATCATATGTTATTGGAATATGCTTAATGTTCTTCCTATGAATTTTGCAGATGGCTATGGCAAAGTAATCGGTGAGAGGATCCTCCAAGACCATAAAACTGGTGGTTTAGTTCATGGTACAGGCACTCAAGATGACTTCCATGCCAAGCCAACCGGTGTGCCAGCCAACAAAATTAACATCAAGGACAAGGAAGAGTTGTTCCTACCAGAATTTGCTGGTAGCAAATCGGATCCTAAGTATCAGACACTTCCTTACAATACCAAGTTCACCGTCAACTACCTAGCAACAGCTCAGAATAAAGCGGCCCAGGATAAACAACGAGAAGCTGCTGACGACAGACGGAATGAAGATAATCACAAAAATGTTGTCAACAACATTAACAACATTAATAATAATCTCAATAACAACAATCACAACAATGCTTTGCAACAACAGCAGCAACAGCAGCACTTGATGACTGTAAGTATTGCTTTAATTTACTTCTTGCTATTAGTCTAACATGAAATAATTAAATATGTAGTAATTAGCACCAGTGCAGGGATATTTCAAAGTGGTGATCCCCAAATTTAGTTATCCCATTCTTAATATATTGAACCTTATAGGTTGAATTACTCAAAACGAGAATTAAAAAAAAAAAAAAAAAAAAAAAGGTGAAGTGTAGCAGAGCTCCATAAATTACTACTAATCATTCAAATTTAGCAGCTTTGACACCTTGTTGCTTTTGTGGAATTCTGGTGTATCTCTGGCATTATACAAATTGCCTCTTGATGGCAGATGCATAGGTAATTCAAGGAGAAGACAAAGAATTCAATGAAGTTGGTATTAAATTGTACTGTCTTGCACAAAACAGGTTTTTGCAGTACAACAGAATTCCACCAAGGGACGATTGCCACCAGGTGTGAAAGTTTTTTGCTTGCAAATAAATCCTGTTACTCTGTTGTACCATAAATTACTCTAAGGCAACTTAAAAATGATTTGTGATTGAAGGCCAGGATATTGAATGCAATGCTTTCTGTGCAGGTGCATAGCATTCCCATCCCCTCGCTGTCTGCAGCCAACAAAGGCCATGCAACCACTGTCATGGCGGCAGGAGAACCAATGACTGGCAACGGGCTGCAGTTCGGTCACACTGGTGGCAAAGGTCCTCCACCCATGCAGCAAGGCCAGGGAGGATTAGGGCAAAGGTATGTTATGAAAGTATGTATGTATGTACTTAGTGCAACAGCCCATGAATGGGCTCAGGCGTACCAGCGACATCCCTGTCTCGTGTGCAGAGTAATGAAGTGTGCAGAGTAACGAAGAAGATGAAGTCACGTTTTACTTCGAGACTTCTCTTGATCTTCTTTACTGGTTTTCATATGGATAACAAAAAATATATTCATTGTTTTAACACATATTTTCTATTTTTTAAGCACATAGGAAATAAATATTTATCTTTTTAGCACCTAAAAGTTCGAGCACTATTAATTATGTTATGGAATCACCTATGTTTCAGATCATTTGCTATGGGCTTCACTACAGGAGGTCTCCCGAGAGGGCAGCCGATCGGAGGATCCTCCACGACCTCTTCAACCTCTTCCCTTTCCACCAACAGCAGTGCATCGGGAGGCCACCAGGTGAGTACAGTATCAATAGTGATCCTCCTCCCATTAGTTTGAATTGGATAGTAAACAGCATTTTGGAAATCCCATAACTTTGTTTGATACTCTTAACAAATCTTAGCAGAATGGTTGTTGAGTTGATAATTGACACTAGTCATAAATTCAGGTACTTTCATTGGGTGTTTTTTGAGAATGAATTAAAACTAATTAGGAAAAAAGTTGATTCTTTTTTGGGTAGAGAGATGAATATTTGGGTATATTGCATCTCCTAATAGACAAGTATTTGATCCAGGTTTCCTGTGTAGCCAACCCCCAGTACAGGACTGTATCTTGACAAATAGACTATAGAAAGAGACTTGCTTAAGAAGCTCGAAAGGGGCCTATGTCATCCACTCATCCCATACTTTTTATTATTATTATTTAAACATTTATTTAAATCTTTTAATTTTGATTGTATTCGTCTTCTATTTACGTATACATTTGACATCAGACATACGTTTAATCTATTACCTTGCTAACATTCCTATGGCAACATAAGAATATGTAATATTCTTCTTCTTGTTTTTTTTATTAGGTACATATTTTGTAATTGTTCTAGAGCTTCCTTTGGTAATTTAATGACTTCTTAAAATTATTTCTTTTAAACAATTATACTCAATATAATTCATGATTCTGTGCAATAATTTCATTGCATCGTGTGTTTGAGCATGTGTAGTGTCTTATGGTTGTTTTGAAGCAATTTAAAGCTTCACTGTTGCTTTAAAAACATGCAAAGAAGATTCTGGTGTTGGAAATTTTTATTTCTTGTGAATGATTATGAAATTTCTTTATACAGTTCAATAATTGGGATGTTATTGATGACAGTAGTTCTTGGCATGTATTAATTTTTGGTGTGCTTGTAATAATAAGTATATTTGACAAATTAAATTGTAGTTATTGAAATAAAATAATTTGAAATGATGAATAAAACATTTATTCTGTTGTTTTCTCCAATGAGTTGCTGTTATATTGGAGGTATTTAAATATTGTTCTCTTTACCAATGACTAATTGGAAACGAAATTTCACATCTTGGGTTTCTTACACAAATTTGTTCATAAATTCTTCACTTTTCATTGGAAGAAAACGAAAACTGAGAATAATGAAATATTCTGATTGTGCTTTGCTTGTAGAGAATTCAAAGGTTTGTTTTTCTTTTGAGGAATATAATGTGAGAAAGTTCCCCCCCCCCCTCCCCTTTTCCCCCCCATGGATATGAATCATGCTGAATTCATCATATAAATTAAAAATATTTTTTTGAAAGAGATTAAATTTTCACATTTTGAAATTCATGATTAATACACAGAAATTAGTGGACACAATAAAATGCCTCAGGTGAAGTTTGAACAATATAAATTAGATTCATTTTTATTTGATAGTTCTTTTCGGGTGTGTGAAAATTTAATTGTACTCTGCATGTTAAAGAATAGCCACTGGGATGTCAGATGTTGGAACTGTAGAGAAGGGTCTTACATTCAAGTTTAAAAATAAACTGTATTAAACAGCAAACATTTTTTGACATAAAGTGAACTCTTGATAACAAAATAAAGCCATATCTTCATAATGTATTGAATTACAGAATAAGGAGAAGTTAAGCTTGTAAAAACCCATAATCATAATTATTTTGAAATTCTAAATTACATAAACTTAATAAATTTGCCCATCTTCTTTTTAATTCTCATTAAATCAAAAACAACCATTTTAACATTTACAAAATATAGTAGCATTAATTTAAGCATAGTTGAGAATGCTTTTGTGGTAAATAAAGATTCATTTAAATGAAATGTGTAAATAAAAATTCTGTTAAACTTTGTTTCAAGCCTAAACTATGAATGTCACAAAATCAAGTCATTGAAGAGGGCATTATCATATTTTTAAAAACAAACAAAAACATTCTGCAATACAGACATTTCTAACTGCTAATATATAATATATATTCAAACACAAATTTCACTTACTTTTTAAATATGTAAATTTACATGAGCTTTAAAGTTTTATTCCCTTTTTCTCAAAGATAAAACAATACACATTCATGTTTTAAGCATATGTGAAGCAATATTTCATTAGTTGATTTTCTTTGGTGTAATTTGGAGAGGCTGGGATACATATTGCTTCTAAAACACTTTATTTATCTAGCAAAAGAAATGAATTGAAAGGGCAGATTTGTAACATTTTATGAACTGCTTTCAATTGTTTTGCAATTCATCATTGCTTGCTGTAGTGTGTGCATGTTCTGTGAAGCATGTTGGGAGTTGGTGGTGGCTTGTTGGCAGGGTCGCTCTGCGCATGTGGTAGCTCTGCATCCAAAGCATGCTGCATCTAGCAGCATCATGGTGCCATGGTCTTTTGAAACAATGCCTATGCCACTCATAATGTCTTCTACCATACAGGTGAGGAGTTAAAAGAGACAATCCCATATTTACTCATCCCCCTAAATTATACTTTTTATGGTCTCTAATATGTTGGATCGAAAGAAGATCAGGGAGAGAAGATTGAGAAATAAGATGGCACATTGAGACATTAATTGACTCTTTTGTGCAAAACAAGAAAAAATTTTGAATTTTCAGAGCAAAAAATTAACATTCCTTATGAAGCTTTATTGAAAATAATTGAAAAATAATTTCAGAAACTAGATGAATATTTAATGTTTTTAGATAAGTCAAAGAAAACATTCACCATAGTTAATGTGATAATAAGGGAAAGTTGTACTAGTGAATTGAATGCATTCCTGCATTTTTAAATTAACACTGCCTCACAATTGGCTATACTTTTTGCTTTGTTGTAAATCTGTATACAAAGCATTTTAAATTGAAATGTATTAAAATACATTTTTATTTATTTAATTAAATATAATTTTTATAAAATAAATAAATTTGATTAAAATATAAAAAGTAAAGCGTGCAGTTATGATACATATGATAAAATGGCATTTTATTTTGTGAGTAGAATAGGTTATAGCTTGAGGTTAATAGGCCAAGTGGCCCGATCTTTGTGACTGAATAAAATTAAAATTTATCACGTGCGTAATACACTATTTTTTTAGACAGCCTTACTCACTTTCATTTTAATATAATTCATGTGTGCAAATAACTTAATTATGTACTATATTACATTAATATCCAGAGTAAATGATACAGACAAATGAAAGTATTCTGTTTTTAGTTTGAACTTTTGAGGAGCTGGAACAGCTTGTCTAACTTTTGAGAATTGTCCATTAGTCCAAAAAATTGAACTTTAATCATGCTGTGCATGTTCGATAAATAATCATTTTTTAACTAGTGTCTGTCTAAAAAATAATTTTCTTTTGTAATTATTGAAAAAAATAATAAATATTTAATGTAGACTCTCCAAGTAAGTGCTTATTTTGCTTTTTAAAAAAATCCAGATTTAATGGTGTTTGTTTTTCTCAAATACCGTAGGATCTAGAAATAGATCCAAAGCCTCAACCCCATTCTTCTTAGCAAGGGCCTATCCAATGACAATCTCAGTCTGTTTCTCCATTTCTGGTGGAGTTTTCCTTGCTAAGCATTTAAGGGATATGACTATGACAGGAATAATTGGAGGATTGAATTTTATTGGGAATTTAGTTAGGGTACTTCAAATGTGACATGGGCCACAGGATTTTTCGTCAGCCAGATTTGTCCCACAGACTCAGATTTTAGAAGTCAGCATGCAGGCCACTGAGCAGGGATTGTTGTCAGTACCATTTAGGACTGATTAGACAAATAGATTTTTTTAGACCCACACCTGTCGGTTGAAAATTTTAAGTGTTCAAGATCTTTGTGTTTCGCTTATCAAATGAAATATTAAAACCTACATAAATAGGTTTGAAAGTAGCAATGAAAATGTTCCTTAAAAATCTCAATGAATTGTTTAGTTTCAATATATAGCATTTATTTTATGGAAAAAAAGTTTATAATCTTTTAAATTTGTGAAATTAAAAGTTTGTACAATATGATTTTTGCGAGGTGATTGAAATTAATATTTTAGCTTTGTTGTTTATTTCGTAGTTTGTATAGTTCAAGTTTGTAATTACAGAATTCATTAATTCAATTCAAAATTGATTTTGCTACATTTCAACGTTGTATGTATTGTAAAATTTCTCATTATGGTAAGAGTAAAATTTATATAAAATGCTTCACTTTAAATAATGTTTCATAGCTTTGGGGGGAAGGAGGGATTACATTTCCTTTTGGTTGTTTCATTGTTTCAGTTTTATTTGTAAGTATAAAATGTCTTTATTAGTCTCACACTCACTTCTTTTCTGTTTTGAATAGAAACCTGTCAGCAGTGTGGCACCTACATCTGTACAACACCAGAAACCGTCACCTATTTACCAAACGTCATCGACGAAAATTCAACCTGTGCAACCTCAAACACTTAGCTCTACACCTCAGGTACAAAATCTTTGTTGAATCTGTTTGTAAGAAACAGGGTAGAGCAGGTACTGGAAATTGACAAATGGAGGATATGATCCAATAGTTTTGCGCTCTAGACATTTGATGAGTCCCCAAAGATACGATTGAAGTGTATTGATTAGCTTTCAACTTTCTTGAGTCATATCACACAAGCATTTTTGATCTTTGGCCTTATAATTATATTTAATACCCTTTTTTATTGTTATTTATTACAATGTCAAACACCTAATTTGAATTGTACAAGATCTAATATATGGAAATTATTTTAAAATCCATGTAGTCCAATATTACAAAATTATTATTTTTATAAAACTTAAAAAATTATTTTCTGATGATATCACATTAATCATATTCATATGAAAATGGTGCTATGCAGAAAGTGACCCATCCACAAAAATATGATTGAAATGCATAGCAATCTGCAGTATATGGTGATGATGATGGTTAACTTAGGCTTATGTCTACAAAATTTTTGGAACCTTCTACTTTAATTAATTAATTAATTTTTTTACACTTAATTATATTTATAAATCATCTTGCTAATTAGCGAACCTCATAACTCCAGTTTTCCTCTTTCACTTCTTACAAATATGATTATACATAATTATTAAAGAATAAATGGTACATAATAATGAACTAATCTAGCATCTTTTATAATTGAGTTCCCAAGTGTTTATAAATTCAACAAGAATGGAAACTTGGTGGCAATGTTTTTTGTATCCTTCCTGTGTAAAATTGACCAATATTGTATTATGAAGTATACTATGAATATGTCTGATGATGTAATTTTGTTGGGTTTTGCTCAAATCTCTTTTCTGCTGACAGGGTATCTTGAGAGACCTACGTGGGGAGCTCTCCCCACCGCAGAGCACTTCAACACCTGTGGGGACACCCGATCTGCCGTTGCCTCCAAGCATCACTGGGCACGAAGCCCCATCAGGAGGTTTGGGAAAGCCTGCTCTCCCGCCAAAACCAACAGTGCCTGCCCAAACCCACGCCACCGCCCAGACAGACTCAGCACTTTACACCCTCGCACGGGCGTGCTGGCTCTGGAGAGGGTACCGATGTTGGGGACTTGGCTGTGGGCATAGGACGTGTGCAGCCTACCAGGTGAGAAATCTTTGTTAATTTATCTATATAAACTATATGGTAAAACGTCCGGCATGGCATTTGTAGCAAAGCATGTGATTAACTCTAGACAATGCTTTTTTATATTTTCATCAAAATTAATTACGCCAACTAACTGTTTTTCCAAATCTATTATTGCATTTTATGTTTGTGTTGTCTGTTGTTTGTAATTGTATTTAACATGTATTAAATTTTTTCTCATTTGTAGCCACATCACTTGTGGCTTCAGTGATGCAGCAGGTAGGGTATCAGGGTGTTATACCCAAATTTGCAGGTTCAAACTCGATTGAAGTCATGAATTTTTAATAATGAAAAAATCCTTTGTGCAACTTCCTTCAATGGGGAAGTTAAGCCAGCTGGCCCATGTTAAAGATTTACTGCATGTAAATGATTATTTAGCCTAAAAAAATCCTCTGAGCAAAATTCAAATTGCCTGTTTTGTCACCTGAGTGATACCTCCTTTCTCTGCCAGTCCATGAAAAGAGCGTAGTGGAATTTGCATGGTCAGGTTAAAGAGCAGGCGTGATGGCTTAAGCCGTGCTACAAAAGTAAGACATCATTGAATTGAATTGAAATTGAATTCCAGTATTGTAATGCCTATCATTTATATTTATACGCAATGAATCCTTTGTGTTGGGGAGAAAACTTTACAGCCATAACCTTCCATCCCAAATTCCAAATTCACAAATTATCAAGTAGTTTGGTCGTTAAAAACACTGGGCATAAACCAGGAGACATAGATTTGATTTGAGTTTTTAAAAGTTCGACAAAAAACAGTAAAAACTGTAAGAAACGTTTGGGGTATAAGGACAATCTATGTACATTTTCTTGAGCTCCAGAATCTCTTCCCCACCTTTTAATCATAATGAACATGGCTCAGTTTCTGGATGAGGTATTTTTTGCTTTCAAAAATTTACTTTCAATTATATAGTTGTATAGTTACATAGTAACAAGGTCATAGCAGGGTCTTGGAGTGGAACCAACTTTCCCTTGTATTTGTCATACATACAACAGACTGGTGACAGTTAAATTCTTCCATTACTTTATGTAGAATTAAGTATGGTATGCGGTTGTCTGTTTTATTAAGTGTAAAGTGCGTATTTATTCCAAGTTTTATAACTTGTTTCTTGTAATGAACTTCTTGATGTTGTATGGTATATGTAACTGAAATAATCTCTAACAACCCTGATGTTGGTGCAACTAAATAATTTTTCTTTCAGTCTCTTATGATTTTCTATTTCTCATAAAGCATTGTTATATTAAGTCTGACAAATCATTTTGCAGGGCGTCAGCGGAGCACCCAATTTCGAAGCTGACCCAGCCTGTACCAGAGGATAGCGGCGGGGGAACTACACCCAACAGTGGCCCTCCGCCTCCACCTCCTACGAGTGAACCTCCGCACGAGGAACCTTCCGTTCCAACAACGCAGACACCTTCTTCTGTTCAACAGCAGCAGCAACCGCCACAACAAACACAGCAACAGCAGCAGCAGCAGCAGCAGCAGCAACAACGACGAACCGGTGGAAGCTCAGGTAGGCAATAATCAATAAGAAGAAGAGAGGAGGGATGTGAAAAGTATTTTTAGTTAGGGTCCATAAAGAAATATTTTCATTTTTTTTTATTTGTGCCTCCACCAAATCAACTCAACTGAAATATCCCCTGTAGACGAATGTTCCATTTTTTCCTCCCTGTCTAGCTTCCTGACATGGAATGAAAATAATCGTATTAAAAAAGTTAGTGAAATTTTATATATTTATTTATTTATTTTTTGGTTTATATTAATCAAATAATAAGTATTACAATACTTAAAATTTTCAATTATAATGTGAGATAATAATTATTGCTTACCTTAAGGCAGACAGCACTGGTTGATGTATTATATTGTGATTTCTTCATAAACTTCCTATGCATTTTTATGTCCAGTAAAGTACACTTTTTTTTCATCAAAACGCTAAGAATATTTATGTCTTAAAAGATTAAACAACTGGGAACTGGAAAAGATGTGTGATAAAAATTATTGTGTTTTTGAAGCCTCTATAACATTTCTCAATTTTTGAATCCATGGGATTATTGCACAACATGTGACTTGAAAAAATAAATTAAAAGATAATATAATTTTTAAAAGAAACTTGTGGGTGCATTAAAAATTACTCGTCAGGCTTCATTAACTCTTTTATACTAAAATATCATATACTCAGTTTTGAAATTTGAATTTGGTTTGGCAATGATGTTGTTGGTGGAATATAAAAATATATAATTGTTCATTGATTGGGTTTGTACTTGTGCAGGGGATGGTCTGCCAATTATCAAAGCGCGGCCCCTCACAATCAAGAAGCAGCCTGCCTCCGAACACCCCGAAACTGAAGGCATCCGCCAGCTATGGTGGCAGCACGGGCAGCACGTCTAGCAGCTCCTCCGGAAGTAGCAGTGGGAGCGGAGGAAGCAGCAATGGTGAGCGTTGCCATCATTTAGTGCTTTAAACATGCCATTTAAACCTTATAACCTAATATTACTGTAGTGCTAAGTAATTCAAATTTTTACACCAGTTATCTTCTGAAAGTGTAGAGTACGCAACTCAGAAACCATACAAAATTAGTTATCTAGATGGAGCACTAAGATACCTAGCATAGTACTGAGATATAAACTGAATTTGATTGGCTATCAGTTGTAAGCCATGCTTAGTGTACTGTATTAACATCTTTCTTTTCTCTAATATTAGTCATGTGCAGTGTGCAAGACTTCCCCATTGGGTATACTGGTTGTGACAGGGTGGGTTAAAGATTGCAACTTATTCCCTCACAGCACCTCAGTCCTATCCATATAACGAAAATTATGATGAGAAGGGAAGATCATGCACACTCCATTGCCAATTGTACCAGGGTGCTACTGTGGCAGCTGTTTGAAGGTGATCAGGGAAACCACAGGAACAACCGCTCCATGGCAGTTGGCCTACACATTTGATTTCAAAAACTGCCAAAAAACTTGCTGATGTTAAACATGCCACATATTTTTGACACCCTGGCTAGATTGAACCCAGGATCTCTTAAGTCTTGGTTCATTTAAGGTAGGCTTTACACTTGCCGCTACAAGGGATTAGTTTCAAGCATCAAGGTCGAATTGTGATGGCACATTTTTATAACAAAATAAATAGTATTTATAATAGAAGAAAATTTTATTTATAGTCCTAGGTGAGCCCTTACAATCTTTCCAATGTAATCACAAATATAAACTTGCCCAGAAAGTGCAAAAATGCAGTAGTGTAGTATTGCTTTTTGGGAGAGAGAAAAACACCTTTCACGTAAAATTTATTTCAACTTGCTGATAAAGAATGTAACTTAAACTATAAAAATCAGACCTCATCAAAAAATAGTCCTTGCTTTGGATACCCATAGGCAAATGGTGTCAAAATTACGTCACTAAAAATGTAATTCAGAAAAACATTAAATATTTGAGATGAAAAGATAAGTTATTAATGTAAACATCATTATCAATGTGAAATTTTGACATATTGAGTTTTCACTACAACATACATTAAAAAGGTGGGATGGACCATTTTGTACCATCCAAATCCAGAAATGTTTTGTTATCAAAAAACAAAACAGAGTGTTTTATGAACTGGAATTGGAGCATTACTTGAAGTGGTTTGATGCCTTGGAAAATCTACAAGTGCACCTGTATGTGAAATGAAAGCTGTGTCTGAAGCAAAGAACATAATCTGCTGCAGGTGTGCACGTGAGCATTAACCGGCGAATCGAAATGCCTCCAGCCTTTCTATTTCCTGAGACGGAAGCCCCTCCAGCCGACCTGGTCTCTTCCACAGAGAGTGCAAGTCCAGGCAGCATAGGTGAGCACACCTGGTTTTGTTTTGAATTACTTATTCAGGGTGGTTTAGGAAGAAGAGTAAATATTTTTGGAGGTGGTTTGAATGGGTGGTATTAATAATTCTGAGCTGATAAGGTCATATAATTGTATATCTAGTTTTTTATTAATATGAGGTTACAGTTGTTTAAAATATGTTGTAAATAAAAAACTGTAGTTAAAAGGAATTTTACCACATGGGAAAATAGATGAAAAGTGAAACTAGGAGGGAAAAAATAAATCAAGTGGTTCATACGAAGTACGCTTATGCAAAGTATGCTCATGCGAAGTACTGTTGTCATAAATGGACATTTGCACTGAGTTCTGTAAAACCACCCTACAATCACCCTGTAAGAGTACACTATAAAAAAGGGCAGTGGAAACTGCTCTGAAGTTGGTAGTATTATTTTCTTGAAAATTTATTGTAAACTGTTGTCATTTTTTATAAGTTTTTTTGAATCAAATTCATTTCTGTGACACTTTCCGGAGCCTCTGACCACTTAACTGACTAAACACTCTTAATAAGTGATTTATATGTTAAGAATAACAGTCACACTTGTTCTTGAAGCTGCTTTTTCTTCCAAAACCACCAACAATTCACTGTGATTTTAAAAACTTGGCGCATTTTGTAGTTCTTGTAAAACCATCTAATTCTATTATCAGAATTTGCCCAAAGAAAGAATTTCATTTTTCAGTGTGACAAATGTTTATGATACAGTTTATTGGAGAAGGGTCTCAAGTCATAAATACAGATGAGAGAGTAGTGCATCACCCACTAACTTCTGAAATGAAATGAAATAAAATAAAATAGTGTTTTGGCTTACATGTTTTGTTTGCAGTGTAGTACTATGAAAAAAATATTACTGTCGAATCTATAATATTAGTGTAGAAAATAAGAAAGACGAGTAGCATTAGCTTAGAAAAGAGAGAAATGTTTGAACAATGGTTTCAAAGCTTTATTACATGTTAAAAATGATATATATGTTCACTTTGGCAGCTCTGAGCAGCCAGTCAAGTGCTGGTGATAGTGGTCAGGGTGATGGCTCCCCGTCTGGCGATGGTGATGAGGAAGGACGCCCCTTGGCACCACTTGGAGAGGAGAGCAACCACTCCCAGCCACCAGGTGGTGGCCAGCCTGGAAAAGGAATGTCAGAGGGGAGCAAAATGGATGTCTCCGCTGCAGTGGTTGATGTTCTCAACAGCATCAACATGAATCAGCAGGAGATGGGAGGTAGGGAGCAGTTTTAGTTTATAAGGTGGCTGCCCTTGAACATTTGCAAGTTGATATAGTTATCTAATTTTATGTATAAACAGTGGTTAAATACTGCTGTTTCCGTAATCTTCAAAGAAAGACATGATAATTAGTCTTTGTTTTTCAATTTATTTCATAGTTTTATTCTGATACAGCAAATCAACATCACAGTAGAACAATAGAAGATATTTCATTTCTGTGCTATCTCGCTGTAGAGGAATAAAACTATGTAATATTTATATACACAAGTGCTAGTCAATTCTATAGAACAAAAGCTGATGCTTCATTTGCAGAGTTACTACATCAGAATAAACTACAGTAAAATCTGTCTGAACTGGAATCTGTACAAGCTGGAAGCTGCCTTAATCAGGAAATTTCTCTGGCCCATGAAGTTTAATAGCATTTTATACGCCATAAAACGAAACCTCTCTAACATTGAAACAAAACAATTTTTCTTGTTCTGCAGGAGAAAAAATCTTTATAAAACAGAATTCCTGTCAATTTAATGCAATTAGCAGAGAGACGCGAGATGTTCTTAATGAAATGCAAGCGTGTTTTAAATTCTCTATCCCTTTGACATGCAATTTAGTTGTGGCAGCCAGACATTGAAGGAGAGGGGCTTCAACTGTCAGCGTAGAATTCAACCTTGGGGTAGGCCTCATGGTGTAGGCCGTAGGGGAATTCCCTCTCTCCCAACTCTCTGAGCGTGGAAAAGGGTACAGGCATGGTTTCTATTCACGCGTTTCCCTGCCCCACATTGAAAATCATAACTCCTCAACCACATACACATTGCTCAAGGCCATGCGAGGGTATCAGAAAGTCATAGCACTGGGATGCACTGTGCGTTGGGAGAGTCACAAAGCAGTCTGAATACAGCCACTAGGCAGTAAGATGTGTATTTTTCAACACAGAATCTGACAATGGAGAGTGTTTAATATTCATGTATTGGTGTTTTCTTCCATAAATAATTTAAATGTTAATGTATTTTGATAACTATAATAAAGTCATGTCATTTACTGCTTTCAGGATGAAATATTAGTATTATATTTGACATAAAATGGATAACTTTGCATAAAATGGAAACCTCCGTAAACTGGAAATTTTTGGTGTCCCAGTCGATTTTCGCTTAGACAAATTTTACTGTTTAATATTTACTTACGAAAACACAACCATTATTACCTCTAATTTTTTCTATTTATTCTTGTTGGAATTTAGGTAAACTGTGTAATTGTTTCTTTTTTATTTTTTTAATTTATTTATTTATTTATTTTAAGAGAAATGAGTATATTAAGGTGATTTTGAATTTATTTTAAATGCAGCTTTTTATTTCTTTCTTAGAAACCAGTATGGTAATATTTCACGTAAACAAAATGTAAAAAAATATTCTTGATTTCTAGGGGAAACAGGCCTCCAACATATCGTGCGGCGCGTGAAGAAGGGCAACCTGAAAGCCGGAGGAGGCACAAAAGGTTCCGGGGGCCCTGGTTCACGCCGAGTGAGTTTCGATCCTTTGGCTCTCCTCTTGGATGCATCCCTTGAAGGAGAGTTGGAGTTGGTGCGAAAGACGGCTGCTCAAGTCTCCAACCCCAGTGCAGCCAACGATGAAGGCATCACGGCCTTGCACAATGCAATCTGTGCTGGACACTTGGACATAGTCAAGTTCTTGGTGGAGTTTGGTTGTGATGTGAATGCACAAGACAGTGATGGATGGTGAGTTTATGTTCAACTAATTGTTCTAGGATGTTCATTGAGAAATGAATGAATACATTCCTGCCCAATTTTTCCTTATTTAAAAATTAAAAGTCTGAGAAGTTAAAAAGGTGTTAAGTACATTTTCCATGTTTCTGGAAAACATGGAAAAGCGAGAAAAATCAGGAAATTGCATTGCTCAGAAAAAGTCAGTGCAAAATCAGGGAATTTGTAGAAGAATCATTAGAAGTCAAGGAAAATACTGAGAGGGCTATAAATCTAGATATTATTTCTTAAAAGTAGTAATACAGCATTATTCTTTGCTCAGTTTTTATTTGTTGAGAAAATATTGTTATTTATAGAGTCCCCTAGCGAAATCAGAGATGTGTCTAATTAGTATCAGGCTGCCTTTAATATTTTCATTTTTATTGCTTGTTATTGTCTTCAATATGAAGCTCAATATACACTGGATGAAGAAAATCAAAGTCATGAAGGAAGTATGAAAGCAGATGTGACATGTTTTCTTATGAAGGAAATTATGGGAGGGAAATATGAAAAGACAATCAAAGTCAAGTAACATCTAGTTAATTAGTAATTAAGTAAATCTGAATCTTCAAAAGTAATTAAAAATAAAATCTTGTATAATGGGCATTAACTGATTCTACTGATATCAAGCGATAAAAAGCCCTCAATCATTAGAACTCTTATATAATGCCCTTGGTGCATAAATAACTATTTTAGTTTGAAAATACAAATTTTATCAACAGAAAATTTACATTAATTATCTGGAAAACTGGGAATTTTCCCAGGAAATGAGTGGCCACCTTGAAGTGAAAAAGATTCTTGAGCAGACATTCTGCATTGAAATGTTAATCATAATGAAGTGTGAACTAATGACCTTTTCTTGCTATTGCAGGACCCCCTTGCATTGTGCTGCATCATGCAACAACCTTGCAATGGTAAGGTTCCTCGTAGAACATGGAGCCTGTATCTTTGCTACAACACTCTCAGATCATGAGACTGCAGCAGAGAAGTGCGAAGAGGATGAGGAGGGCTATGATGGTTGCTCGGAATACCTCTATAGTGAGTATACAAGTTCACAGCCCAAAGGATACATAGATAGAGATATTTCAATGGCAATTGTGTAAGATCCAGTGGGTAGTTAATTAGAAGAATAATAAGATACAAAACAATACAATACAATTTTAATACTGGCAACAATAATAATAAGCGTAATAGTAATAACAATTAAAAATAGGTATGTTAATGATGTTAATAAAAAAACAATAATTCTACTAACAATAGTACTATAAAACCAGAGACTTATGTAACCAAAATCTGAACTTGTTTATTGCACAAATTGTGAACCATATTACATTAGCAGTGTGCCGCCAGAACTTTTCAAGTTTTCTTCTTTATTTGTTCCATACACTGCACAACAGTTTTTTCTTACAAGTACATAAATCCCTTTTGTAAGTCAGTATATGTAAATGAGAGTAATGAAATACACCAAATAAGAATTTGTTTCCAAAATTGTTGAATATTTCAATGACAGTGTTCACGATTTTTAATGTTCATACTTTTCTGTCCTATTATCATTAGATTTGTGAAAACAAGAGAATTTTATTCACATCCCCACCATGCCACCCCACTGATTCCTGCCCCCCCCCCCCCCATACATACTGTCTAAATGCATTTCAGATTGCATTAAACAAAAAAAGTGGGGGGGGGGAGAAATCATATTTCACACATCTAGATGTTTAATTTTCAAAAGTCATTTTTTAGTGATTATGTGTATTATATAAGGATCCTATACTCCAAATTTTACATGTCTAGTTTCACTAGTTTTCATTCTGCATTGTTATGTCATATAAGACGTCATAAACAGTATAATTCCAGATGAAACAAATGTTCTTTGTCAAACAGGTGTGCAGGAGAAGCTGGGCATCCTAAACAATGGCTGCGTGTATGCAGTTTATGACTACGAAGCCCACAATGCAGACGAGCTCTCGTTCCACGAGGGTGACCGCCTCGTCGTGCTGCGGAAGGGTGATGAGTGGGAAAGGGAGTGGTGGTGGTCGCGGCTAAATGACCAGGAAGGCTATGCACCACGCAACCTGCTGGGGGTGAGTGTTGCTTTTAGGTGGTAAAATATTTTAACTGTAGTTGTCGTTTTTGCGTATTAATATCAGCAGTTAAAAACCATGAAGTCTGTACATAAGGAGATTCAACTCTGGTGGTGGGAGTATTTATGTGGTCTATCACACCACACAATGACTTGTTCAACCAGGAGGAATTCACCCCCAGGTGGGCACCCAAACTTTTTGACTTTATCCCCCTCCCCCCCGTCGATGCACAAGTATGCTGACAGGCTGGTATCTGGATCCCGCCAGAATGCAGTTTACCTTCATGGTAACCTTCCCATTCAATGCCTGGGTCGGGCTGCCCTGCTAGCTCAGAGCTACCAGCTTTCAGACCAGTGTCAGAGTCAAATCAATGGGCCACTCACATGCACCAGGACAAGTCCCTCCTCTACGCCCAAAGTGTTGGGCCACCACCATGATGAAGCCAAGTGCCCAAATTGGTGGACCCCAGGTCAAGACCCTGGAGGCTCGGGCCCCCCAACCCTCCTCACTGCCTCCACCACTGCATTCTGCTCATTGCCTCCACCTTGTAGCTACCCGACGTGAGTGCCACTGGAATTTAGAAAACCCCGGCAGGTGGGTTCACGCTCCCTTTCTTAGGTTTGAAGCTCGCTGCCCTGCTGCTCAGAGGATGCTGGTTGATGAACCCCAAACCCATCCTGCCCAAGGGTCGGTAGCAAGCCATCTACTCACTGCCTCCACCTTGAGACTAACGACGTGAGTCCCGCCAAGAAGCTCAGGGTCTGATTGGTCACTTACAAGTCTCCACCAGAAACCACCACCACCTACACAGATGCAATTCCCCCCTGTGTGGGTATTGAATTGAAAAGCATTGGCAACTAATCAGACTAGCTTAGCTTCATCAACATCACTTAGTCAATGGGAGAACTTTTTTAGACATTTTCAGACAAAGGCCGGCAAGCTCATGTGTCAAGTCTACGTTTCCTATGCTTAATTATGCACACTGAAGTGTAAATGGCATTGGTCAAGTATGTGTACGTTTGTTCTTATTCACTATTAAAGCTGAGATAGTTCCTTCATTCACAGCATGATGTCACTGAAGTTAAGTGAGTCTGATTAGCTGCCGATGTTTTTCATACATCCCCCCGCCATGCCTCCAACACCAGGGTTGAGTGTCCTTCTTACAGTAAAATTGTATGTGATGTACATTATCTTATTTTATTATTATGCTCATTATCTTGACCTCTGAAAACCCTACCGTCTCCCTTTACTACACTACATTGTGAAACTGACATTAGAAAATGGACATTATTTCTAATGGCACCTTGTTTGTGCATTGGGTATTGAAGATAAAAAAAAGTCTTATTGACATCTTTTTAAATATATGTGGTCATTATGCTTTTATGATTTCATTTCAACATGAACTAATTTCTTGCCATTGTGTTTTCAGCTCTATCCAAGAGTACAACCAAGCAGAAAATCAGAATGACAGGATGATGCAGTATTAGAAGACTAACTGTCTGGAGCCTGTTGATCAGTGTGATCATGTTGCAAAGAGGCGGTTGCCAGGGGGAAGTTGTAAACATTGCAACCCCTCGCACTGGCATATGCATTCTCCTTTGCTGGCGCAGGTGGAGATCAGAGTTCGCATCAGCGAGTGACAATAAGGGACTGAATGCACTTGGAATACCAAGCAAGAAATGAAAAAAAGATAAAGAGATAATATCTCTTTGTGTTTGATCATTCTGTTGCTATGTGAATCATGTATATTCTTTTTTAAATGTGGTTACTTTTTAGACGTTCCGCTCACTTTCCGATTTGTAGATTAATTATTCTGTGTATGACTCATGTTAATCTATCGATTATCCGTTTCATGTAAAAGCTTGGAACATGTTTTGTTTCTTTTAGAAAAAAGTGGTGCATGTATGTGCACATGAATATTAAGTGTTTGTGTGCATCGCATTCTTCAGTGTAGAGTACACTGCGTACTTAGAGCCCATTTTATTTCAGCTCATGTGTAATGGATTTGGAAATTATAAAAAGAGCTTGACAGTTGTCTTGCAATACTGAATCAAGCAAGAACACCATATTCTACTATACAATTATTGTCTTTGTACATTCTTAGGGAACATACTCATTATATATGAAGCAACAAAAGTATCATCTATATAGAGAAATGTCCTACTTTTATCCTCATTGTGCACACTTGGTGAATTTGAACTTTATGATTGCATTGATGTGCCTCCAACTGTCAAGTTCTTTTGGAAGTAGAAAGCACTTAATTGACTCAGCAAAGTGTGTAAGTGGAGTAATTTCTTGTCAAATGAAAAGTTTATGAATCAAGAAAAAGTTTATATATGTGTGTGCCCGTACGTATGTTTGTGTGATGAGTTTGATTGTTAAGGCAAACTCGAGTGTAAGTGAAGAAAACAGAGTTTAATTATTGTGAAGGGGCCAAAGAGCCCACTTAAACATTGTTCCAGTTGCCCTACTGTGCCTTGCATAAGTCTCCCTGTAGAATCTGTTGTGTGAAGTATGAAGTATATAGAGTGTACATTATATGAGAATAGCTATTATATATCCAGTCTATTGCGAGATGAGATGAAACACACAATGTATTTTGCATATCTTATTTGTGTCGTTGGGTTTTGCAGGCTATATATCATGCTGCGTTCTGTTCCAGCTGTGCTGGAATGGAAACTCAATGAAATAAACTAAAACTATGAAAGAATAAAAGTTAAAAATATATTGAGTTGTATACTTATTGCACTTCATACATTTTGTGCTGTTTTTCCTGACATCCTTCTCTTGGGAAGGTATTACATTTCTTTCTTGTCCTATTCCTTTCCCAGGATCCTTCTGTGTTTTTAAAGTTCTGTAACATGGCCAAAACTATTGACCATTAGTTTGAAATACAAAGCCTTTTGGGCTTTTGGAATGAATGAACATATTCCCATTTTAAAATTTTTAATTAGGTTTTAAGTAATCATTAGTATAGTTCTACATAATAAATCATTATGTATGTAAAATTATAAAAGACCATCTAATTAATATCGAAATTTTAAAAGTATAAAATTCAAAAGTGCCTCTTCATTGAGAAAGATCTGGTAGAGTATCAATACAACACAGACCTTCATTGTTTAGGCTATCCCACTCTAAGATGATGAGTGGGATGACTCACTAATATTGAAGAGGCCTCGTGAAAAATTTTTTGATTTTAATTAATTCCTACTATTCAGTCAATATCACATTGCAAATTGTCTTACAGGCTAGAAAGTTTTGGGAATGTTCTTTTGTCTGTGCTATCATTACCTCATCTTACTTATAATCATATAAGTTTTTTTGTCATTCCCATCTTCATCTTCACTTGAACCATTCTTTCTTTCTCTCCAGTTCTCCATCTTTACTACGTTGTCTTCTAATTTTTTAGGTATCCTTGGAGTTTTTCACATTGAATTTACATTCTTTGTCTTCTTTTCATGAATTGGCCAAATAAGGTTATGAAAGAAGTGATGTAATGCCAAGATCAGTTGACACAATGGAAGTGATAGTATAGATAAATTGAAAACATTAGTTGTAAAAGTGCAGACTCCCAAGAGTACGTAAAGCAAATTAAAAAAATTTTAGAAAATCACAGAAAGGTACAGGAAAACAAAGGGTAGGAATTCTGCATGTATGTTCCAGGCATGGGTAGTCTATGAATCTCACAAAGCCTGGGGTGAAAGATTTAGTACAGGAAAATACAATTTAGTAAACAAACAAACAAAATTTCATAATTTTATGAGTCATATTAAGATAGCAAATAATAGCATAAAATTTGTATCACCGCTGGTAAAAAAAATTGTTTGAAAATATTTGTTTTCTTTGAATAACATAGAAAACATTACCATTAATACTTAATTCACCCTGCCATTTTGGTGCAGGGACTAAGTAGACTAAGCAAAGCCTAAGCCCAAGGTACTGGGTTCAAGTCCCATGTATGTCATGTGGAGCCATGTTATTGTGGGATGGTTGGTTTCTCATTTGTGTCATATGTGAACCATCAACCCATTCATAATCATGCATTCTTCATCCCCATGATTACCCTAGTCCATCAAACAGTGGAAGGGAAAAGGAAACCATCACTGTCTTGCCCACGAAAGGATCCTTGGGTTTAAGCCATCTCCCTCACTCTCCCTTTAGAACCAAGTACTCATAAGTATTATGAATATTTAATTTATATTTGAGTATTGAAGTTAATAACAGTGTAAAACAAAGGAAAAGGCACTTTCTAGAGGGAGCTAAATTAGTTTTGTCGAGGCCCTGAAATTCCCTAATCCTTGCTTTGGTGGGTAAAAAAATGACAAAATTTCATTCAAGGGAGGAATAGATTAGCTGAAATATGTTTTTTAAATTTCTAAAATGTGAAGAATGAATTTGCACATATAGGCTTCTTTCAAAACAGTGTTTACAGTTGTATTTCACTTCTCCATTACTAACTTTATTGCTCATAAAATTCATTATAACATAGGTTATTTTTTGAAATGTAGGAAACAGAAAGTAACTTGATTTCAAAGACTTCAGAATTGTGTTCTTTGACTTCCATTTGGTAACTAAGTGGAAATGGCTCTTTTAATCACAGTTTGTGACCATATCACACTAACATAATATTAAATCCAAGATTGAAAATATGGGATTTTTAAGCTAAATTTAGTACTAAAATTCTAATTTATAATAATAGTTATAATAATTAAGTACTATTAATCAACTTATTAAAATAAGAATTATTTTTATTATTATTATAAGTTGGTATTTTAATACTAAATTTATCATAACAATTATTATTTTAGTAATATTACCATTATCATTATTAGCATCCATGGAGCATTTATTGCATTTCTTTATTAGTAACTGAATGCTGGTCAGCCAAATTAGTAGAATATTTTAAGGAAAACCTTCCATTATTAACATATGGTAATTGAATGAAATGTGTTTTTTCACTCGTGTTGTGATGCTAGTCTATGTTGTTTCTATAGCGATAGGCCTCTCTCTTGGTAACATTTTATCAATTATTGAGTAATTATTTTGAATACTAGAGTTAACATGAAATATTAATAAGGATTTAACAAGTATTGCTCTAATAATAAAAAAAATACTTATTATTATTATTAGTAGTAGTAGTAAGTAGTATTACCCATATTTATAATAATTATTAAAACCTTAAATCCTGCCGCATTGTTTGCACAGTTTTGAAATATGCAATACCAGGAATGTGATATGCCTGAAGGCCCCTGAAACCTGAAACCCCGAGTGTGAAAACCTCGAGAAAAAATAACAATAACAACAACAACAATAATAATAATAATAATAATAATAATAATAATATCTTTATGTAGATCCCCATTTATAATACAAAATAGGGCCTACCTTATTTGTTGTAATTTAAAATTAATTACAGCTACTTCTTACCACAGTTTTGAACGGGTTTTTCTCGTTAAATAAATGAAATAAAGTGTAAATAATATTTTTATAGTTATAAATAACTTTTAAGTTGTAAATCTTGATTTGAAACTAGTTGAAACTGAGTGAGCCAGTCTCCGAGTAATGAACCGAAAAGAAATGCTAAGTTCGGTGACGTGTGACGTCAGTGACGGAAGGGTAGCTGTTGCGAAAACCGTGCAGTTGGCCTTAGCTAGTTGAGAATGGATGAGGGGCAATCTAGTTGCTCTACATTAAACCACACTACTGATGTTGCAAATGATATCCTGAGGTAAGACTACGCATCATTTGAAAAGCTCATCATTTCTAGTGATTTTAATTTGTAAATGTAACTGTTGGTTGATCGGAAGCGTATGGTGTCATGGTTGCTGAGCAGGTGTTTATTTGTAGTTGCAGTTGTTTACGGGAACATGTGCATGTGTTGTGCTAATGGTGGTGCAGATCAGGTACAATTATGTTCCCCGTAAAAGAAATTTCGACTATATCCACACTTCGGTGGATAGGTCTACGTGATTTTTTACATATTTTTTCTTTTCCTTATGCAAATTTCTTGATATCTTCACAGAATGTATTTCACGTAATGTTTCACGTAATATATAAACAAATCAAAACCAGGGCTTTTGCAGAAAACTGCAGTAGAACAGACGGTATTCCAAATTATTACAAATTCCTAGACAAACTGACAGAATGGTAGTTCATGGAAAAGGAATGTGACTAAAATGAGTGTTGCCTCACCAAATGAATTGAACTTTTGCGAGGTAAACGGGTTAAGTTACGGTTTGCTATACATTGTAAATACAGAACAGTTAGGTAGCTACGCCTTTGGTGCAAATTGAATTGGGAAACATGAAATAAGTTTTATATAAAAATGTCAAATCTAATTAATAATCTGCATATAAATATTATTTGACGATCAGCAACAACGTTGGGTCAGTCGACATGAATAATAGTAGGTACTGAAAAGCGTCATCTGATGGAATACTTATCGTTGAGAGCAATGTGATAGGAGATGATAGATATTGTCATAATATGTTTGTAAAAAACTGCTCAAAATATTGCATTAGTGAGATTAAGTTCATGTTTAACAGAAACTATCCGCATCCCTTTTCTTTAATTTCTTCAGAAATTTCTTACCATAATTTTCTGATGTCCACGATATCGAATCTTGAATTTGACATTCCCTTGGACTTCTCGTTCATGGAGTAAATAAATCCATATTTCAGGATCGTTGCCGACCTCAGTTCGACCGAATAATGCAAGTCCAGTCTATTTCATACCAATCTGCCATCTTTGAAGTTCCACCGTATTCGGGTGCCGCTAGTGCTGGCATTCTATTATTTTAACAACCAATTTTCTCCGATTTCCAATAACATTTTTACTTTCCCGTATACGTACGTATACACGGAGTGATATACGTAGTATAGGGAAAGTTATGTAATGCTGCGAGAAACTAGTGGTGCTACAGAATGGCACAGACTTTCCCGTATTAGTTTTCTATTTTCTTGGGTCTTCGCTAGCTATTCGAATTGCCACATGCTCTTTCTTGCCAGCTACCATCTATCACCGCCAAAAGTACATTTTTTTTGTCTATCTTACTATCTGTTACTTACCGATTACCATCTGTTTGGTCCGATTGCTTGAAAATGTGTATGCAAGTGCTCCAGTGGCCGGTGATTAATAATTTAAAACCACATTTTGAAAAACCAATTTTCTAGCGAATCAAACCAAACCCTACGGGCTTGGGTGTCTAAGGGCATCAGTTGATGTCACCGCAGTACCTCTGAACGAGAAGTCCTCGAGTCCCGACAGCGGCAGGGTTTCGAGTCCCGACAGCGGCAGGGTTTCGAGTCCCGACAGCGGCAGGGTTTCGAGTCCCGACAGCGGCAGGGTTTCGAGTCCCGACAGCGGCAGGGTTTCGAGTCCCGACAGCGGCAGGGTTTCGAGTCCCGACAGCGGCAGGATTTTCGACACTAGCTTGTCAGCTAGGTCGAATTCAGTCGCTGTGTGAAGGAGAATTCTAGCGTCCGGCTGCTCTGGTCGGTAGTTTTTCATGGTTTATCTGATCAACACCTTCGCATACCGGAGCAGTACCGTATCAAAAAGACCAGGGACCAGGCGCAATCTTTCTTTCCGCTTCCTCGTCTTATCTTCACCTCTTACTTACTCTAACATGCACTACACTATCACACATGTCGGGAGACCGGTCGGGAGCTAAGAGCTTGTCTCGGCTGAGGCGGTGCCCGTCTGGTCGGGGAAACACCGCTAGCCGAAGTGTGGGTCGACGCGGGATCTCGCCATCCAGCGGGGGAAGATCACCGCCACCTCCCGCGATAAAAAACATGCACTACACATGCGGGATTAATTACCTTGTTAGTTGACACTCCCAGAATCACTAATCAATCAAATCAAGCCAAACTGAATTTGAGCCAGGTTTTCGGCAGTTGAGATCAGTATGTGCTGCTTCGGGGGCAAGTGTAGCGAAAACTGCCACCCCTCGCCAGGTCCGCGATGTCAGTGCAATTGTAAAATATAATATATAAATCCATAAATTAAAATAATAAATCAAATCAGAAAGGCGCCGAAAAAATTTTAAACTTTTGCAATTTTCGAAAATTCAGAGTTATCCGTGAAAATCGGACCACCTTAATGCCACCTTAATAAGAGTATTTTACTCTATTCTTTCAAGAAATTTAAAGAAAAAAGCAACAAATCAATCAATAAAATATTCGATCGCTGTCTCACGGAATCGAATCCACTCTGACAGCACCCTTAGAATGATAGTGGGGCCAAGATAAGGGAATGGGTACAGGATAAAAAGAAGAAAAGGAAAAAAAGAATGGAGGCGATGTAGTGATTTCCAAAATTCGTTATTTATTCGTAATAGACATGACATCTAGGATTCTTAAATACATAAAATGCACAAATTACACAATTCTAAAAAAAGTGCTTACTTGTTACAGAAGTGATTAAGTGCAATTACTAGACCTCAGATTTGAGGACAAATGCCTATTTAGTACCTTTAGGATGTGGAAAATAATTGCAGATGTTTACGAATCATGAGAAAATAAATCTATCGAAAGCGGGGAAACACCGCTTCGTCTAATAGTGCCTAAAATGACCTAAAAGGGCGGTTGATGCCTATTTTAATATTCTTTTTGCCTAAAACAAGTAATTTTCAAGAATGGTCATATTTTAAATGCTAATTTTGAAATTCGTTTTCGGAATCGCTAATACTTTCCCGAATTTGCCTAAATGCTGTATATCATGTGATCGAATACGCAATCGAAAACGCACAGAAATCTCTTACCCGAAACACCGAACATAAGGAGCCCTGCAAGTCAACATAACAAGGATGTTTCACCTCGTCTCTGATCAGCACGCACTTCTTTGCCTCCATGTGTTAGTGCAGCTGCGCATTTGACAGGTTGAGGCTTATCGCCGCAGCGCGCCGTCTTAGAAGTCGAGGCGAGGAAAGACTGGTCAGGCAAAAGCCTACTGTCGGAAAGGCGGAGATTACAAAATACGGTTCAATGGTTAAATGGGTCGTGTGGTACACATTTTGGGGGGGGGCGAATGAAAAAGTTCCAGGAAAAGTGAGCACGAGAAATGTGACAACATTTGTTTTCTCCTATACATTTGTGTCAGTGGAAAGCTCATTTTCAGCTTTGAAAATGATGTTAATAGATAAGACACAGCCTTTCTGTAGAAAATATGGAGAAAATATTGACTGTATACTATGCTGCTAATTATGAGAGTAAAATATACTTGTGGTCTCTTTCATAAATGTAAAATTCCTGACTTTCCTGCATAATAAAAATTGCCAAATTTCATTCTTTTGTGATCAGTTCTAGATGCCAGAAGTACAACTTTTTATATCTATTTTTTTGGGGGGGGGCTGGCTTAGTCATTTTGTAACCATTTTAAGTTCCTAAAACGTCAATTTCTATGCGTATTAGTTTCTGATTTCGTTATTTTGTAACCTATTTTAGGTGCTTAAATCATCACTTTTTTGTGCCTAAAATTCCGAGGTCTAGAAATTACATGCAATAAATTAATACCGTAATAATAAACTTGGATAAACTCCCAGGTAATTCAAAAGACTGGGAAGTGCAAGAAATTGTTTGGAACAGGCCCACGTTTTGTGCAAAGTATTGTAGAGGCACCGATAGTCCCTAGATCCACTCTAAGCTGGTTGCAACGCGGAGTAGACTTTATAATAAACCGACTCATAACATATTTAGTCGTGAATTAGGGTAATAATAATAATAACAATTGTAAGGAATTTATATTATTATTATTATTATTGTTATAAAGGAATAAAGTATTTGCTTTAGGTAGTTTGGCGGTGCTTGTAGCCGAATACAGATTCGGACTACTGAACTGTACCGAGCAAGAAATTCAAATCATGGATAGAAAAAGCAGAAAACTGCTCACAATGCATCATGTCGCCCACCCACGAGCTGATGTATGTACTCTGAGTGTCACGTAAGAAAGGCGGAAGAGGCCTCAGACACATTGAAGCAGAATCTTGCAGAAATTCAAGTGGGAGGTTGGTGGTCATCCTCCAGACAGTCCAGACCTCTCTTCCTGCGATTACGCCGTTTTTGGTCCATTTTGGGTCTGAGAGGCAAACGATTCACCTCAGACGACGACTTTAAGCAGAATGTACAGAACTCGTTCACAACGCAGCCCCGGGAATTTTACGAGACAGCCATTCAACCGTCTTGTGTCGCACTGGGACAAAATGCCTCTACAACCAGGGCCAATACTTCTGTCATACAAGTACTACTGGTGTTGTATCCTACACCTGCGGCTCGTTTCTTTTTGAATGCTGCTTATACTTTAAGACATTGACGATTGATGGCATGACAAGCTTACAATTGTGACAGCTATTGTAGCGCATAGACTGCTGAAATTGCGTTGATGAAGTGCTATTCAAAATTATTTGTATTATATAATAACTTCTCAAAATACAAGTACACTTAAAACAATTTTTAAAGTGATAATACGTACGTAATGTAAAATAAGCTTTTTATTAAATCTTATAAGGTAGGTAAAGTATGATCTTCATCCAACATATTACCACCAGAAGTTACGCATGTTGGTCGTCTTGTTGGAATCAAAAATGTAATATTCACCTCTTGGGACATAATTAATAACTGTCAGCTTGGCGGAATTTGTCATGCTGAAATCGAGGGACCATTATGGGAATTCTGTGCTTAGGCATTCTGGCCTGTATAATACGTGTGAAGAGATGGCTTGGTCGTTTCACTTTCGAATAAAATGCGTCACAGTTGCGAAAGGAAAATATCGTGTGACGTTGCTTGAAACGAGAAGCTATATAGTAAGAGGGTAGAGATATTTGACAAATTCTTTGAAAGTGCTTCTTTGGCGAAGCAGAGATAGAAGATACAGTTATTTACGTTTGCCAGGCGGTTAACACCCATATATAGATGACTTGTGAAAAGAAATGTAAAACTAGACATGAGTTTTAAATGCAATACTTAATTATAAGGTGCTTTAAAATTTCCAACATTCAGATAGTCATCTTTAAGTAAGTGGTACTTACACTCATCACCTGACTAGCATGAAGTGGAACTACACATACTTCACTTAAGGGTGAAGTTTAATTTAACTCTTTCACTTAAAGAATATGGTGTTAAACATAATTCCCATCATTTGAAAAGCAGGAAGTGGCACATTACTCACTTCATCTGACGAGCAAGAAGTGGCATTTCACTCACTCCATCTGGCGAGCATCAAGTGGCTCATCGCCCTCTTCACAAGACGAGAATAATATGGCGCATCACACTCTTCACATGCCGAGCAAAAGGTGGCAATTCGCTATTTTCTCCTTCCGAACATGAAGTAGCACTTCACTCTTCACACGCGAACATAAAGTGGCACTTCACTCCATATGAGCACAAAGTAGCACTTCACTCTCTTCACAAGAGCATAAAGTAGCACTTTACACTCATCACATGTAGATCACAAAGTGGCACTTCGATCTCTTCACATGAAGAGCATAAAGTGGCACGTCACTCTCTTCACATGAAGAGCATAAATTGGCACTTCAGTATTTTCACATGACGAGCATAATGTGGCACTTAGGTCTCTTGACATGAGCATAAAGTGGCACATCGGTCTTTTCACATGAAAACCGTAAAGTGACACTACAGTCCATTCACAAGACAGCATAAAGTGTACTTCACTCTTCACAAGAAGAGCATAAAGTGGCACTTCTCTCTCTTCACGTGAAATGCATAAAGCGGCACTTCGCACGACGAGCATAAAGTGTCGCTTCACCCGACGAGCGTAAAGTGTCACTTCACCCGACGAGCGTAAAGTGTCACTTCACCCGACGAGCGTAAAGTGTCACTTCACCCGACGAGCGTAAAGTGTCACTTCACCCGACGAGCGTAAAGTGGCACTTCACCCGACGAGCGTAAAGTGGCACTTCACCCGACGAGCGTAAAGTGGCACTTCACCCGACGAGCGTAAAGTGGCACTTCACCCGACGAGCGTAAAGTGGCACTTCACCCGACGAGCGTAAAGTGTCACTTCACCCGACGAGCGTAAAGTGTCACTTCACCCGACGAGCGTAAAGTGGCACTTCACCCGACGAGCGTAAAGTGTCACTTCACCCGACGAGCGTAAAGTGTCACTTCACCCGACGAGCGTAAAGTGTCACTTCACCCGACGAGCGTAAAGTGGCACTTCACCCGACGAGCATAAAGTGTCGCTTCACCCGACGAGCGTAAAGTGTCACTTCACCCGACGAGCGTAGTGTCACTTCACCCGACGAGCGTAAAGTGTCACTTCACCCGACGAGCGTAAAGTGTCACTTCACCCGACGAGCGTAAAGTGTCACTTCACCCGACGAGCGTAAAGTGTCACTTCACCCGACGAGCGTAAAGTGTCACTTCACCCGACGAGCGTAAAGTGTCACTTCACCCGACGAGCGTAAAGTGTCACTTCACCCGACGAGCGTAAAGTGGCACTTCACCCGACGAGCGTAAAGTGGCACTTCACCCGACGAGCGTAAAGTGGCACTTCACCCGACGAGCGTAAAGTGGCACTTCACCCGACGAGCGTAAAGTGGCACTTCACCCGACGAGCGTAAAGTGGCACTTCACCCGACGAGCGTAAAGTGGCACTTCACCCGACGAGCGTAAAGTGGCACTTCACCCGACGAGCGTAAAGTGGCACTTCACCCGACGAGCGTAAAGTGGCACTTCACCCGACGAGCGTAAAGTGGCACTTCACCCGACGAGCGTAAAGTGGCACTTCACCCGACGAGCGTAAAGTGGCACTTCACCCGACGAGCGTAAAGTGGCACTTCACACGCTGATCGTGAAGCGGATCGTCACGCATCCAACGAACATTACGAGACATCGTTTTCTCTTGACTCGCCGCCTCGCCGAGCGATCCGATCTCGCCTCGCCGACCGCCCTCGCGCGCTTCACGCGAACAAGCGCGGCGCCGGGCGCGCGAGCCACACCGCGGGCACGACGCGCCTGGCGGCCCTGAGGCGCCGGCGGCGGCGTCGCTTCCGCCGCCAGCTCCCGGGCGAAGGCGACGGCGGCCAGCGCCAGCCCCGCGGCCAGCAGCCCCAGCGGCTCCACCAGCGACCGCGTCGTCAGCACCGTCGGCTCGTCCGGCGGGCGCGGCAGCGACCGCTCGCCGGTCACGCTCACGAACGAGTAGATCAGCCGGTACATGTACTCGCGCATCCTGGCCCACAGACAGAGGAGGCAAAGGGTCAGCGAGTAAGCGAGTCAAAAAAGGCAGGGAGACGGCCGTGTTGGAGCACATCCTGCAACTTGCTCTTCGGTGCGGCTTCCTTCTATGTGAAGGAAGGGGTGGAGGACAATGTTTGGTACAGGTAGTTGCGGAACCTGGCCCACAGAGAGAGAGGAGGCAAAAAGAGTCAGCGAGTCAAAAGGGCAGTGAAACGAGCGTGTTGGAGTGCATCACCTGAAAGAGGAAGTTCCATATCTTGCGACTTGCTCTTCCAGAGAAGGGATGGAGAGACGGGCACGTTGAAGGTCGTTGCCTGGAAACGTGCAGCCTGACACATAGAGGAAGTAAAGGGGCGTGCAAATTAATCGAGTCAAAGCTTTCGAGTCCCGGCTTTGAGACGGGAATGTGGGGGTTCATCACCTAGCAGACGAAGTAGCGCTTCCTACCACATAGAGCAGGCGAAGAGGCGGAAAGACAAGATAGAACATCACGTGGCAAATGAAGTAGCGTATCCTACAAATGCTTCATTTAGAACAGGCTCTAGAATATTCTCTATTCCTCGCATAATGTATCCTATGAACAAATCCGTGTATTCGCAAGCCGTGCGGACGTGTTGCATGCTCTTATTCTTCGCATAATAGGTCATATGCACATTTATCAGTGTACTCGCAAGTCATGCCAGCGCGGTGCATGCTCTTACCTGTCCATGTACAGGTCGATGCCGACCCCGTGCATTCTCTGGACCACAAGGCAAATGCTTATTTTTGCATAGACCCTATTCTTCGCATAGTAGGTCCTATGCACATTTATCCATGTACTCACAAGTCATGCCAGCGCGGTGCATGCTCTTACCTGTCCATGTGCAGGTCGATGCCGACCCCGTGCATGCTCTGGACCACAAGGCAAATGCTTATTTTAGCGTAGAGCCTATTCTTCGCATGATAGGTCCTATGCACATTTATCAGTGTACTCGCAAGATATGCCAGCGCGTGCATGCTCTTACCTGTCCATGTACAGGTCGATGCCGACCTCGTGCATGCTCTGCACCATGTAACTGATGCGCTCGCGCGCCGGCCAGTGTCGGCGCGTGTAGAAGGCGACGTGCGCGGGCGACAGGAGGCACTCCGGCACCAGGTGCGTGAGCGCGCGCTTCGTCTCCGCGTCCACCAACCGCTTGGAGCCTTGCAGTCGTTGCAGCTGTTCGCGCCCGGACACTACGGCCGCCGCCAGCGACGAAGCCACGTCTTTTTGCATCGGCTTCGTATCGAGCCCCATGGGAACGAGTCTGCGGGCACGCAGTCGCGTAGCGTCGAAGCGTCGTGAAATGACGTAGCGAAGCAATGGCGTAGGGTCGCAAGCAGTGGCATAGGGTGGCAAACAATGGAGTAGCGTCGCAAGCAATAGCGTAGCGTCACAAGCGATGGCGTAGGGTCGCAGGAAATGGTGTAGGGTGGCAAACATGGGCGTAGCGTCGCAAGCAATGGCGTAGCGTCGCAAGCAATGGCGTAGCGTCGCAAGCAATGGCGTAGGGTGGCAAACAATGGCGTAGCGTCGCAAGCAATGGCGTAGGGTGGCGTCACAAGCGATGGCGTAGGGTCACAAGCGATGGCGTAGGATCGCAGGAAATGGCGTAGGGTGGCAAACATGGGCGTAGCGTCGCAAGCAATACCGTAGCGTCACAAGCGATGGCGTAGGGTCACAAACAATGGCGTAGGGTCGCAGGAAATGACGTAGGGTGGCAAACATGGGCATAGCGTCGCAAGCAATAGCGTAGCGTCACAAGCGATGGCGTAGGGTCACAAGCGATGGCGTAGGGTCACAAGCAATGGCGTAGGGTCGCAGGAAATGGCGTAGGGTGGCAAACAATGGCGTAGGGTGGCAAAAAATGGCGTAGCGTCGCAAGAAATAGCGTAGCGTCACAAGCGATGGCGTAGGGTCACAAGCAACGGCGTAGGGTCGTAGGAAATGGCGTAGGGTGGCAAAACATGGGCGTAGCGTCGCAAGCAATGGCGTAGCGTCGCAAGCAATGGCGTAGCGTCGCAAGCAGTGGCATACAATGGCGTAGAGTCGCAAGCAATAGCGTAGCGTCACAAACGATGGCGTAGGGTCGCAAGCTATGGCTTAGGGTGGCAAACATTGGCGTAGGGTATCAAACATTGGCGTAGGGTATCAAACATTGGCGTAGGGTATCAAACTTTGGCGTAGGGTATCAAACATTGGCGTAGGGTATCAACATTGGCGTAGGGTATCAAACATTGGCGTAGGGTAGCAAACATTGGCGTAGGGTAGCAAACATTGGCGTAGGGTAGCAAACATTGGCGTAGCGTCGCAAGCAATGGCGTAGGGTTGCAAGCAATGATGTAAGGTCGCAAGAAATGGCGTAGGGTCGCAAGGAGTGGCGTAGGGTGGCAAACAATGGCGTAGCGTCGCAAGCAATGGCGTAGGGTTGCAAGCAATGGCGTAGGGTTGCAAGCAATGACGTAAGGTTGCAAGAAATGGTGTAGGGTCGCAAGCAGTGGCGTAGGGTGGCAAACAATGGCATAGCGTCGCAAGCAATGGCGTAACGTCGCAAGCAATGGCATAGGTGGCAAGCAATGGCGTGGGGTCGCAAGCAATGGCGTAGGGTGGGAAATACTGACGTAGCGTCGCAAGCAATAGCGTAGCGTCGCAAGCAATGGCGTAGGGTCACAAGCAATGGCGTAAGGTCGCAAGAAATGGCGTAGGGTCTCAAGCAGTGGCGTAGGGTGGCAAACAATGGCGTAGGGTGGCAAATACTGACGTAGCGTCTCTGTTATTTCTCTTCCCTTATCGATATCACCATCGTCAGTATATTTCAGTCGTAGTCTTTATTCAGTGAATAGAAACATCTGCTATCATTTGTCTATCCACCTTATGCCCGTGTTGATCGTGCTCGTCTTTGCAAGAGTCGCGAGCATTTTCATTTCTTACTTGTCCAGTCTATCATCCTGTCTAGTCTGTGCGTCTTCATCGTGCTCGTTTTCGCAATCGTTTTGAATTGCTAATCGTCGTCTCCGTCTTTCTCTATTGATCAGTGTTTCTCTTCTCCTGTTCGTCGTGTAATCGTGCCCGTGTTCAGCGGAGTCGTCTCTTTGAGTTATTAATTGTCGTCGCTTCTCTCTCAAACTCTTTCGTCTGTGCGTCTTCATCGTGCTTGTCGTCGGATGAGCCCTAGACATTTTCAGTTGCTAATTGTCTTCTTCCGATTGTTAATTTTTGTCGTCTGTCTGTTCAGTGTTTGTCTCCCTTGTCGTCGTGTTATTCGTGCTCGTGTTTGGAGCAGCGAAAGTAGTCATATTCAGTAATTGTCATTTTCCTCTTACTCTGTGTCGTTCGACCTTTTCCTCGACCGCTCGAGTCCGCCGGCTCGAGTCCGCGCGCGCTCGAGTCCGCGCGCGCTCGAGTCCGCGCGCGCTCGAGTCCGCGCGCGCTCGAGTCCGCGCGCGCTCGAGTCCGCGCGCGCTCGAGTCCGCGCGCGCTCGAGTCCGCGCGCGCTCGAGTCCGCGCGCGCTCGAGTCCGCGCGCGCTCGAGTCCGCGCGCGCTCGAGTCCCGCACTCACTTGCTCATGAGCGAGAGGGCCACGTCGTCGGGGTCGAGGTCCACGAAGAACGCCGCTGCGCCGGCCCTCGCGTGGACGCGCTGCACGCGGGCGTCCACCTCGGCGAGGGTGCGCGGCTGCGGCGGGTCGCGCAGCGCCGTCAGGAAGCTCATGAAGCAGCCGCTGAAGGCCGCCGTCATCACCAGGCTGAAGGCGCTCAGCTGCAGCAGCAGCGCGTTGCTCAGGCGCCGGTCGGCGGACGGCGCGAAGCCGCCCGTGATGAACGTCTCCGCCGTCACGAACACCGCGCCCCTGCGCACGGGCGTCACAGGCGAATGCCGGGGATGTGGCCCAAAAGAAACAGACCACGAATAGGGATGGCAAAAAAACGTAATGTGCTCGATGTTGCTGGTCGATATTTTCGGCATCAGAGGCGAATGCTGGGGCAGTAGCCCAAAACGAACGGGACACGAATAGGGATGGCAAAAAACGTAATGTGCTCGATGTTGCTGGTCGATATTTTCGGCATCAGAGGCGAATGCTGGGGCAGTAGCCCAAAACGAACGGGCCACGAATAGGAATGGCAAGAAACGTAATGTGCTCGATGTTGCTGGTCGATATTTTCCGCATTAGAGGTGAATGCTGGGGCAGTAGCCCAAAACGAATGGGCCAAGAATAGGAATGGCAAAAAACGCAATGTGCTCGATGTTGCTGGTCGATATTTTCGGCATCAGAGGCGAAAGCTGGGGCAGTAGCCCCAAACGAACGGGACACGAATAGGGATGGCAAAAAACGTAATGTGCTCGATGTTGCTGGTCGATATTTTCCGCATTAGAGGTGAATGCTGGGGCAGTAGCCCAAACGAATGGGCCAAGAATAGGAATGGCAAAAAAACGCAATGTGCTCGATGTTGCTGGTCGATATTTTCGGCATCAGAGGCGAAAGCTGGGGCAGTAGCCCCAAACGAACGGGACACGAATAGGGATGGCAAAAAACGTAATGTGCTCGATGTTGCTGGTCGATATTTTCCGCATTAGAGGTGAATGCTGGGGCAGTAGCCCAAAACGAACGGGCCACGAATAGGAATGGCAAAAAAACGCAATGTGCTCGATGTTGCTGGTCGATATTTTCGGCATCAGAGGTGAATGCTGGGGCAGTAGCCCAAAACGAACGGGCCACGAATAGGGATGGCAAAAAAACATAATGTTGTCGACGTTTCTGGTCGATATTTTTGGTATCATAGGCGAATGCCGAAGCAGCAACCCAAAATAAGCGGGCCATGAATACCGATGGCAAAAAACATAATGTGCTCGATGTTTCTGGTCTACATTTTCGGTGTCACAGGCGAATGCCGGAGCAGTAAACCAACACAAACAGGCCACGAATAGGGATGGCAAAAAACGTAATGTGCTCGATGTTGCTGGTCGATATTTTTGGCATCATACGCGAATGCCGGAGCAGTAACCCAAAACAAAGGGGCAACGATTAGGCAAAGAATCGTCGATGTTTTTAAAACATCGATGTTTTTGATCTGACACATCGATGTTTTGTTCATATCGATGTTTTCGAAAATAAATTCTCATCGGGTAAATAAAATATCCAGCATTTAAGTTTTTGCAAATTGCTCAAAACCATCAGCTACTTTCACCTATCACTGTGGTCCAGGCCCAGACGGCACGAAATATAATTGCAATATTTCGAAAATTGATCGCAACATTTCCAGGTTATGGGACCTAATTTGAATGTTTATTCCATTGCATAGGTAAATTTGGGGGAGGACGTGAGGGAGAGATTTCTTTACGATGTCCTTTATCTTTTATTTCCTTCTTTACATTCGATAAATGTTCTTTTTAACATATTCATTTTACACGATCAAACTATAAAATATTACTCATTTAAGTACTTTAATTAAAATGGAAATAGGTTGGGAAAATATCGTGTATCATTTTATTTGAACATCGAAGTTTTAAACATCGATGTTTTTCATCGACATCAAAATCCTTTTAGTGATGCATCGAAATATAGACGTTCGGGTAAAATTTACCATCATTAGCCACGAACGGCACGGCCTTTCCTTCCTCTTTCTTGTCCTTTCCTTACACATTCACTTACATGCACTGCACAACCGCACTTGTTCGGAGACCGGTCGGGAGCTTATGACTTGACGCGGCTGCGGAAGTGCCGTGCTGGTGGGAGATATTACCTGCGCAACTTTTCTTGACCGATGACCTTGCATCCCCTCCCCTAAGCAATAAACAGTTGAAGGCAAAAGCTCGCAGCGAGCAGTGATGACAACATTCCAAAACATCTTCATTGGCGCGTAATAAAGAACAATTACTGTTAAACCGAAAACTCCTGGTCGTATTTTTGTAAACAAAATCTAAAGAAATGGCTAAATCATGTCCAGATCCATCATAGGAGATACCTTGAACTCCTGAGAAAGTTAGAACTCAAATTATTGAGAGAGTTGCGAAGGCACTACTGATATTCTCGAGATTGACATTGCTTCATAAAATCTAGTGGCAGATGTCGTAACTAATACCCCCCCTCTACCGCATTTCTCCAGTCCATCAGTCCAGAAAAGTTGCGCGAGTAATACCAGTTTGGGGAAAAACCCGAAAACCACCGTCAGCGTGGGAAGCTCACAGCGATCTCCCGTCATAAAAACATGTATGACACTTACGGGACGAATGGGGCAAAGCAGTTGACACGTTTCGAGGCACGAAATAATCAGTGAAAACGTGATTAATAGAGACCGGAAAAATATGTAGTATTAACCTCCTCGGACCCCGCGTGCCCTGCAGGGGACATAGTGTAGGGTTAAGTACAAAAAATAATTGTAGCTAGAAACTCAATTTGGCGAGTCTGTTCTTTGTTTCATTACATTCCTAAGAGATTGCAGCAGCCATCAGAAGCTAAATTTCTAATTCTTTGCTTCCGTGTTCGTGAAAAGAGTTTATTGAAATGGCGGCGTCCAGGAAAACACGTTTTGTTTGTACAGAGACTAGGAAGTATCGCTTTTTTTCCCACGTTCTTATCAATATGATTTTAACTATAAGATATATTGTAAATAAAAGCATAACTTTTCATTTGGTGTTGAGAATATACGAAATTAGGTTATGAGGTTTGTTTACATATCCGAAAACATTGATGTCCCATGTGGGGGACATTTGGTTTCAGTATGTTCCCCAAAGCTATATATTTTTTTATGCATTTTTCTTTCATTTTACTAAATATTTATGTTATTTGGCTTTTATTATTGAACATATGGGTTAATATTTCTGAACTAAATATATTTATGGGGATTTTTATTATACTTACGTTTTTTACCAGGTGGATCCGAGTTTTACAATTTCGTGCAGACTGAAATTGATAGATATGTCTTGGAATTGGAACAGTCAAATGATAACGATCGTGATATCTCATTTTCTCCGAATAACTTTGATCTGAGAATTAAAACTGAAAGTTCTGATGAAGATGATAATCTTTCAAATGTTGAAATGCAACAATCGATTATTATCAATTTCATTACATATATTTTTTGAAAAATAAAAAATAAAAAATTAATGTCTGATTTTTGGAAAGAAATATATTAAAAACTTATGTCCTGTTGAGATTTGATTTTTTTAAAATTTGTGTTCAAATATTAGTTACATTTTCCATAGGCCAATTACCTTTTCTTTTCATGTGTGAAAAATACCTACACAGACCCAATGTCCCCTCCAGGGGACATGCAGTTTCTCTTTATTTATCCAACAAAATTTTTTTTTACATTTTTTCTCAAGTAAGAGATGCAGTGGGAATTATACAATCGCTAAAGAATTAAAATTTGAAACAAAAAAAGTTCTGGGTCCGTCAAAATATCTACATAAATATGAAATGAAAACAGTAAGAATATGTAAGAAATAAGTAAAATCCGATATAATATTTAATATAAAAATTCTCTAATTAAACACCATTTACATAGGAAGAAAATACACTTAGAAAAACTACTAATTTTACATCATACAACTTTCTCGTCAGTAGTAAAAGATTAATCTACTGTACTCCAGGACCGTAGTTTAGCAGCCGGGCTATTCGCATTGATTGCACAAACTTGCGAGATCTACGACCAGCAATCATTAACTATAGCATCTTCTTCGAAGTGTTACACATTGGCTATCGCAAATTTTTCTCGGAAATTAAGGTTACAGATCACAAAACGCTGTGTCAATGATATTTTAGACGCCTAGATTTCCCCAATAATGTAGGAAAAATGCTGATTTAAAAAATTCTTAAAAAAATATGGAATTAAATTGAAGAAAATTGATAATATAAGAAAAATATATTGTGAAAACAGCAAAATATGTGAAATATGTAATACAATGCTAAATGTGTAAAAATATGTAACAAAAAAAGGATATTGTGTTAGAAGGGCTATGATTCGCGAAGAATACAATTTTGAGAAGGGAAGTAGAAAGACAAAAAATATGTAATTACATAAAAATCCGATCTCTGGTGATTAAGGTCCGATTAAATTAAGAAGGTGATTGACAGTTCTGTGTGACGTCAGGACGCCTCTCCCGTTTCCATGGCAGCTGCCAACCAGAGAAACAAAACGTGACGTGTCAGGTCGCTCAGTTGCCACTGCCGAACACGGGGAACATTTGAGCATCGCACAGCGACTTCCCTGCCGCCGCGCCGCCCGCGTTTCTGCCTGTGCTACGCGCGCAATGTGTACTGTGTTGTGATGAGCTGCGTTGAGGTTAGGCTTATGTCGTATTTTTTACACTTCTACACGTATTTTGTGAAGTGTTTGTTTTCGTGTCCCGGTAACACGTGCTCAGTGGTTTGCGACGTGGCAACGTCGCTCCCCTCCACTCACAAATGTCAATCACCTTCTTAATGTAATCGGACATTAAACTTCTGATTGGCTCACCGGTGCCCGCTGAGGCGCAGCGTGGCGCCGACCAGCAGCAGCGAGAGCCCCACGGCGGCCCAGGTGTAGCCCTCGAAGGACTGGTGGATGCTCTGCAAGTGGGCCTCCACTCGCTTCACCACAATACACATGTCCTTCTGGCGGTGCGGGTAGAGGTAGTCGAAGGCGGTCCACGGCGTCAGCCACGAGGACGACCCCAGGATGTCGACGGTCCCGTTGCGCAACGCCTGCTCCCCGTCCGCCGGTTTCGGCAGGCCCTTGCACACGCGCCGCACGCGGCGCCGGGTCACGGTCTGTCGCAGACGGAACACCGCACTCACGTCGATAGTAATGATTTGTTTTTCTACCTACTTACGGGCTTAAATAATTGACTTCATTAAACGTTACAATGGAAATTGTTCACGTATCCCATAAAAATCAACTGTCTAATGCTGGAGTTTGCTGGTCGCTGAGAAAGTGTGCCGTTACGCAACGCCTGCTCTTGGTTCACACCTTTCAACAGGACTTTGCACACGCGGCCCCGGGTCACGGTCTGTCGCAGACGGAACACCGCACTCACGTCGATAGTAATGATTTGTTTTTCTCCCTACTTACGGGCTTAAATAATTGACTTCATTAAACATTACAATGGAAATTGTTCACGTATCCCATAAAAATCAACTGTCTAATGCTGGAGTTTGCTGGTCGCTGAGAAAGTGTGCCGTTACGCAACGCCCGCTCTTGGTTCACACCTTTCAACAGGACTTTGCACACGCGCCGCACGCGGCGCCGGGTCACGGTCTGTCGCAGACGGAACACCGCACTCACGTCGATAGTAATGATTTGTTTTTGTACCTACTTACGGGCTTAAATAATTAACTTCATTAAACATTACAATGGAAATTGTTCACGCATCCCATAAAAATCAACTGTCTAATGCTGGAGTTTGCTGGTCGCTGAGAAAGTGTGCCGTTACGCAACGCCCGCTCTTGGTTCACACCTTTCAACAGGACTTTGCACACGCGCCGCACGCGGCGCCGGGTCACGGTCTGTCGCAGACGGAACACCGCACTCACGTCGATAGTAATGATTTGTTTTTGTACCTACTTACGGGCTTAAATAATTAACTTCATTAAACATTACAATGGAAATTGTTCACGCATCCCATAAAAATCAACTGTCTAATGCTGGAGTTTGCTGGTCGCTGAGAAAGTGTGCCGTTACGCAACGCCCGCTCTTGGTTCACACCTTTCAACAGGACTTTGCACACGCGCCGCACGCGGCGCCGGGTCACGGTCTGTCGCAGACGGAACACCGCACTCACGTCGATAGTAATGATTTGTTTTTGTACCTACTTACGGGCTTAAATAATTGACTTCATTAAACATTACAATGGAAATTGTTCACGTATCCCATAAAAATCAACTGTCTAATGCTGGAGTTTGCTGGTCGCTGAGAAAGTGTGCCGTTACGCAACGCCCGCTCTTGGTTCACACCTTTCAACAGGACTTTGCACACGCGCCGCACGCGGCGCCGGGTCACGGTCTGTCGCAGACGGAACACCGCACTCACGTCGATAGTAATGATTTGTTTTTCTACCTACTTACGGGCTTAAATAATTGACTTCATTAAACGTTACAATGGAAATTGTTCACGTATCCCATAAAAATCAACTGTCTAATGCTGGAGTTTGCTGGTCGCTGAGAAAGTGTGCCGTTACGCAACGCCTGCTCTTGGTTCACACCTTTCAACAGGACTTTGCACACGCGGCCCCGGGTCACGGTCTGTCGCAGACGGAACACCGCACTCACGTCGATAGTAATGATTTGTTTTTCTCCCTACTTACGGGCTTAAATAATTGACTTCATTAAACATTACAATGGAAATTGTTCACGTATCCCATAAAAATCAACTGTCTAATGCTGGAGTTTGCTGGTCGCTGAGAAAGTGTGCCGTTACGCAACGCCCGCTCTTGGTTCACACCTTTCAACAGGACTTTGCACACGCGCCGCACGCGGCGCCGGGTCACGGTCTGTCGCAGACGGAACACCGCACTCACGTCGATAGTAATGATTTGTTTTTGTACCTACTTACGGGCTTAAATAATTAACTTCATTAAACATTACAATGGAAATTGTTCACGCATCCCATAAAAATCAACTGTCTAATGCTGGAGTTTGCTGGTCGCTGAGAAAGTGTGCCGTTACGCAACGCCCGCTCTTGGTTCATACCTTTCAACAGGACTTTGCACACGCGCCGCACGCGGCGCCGGGTCACGGTCTGTCGCAGACGGAACACCGCACTCACGTCGATAGTAATGATTTGTTTTTCTCCCTACATACGGGCTTAAATAATTGATTTCATTAAACATTACAATGGAAATTGATCACGTATCCCATAAAAATCAACAGTCAAATCCTGGAGAAATACAAAAATTTAAAACTTCTATTTACATCCACGATGTCTTCGTGGAAGAAACCACCTTTTTTCACAGGAAACACTGATCTAGAAACACTGAGAAATTATTCTGCGAATCGCACGGCGTATTGCAACGTTCCTATTGTTAAATTGTAATCACTGTTGCCAGATTGCTGAAAAGAGAATATCAAATTATCGTACATTAAAAAAAGTTCGAACAAAATTATCATTCTCAATTTTTTCAGGTTTTCTTTTAAAGATAAATGTGGATGAATAAAACGAAGAATGTTATCAATGCCATAAATTAAACACTCAAAGCAATAAATATTCCAAATTAATCACTTCGCATTTACACTCTTTGAGCAAATGATTGTGAGAAAGCTTGTAACGGCTACGTAATATGCATTTACATTGCAAGTTAATATAGTTGTAAGTTTTCGCACCTAAAGTTCTACGACGAAATATTAAGTTATGTTAATTTATTAAGTTAAATAATATTAAATTAATGAGAAGAAATTCTCAGAATATCCAACTGCCTCCAAGTACCTCCAATTATTTTCAAACTGACACCGCTTCAAATGAAGCAAGGGAAATTTGAATTTATCATTTCGAATTTTTCCCAATATTCGATGGGTGATGGAGGGAGAAAATAGATAATACACCCAGCAAGCCTTTTCCATGAAATACCAGCTTAGATGGTTCAAGACTTCAGCTGATGTCACGGAAATGCCTTTGATCGCGAGGTCCTAGGGTTGGAAGCAGTGGCGTAGCGTCAGGGGACGCTGAGATGCTGAGCATCCCCTTGTATAATATTAATAAAGAACCGTAAAAACTGTATTGATAATCTTACAAGTGGTCCGTTGAGCGAAACACGTTTTGTATTAATTTTAAATTCATTTCCTATGATTGAATTCGGCGGGTTGTTGAAGCTGGCCTGTGATTTCTTGGAAGCTAAAATGCTTCTAGCGACTGCCGAGAGATTGCGACGAGCAATGACGCATGCGCAGATGGCGAGGTTACCCTCTCCCCTCTTCACCCCTGGCCCAGAGAAACCTAACTCCTTTACGCTAGCATCCACTGCGGAAAGAAGCTCGTTTGTGCACGAGAGCGCAGCACACATCAGGCGGTCAGTAAATTATCTCTCACTCGGGAGTCCCCGCTTGGTCATGGGCACAAACTGCAGAAATAGTGCCTGTCTACTATTCTTAATTAATATTCAAGAAATTGAATTATCCCTTAAATAGATTACATATTATTTTAGTCTGCAATGTATAAATTAACATGTGGTCTCATTGCCATTCACATAAAAGAATTAAAAAGCTGAGCCATTGTATAATTTGCTTTCAAGACATCGGGAGTCCTGACTGCTGTGAGGATTTTGTAGGAAGCGCCTACATCGTCGTAAGCAATCGAGATCGTGGAAGTAGTTCCAATGTATCTGCCTTGTGTTGCGTTCGCCTGTTAGATGAAATAGTTGATAGTGAAATTTTGTGTTATTGTTGAGCATCCCCAAACGTGCGAGTCACGCTACGCCAATGGTTGGAAGTACATTTGATCGAGAGGTCCCGACTGTGGCAGAATTTTCGACACTAGGTACATAGCTAGATAGATTTCAGCCGCCTTCTGGAAGACAATTCAAGCGGCCGGCTGCTCTGGTCTCTAGTTTTCCTGGGTTTCTTCGATCAACACCAGACGAATGTCGGAGTAGTACCCTAACAAACGGGCCACGGTTTGCCCGCGGTCTTTCCTTCTTCCTTGACTTATCCTCACCTCTTACTACACACACATACATTCCCTACACCACCACCACAACCACACATGTCGGGAGCTAAGAGCTTGTCCTGGGGCGGTGGTGGTCAGTGGGAGATAGCTAGTTAGGGAAAACCCACAAAACCAACGGATCTCGCCATCCAGAGGGGGAGGAGATCACGTACACCTCTCGCGACAAAAACTTGTGCTTCATTTATGAGACTAATGACAGCAGTTAATGAGCCGGGATCACCACTCGATCAAGCAGTCTAAGGTCCGATTAAATTAAGAAGGTGATTGACATTTGTGATTGGAGGGGAGCGACGTTGCCAGGTCGTAAACCACTGAGCACGTGTTACCGGGACACGAAAACAAACATTTCAAAAAATACGTGTAAAAGTGTAAAAAATACGACAAAAGCCTAACCTCAACGCAACTCATCACAACACAGTACACATTGCGCGCGCAGCACAGGCAGAAACGCGGGCGGCGCGGCGGCAGGGAAGTCACTGTGCGATGCTCAAACGTTCCCCGTGTTCGGCAGTGGCAACTGAGCGACCTGACACGTCACGTTTTGTCTCTCTGGTTGGCAGCTGCCATGGAAACGGGAGAGGCGTCCTGACGTCACACAGAACTGTCAATCACCTTCTTAATTTAATCGGACCTTAGTGATATACCGATACATCGTTTTGCAGACACGCGGAACATTCACAACCCTCAACTGGCGTGGTCAAAATTCTAAGTCATAAGTGGAGTTGTGGGGTCGAAAATGATACCTCCAAAAATGGATGAAACTAAGCTCTTTATTAGTTGTATATTTTTGAATTTATATGAATAATGAATAATATGGGTAATAATGAAGAACTGTGCCAGAAATTGTAAGAAAATATTACATGAAAATTCGTAAAATAATTAAAATAAAAATTACTGCTGAGAATAATATATTGAGTTATTTAAAAATGAAATGAATAATACTCAATGATAACACTTAAAAATACTGATCACACTCATACATCACATAAGAATAATTATACTTTTCTTAACAAACTGATCAACTGGGTATTATAATTAATTTAATTTAAAAGTTGCTAGTAACCACATTCTTTGCATATAACGCATCGACATGCCAGGCAAACTGGGTGATCACAACTAACGCACTCATACTGGCTTGTCTTTTTTTCATTTGAACGATGACGCAATAAACATCGCTTTCTTTTCGACTCTAGGGGGGCCCGTTCCTTTTATTGTAGAGATTTCTTCAAAATCCGATAAATTGTCAACCTGAGTTCCTTTGAAAGACAGCTATTTGATAGTCTTTCGTTCATATACAATTCTGAAAGCTGCCCTGCCAGAGTTTTCAAAAATTCGAAGCGTTTAATAGTGCTATACTCCTTACATGATGTATACAAGAAGATACAGATGTATACATAACAGTGAACGGAATCGGTGAACCTGAAAAGGTCAACTGACACCCCGCAGGTAATATTGACAGCGGCTACAAGAACACACATGGAGTCTTGGTGCCTTTTAGGATACCACTTCGGTCTCCAGCTATTTATGGAAACAAAAATAATTCCTCCCAGACCGTGACGTAGTCTGTGAGTCAACGACGACAAAATTGAAAGCTACACAGAAGGGATTAAGAAAGAAACGATTTTCAAAGAAATGGCGAAGGTGTACAGTTTGGTTGATATCGAAAAAAAACCCATAACTCCACTTTAAGGGTTATCATTCGTCCGTATATTTCTTGGTATTCCGCTGTACTCGGAGCTACCGTGATTGAGGCATCGTCTGTGCGAGTTTTTCACCCGCAACCCCCCGCCAACCCACAACTCGCCCGAAATAAGCCCGCCCACCCGCAAGTAGAGAGGGAAGGGTCATGAACCATTGGACTTTCTGTTGTCGGCCCATAGAGGGTACAGGAGAGAAACTGGGTTGGCACACCAGGCCACTGATTAGAATGGAGGCCCGAACCTTGCATTAGCCAGCGAAGGAGGCTGCCTTCAGCAGTCAGTGAAAATCCCGTAGGGTTTAGTAATGCCGACTGGCGATGGGAGGGACCCCTTGCTGGGCCCTGCGGGGGGATGCCCCGAGGCCAGTATGGGTCGCAGTAACGGATGGCAGGAAACAACCCGAGGGTTAAGTGTGACCTGTGAACTCGAACTTGCGTCCTGCGAATCTTCAATTCAAACCAATGAGCAAAATGGATAGAACAAGCAATGTAATGAACCTTAACGTGCCTTGTTTTACCAATGTCTCATACCTGCTCAGAAACCGAGCTAATGGCACCTTGTCGACGTCTGGCCATCCCACGGATGTTACTCCCAGGGACCCAGAGCCGGCAGTAGCTCGAAGCCATCGTCAGAGATGGACCCGGGATGAATTAAAGGAGGTGATGTGGTGCTTTTACTTTGCCAAAGCGACAAATGGGGGCTCAGAAATAGAAGTCTTTAAGGTATGGAGAGAGCGGAACCCAGATATGAGACCTACCCTAGACTCAAAGAAGCTTGCCAGTCAACGACGATACATACTCAGCAGTGGAAAATTCACAGCAGAACAACTTGCAGACATCCAGAGAAACGCGGAGTATGTTCTTCGATCAAACTATCCACATGACGAACATTTAGAAACATCTAATATCCCTGAAAACGATGGTCCCCTTGAAGGTTCATCTCTTCCAAATGAAACATCCGTCAGTGGTGAAAATCCATCTGGCCATGAGTCACACGATAAGGACATGATGCGGGACCTCCTCCGACGCTAGATAGAACGAATTCGTCTGCTTCCATTCGAATCTCGTGCACCGTTGAGGAGAATTTACGAAAATGCTAAAGCTAAGAGGGTGATAGAAACAGCGAATTCTGCCTTAAATGAGGTTGTACTGACCTCAAGTAGAGACCTAGATATTACTGAAATCAAACACATCGTGTATGCAACTGGATATCTAGTATCTCAGATAATCTTGGGGCCAGCCAAGAACACCGATGGCCGACAGCCAGACAGAGTAAAAAGCTCCGTACCTCCGTGGATGAAAAGAATTATGAAACGGATAGCCGACACACGGCGTGAAATATCACTCCTAGCCGAGGCATCTTCTAAGTCAAACCATACGTATAAAGTTCAACAAAAAATACTCCATGTTGAACAAAAATACCTAATTGACAATGACACAACAAGGCTAATGGTAGCTGAAAAGCTAAAAGAGAAAATCCAAGCATGGGCTCAACGAATAAGACGGTACAAACGTAGAGAAGATTTCCGTGTACAGAACTGGTTTTTTAAACACGACGCGAAGAGATTGTATCGCAGTCTGACTGAAAAACCGAATGGCAATGTTGCCCCTCCTTCCAAAGATGACGTCGAAACATTTTGCGCAGGTATCTGGGAGGAAACCAGATCCTACAACAAAGACGCATCGTGGCTCCAATCTGAAGTTGATGCTGCCAATGGACTCGTGGAAACAGTGGAACATGTTCAAGGATTCTCGAAAGAGGACCTATGCCAAACAATTAAGAACATGGGAAACTGTAAATCCCCTGGGGTTGATAAGATCCAGATTTATTGGATTAAGAAATTAACAGCATTACATTTTCATCTAGCAAATGCTGTTAATAAAATTTTGGAAAACCCTAAGGAACTCCCCGAATGGCTCACTCGCGGCATCACGTATTTGCTACCCAAAGCAAGAGACAGCTCCTTGGCGAAGAACTACAGGCCAATTACATGCCTGCCAGTAATGTACAAACTTATAACTGCAGCCATAGCTGACAAAATGTATCGGCACCTAGAGAAGAATCATCTGTTGCCAGTTGAACAGAAAGGATGTCGTAAAGGTTCCTATGGCTGTAAGGAAATCTTGCTTCTGAATAAAATAATTTTGAATGATGTAAAGAAACGAAAACGTAATTTAAGCATGGCTTGGATTGACTACCAGAAGGCCTTTGACAGTGTACCACACGATTGGATTATGAAGACCCTGGAGATCTATAGATTTCATCCTAGACTTGTTGAGTTTTGCAAGGCTAGTATGAAGTCGTGGAGCACCAGGTTACTAATCCACAGCGGAAAGAGAGTAGTAGAAACAAGAAATATTCAGATTAACAGGGGAATTTTTCAAGGAGATTCACTATCCCCTCTGCTGTTTTGCATTAGTTTGATCCCTATATCGAGACAGCTGTCGCACTCTGACTTTGGTTACAAGCTCCATGGTGATGAAAGGCCTGTATCGTATTTATTTTACATGGATGACCTTAAAGTGTTTGCTAAGAATGAAGCGATTCTCTCCCAAATGCCGTCTGTCATCTATGATTTTAGCAATGACATCTGCATGAAGTTTGGTCTTGACAAGTGTGCAAAAGTCAACTTATAGAGAGGCAAAATGACCACGTCAGAGAACATTGAAGTTGATAGACACACTGTGATTCAAGATCTTGAGCCAGGTAAAACTTACAAATATCTGGGCATTGAAGAATGGGAGACCATCTCGAACGACACAATGAACGAGAGAATTCGCAAGGAGTATTATAGAAGAGTGGGACTTGTCCTGCAGTCCGCTCTGAACTCAAGGAATAAAATACTTCTCAGCAATAGGTAGTTTGGCGGTACCTGTAACCGAATACAGTTTCGGACTAGTAGACTGGACTGAACAGGAAATTCGCATCATGGATCGAAAAACCAGAAAACTGGTTACAATGCATCATGTTGCCCATCCCCGAGTTGATGTACTTAGACTTTATGTATCACGTAAGGAAGGAGGAAGAGGCCTGAGACAAATTGAAGCCTCCTGGCACAATGCAATAACCGGGATGGGAAAGTATGTAGTCAGCCATCCAGACGACCCACTAATGAGGTTATGAAATCTCACCGAAGAATGGGAAACAGAGCCATTGTAAGTGTAGCAAGAAGCATTGCGAACAAGACTATGCAAGACACCCAGAATGACATAGACACTGAACTGATGCTACTTAATATGAAATTTGAGACACAAAAAATATTAAGGAAATCGTGGAAAGACAAACCACTCCACGGACAATATTTGGAACGAATGGACAAGGTGCAGATCAATAAAGATCAAACATTTATGTGGCGTAAAAAGGGAAGAATGAAGCCAGAATCGGAAGCACTTGTAATAGCTGCCCAAGATCAGGCCTCGAGAACACGACATTATGATAAAGCGGTTCTCAAAATTTCCCAAGATGATAAATGCCGCATTTGTCAGGAACACGTAGAAACCATTGATCATATTGTCTCAGCTTGTCCAATCCTAGCAAAGACCGAATACTTGAAAAGACACGACAGGGTGTGTAGCTACCTCCACTGGCAGATCTGTACCGTCCTCGAAGTTCCGAACACATGCCACAAGTGGTACGAACACTCACCGAAACCGGTGACATCTGTTGGATTGTGTACGATTTTGTACGACCAACAAATTCAAACTGATCGCACGATATTGGCAAACTAACCGGATATAGTCATCCGGGATTTGGAGAACAAATCGTGTTTACTTGTCGATGTTGCTGTACCTTGCGATCAAAACGTCGTTACCAAGGAGGCAGAGAAACGTCTTAAATACAAGAGTGTGGAAATCGAGATCAGCCGAATGTGGGGCGTAAAAGCACAGGTCGTCCCGATAGTTATCGGAGCTCTGGGATTTGTTCCGCAAAATTTGAGAAAGAACTTGTCTAAACTCCCAGATAATTCAAAAGACTGGGAAGTGCAAGAAATTGCTTTATTTGGAACAGCCCACATTTTGCGCAAAGTATTGTAGAGGCACCGGCAGTCCCTAGATCTGCTCCTTAGGTAGCTGGTTGCAACCTGGAGTAGATTTTATATTCAGTCGACTCATAACATCGTTAGTCGTGATATAGAGAAATAATAATAATAATAATAATATTATAATAATAATAATAATAATAATAATAATAATACGGAGACAGCTGCAACCCGCACGCTGCTTACTTACGTGAAAACATTGGCAAGACGGTAAGTACCTCGAGAAAATGAGATCCGCGCTGAGCATGTCCCAGCCGCGTCCGCCATCAAGACGTCGGCAGTAGTTGGGCGGGGTCAACCCGAATCGCACTGTTTCTATTCGAGAGACTGGTTTCGGAGCGGGATCTTGCATCGAGGAGACACTCGCGTTGGCCTTGCTAGGCAGCGACGGGAGCAGCAGAAACTTCCCACGGGAAGGTTCTGAAGCGAAAAACTCGGAGCGGAAAAAATCGGACGTATTAAAGTAAGTAGAAGAATGGTGTTCCGGAATAGGATCGACATTTTTCGGTATTATCAGAAGGCACGAAAAAAAAACGGTTACCGGGAAAAAGTGGGCGTTTCGAATTACTAATCGTTAAAGTTATAGGTGATAATCATGTCCCACGATTAAGTTCTGTGTAGCTAAAATATCTCACAGGCAGGGTGTTCTGTCTCCGATTTTCATACGCTGTAAAGAGCTGAAGAGTCTATTTGAATTTGCTATTTTTCCTCCTAGCGTCATACTCACGATCTTTGGATCGATAACTTATGACTTACTAACCCTGTAGCGATACACGGCAAAGGCTACCCAGAGTATTTTTCTGTCACATTTTTTGCTCCAGATAGAAACGGGTGGCGTGTTGGAGGTTTCGTAAGCCTCCAATAGGTCAATATGTTCAACGCTCACAAAGTCGAGTTTCCAACGTTTAACCCTAGGATGCATAGACCTAATTAACCTAGAATGCATATGCAAGGTCTCTGAGGCTCTACGCATTGCGCTTTTGAAAAACGAGCATGACATTTTTTTTATTGTTAATAACTTTATTTCTTAAAATTTTCACTGAAAGTCAACCCTCAGTATTAAACAAATTATTATTTACTTAAATAACTATTAATAGGGATCAAACACGGAACGATTTTTCAGTCAAAAGAATAGTTATTTTGGTATTTTATTTTTCATAATTCTGCACACTTTTTTTCTTTAAATTGGCGTTTGAATCATTCTTACAAGTATTTTTACTTTCCCGACTTATTTTATGTTATTTGTATTGCAACGTTATTTCTATATTATTCCCCCTACTCCTACTTGCCCTCACGTTTTGGTGCCAATGCAACTGTTCCTACCACTACTCAGTTTATCAATACTATTATTATCTAATGGCGTTGCATAAATTTGTTTGGGTCGTAGGTCGTGGACGGCCCCGTACGGGAAATACCTGTAAACAACGTTTAATATGGCAACATGCACAGGACTACTAATACTGGATGTTTTCAAAACAGGAAAGAAAGAACTTTAATTCTTTTCTTTGGTTGCTCACGGCAACAATGCAACAATACGTGAATATTCCCTCAAGCTTGGCAACATTATTTGGACACGAAATTACCATTAATTACATTACATGAAATTTCAATTAATCAAATTACATGATATTACCATCAATCCAGTTACAAGAAATTACCATTAATCAGCTGATTTGCAATTGTTATGTTCAGGAATTTCTTTACTCAAGAAAAAACCCAATATCATTAACAACCTTTTCTTATACGTACGTATTAGCCAAATACAACAATGAAAATGTAAAGAAAACAATACTAAATTTTTTATTGCCGGCTGACAAACAATTACGTTCGTTCTGTTTTAAAATTTCGAAAATTCCATTATTCTTGCCAATGTTTATTTAATTTATTTGAATGTACGCGAGCACAGATCTGATTTTAAATAATTACGCTGCGAACGCGACACTTCCCTGCTGCTGCGTCGTTGAAAACAGCGCCGTTGCCAGTTCGGTCGTTCTATGCGCGCTCACTCGCACGGGCCGGTCTCCTTCAAAGTAATTCTCCCCAGGAATTCCATAAATTGTCTGATCACCTCGAACCACAAATTCACAAATAAACAATACTTCTTCTTTCTTCTAATTGGTTCAGTGCATCAATAAATGTTCGCGCTGTTTACATGTCCATTACGCACTTTCGATTCGCCGCCAAAAATGTCTTAAGTCCGAAAAATTTTACAAATTATGAGTTCGTCAAACGTGGACACGATGTCTCTCTCACTGCTGACTAGACAGAACTGCTCCAAAAACCATGTCGATTTAACATGTTACCTCGGAATATAAAAAATGCCGGCGAAATCCATTTTCACCTTTTCATTGTTGTTTCCATAATTTTACGAAAATGTCCAATATTACTTATTTTAACATGTTTCCGCGTTTATTCATTACGGCTTCTTCCCAATGTTAAGATTTTCTTGTCCAAACAGATGTTTTCGATTTATTTTACATCGAAAATTGCTAATTTCTCTGTCGACATTACACATTAATTAGTCGCTTGTTTTTGGTATCATTAATTTGTAATGTTTCTTTATTTCGCAAATTCAATGTTCTATAAACTCTTTAGATCATTTATAAATTTTGTTAAATTTATACCATGATGATTCACAACGCCTTTCGTTGCCTAATTAGCATTTCTTCATAAATTTTGGTAATTCAAGTTACTATATTCGACATGTTCGACTGGGTTTTTTCTCTAAAATTTGTGATTCCAATTTTAAGCGAACCCGTCGTCCGATCGCGTTTAAATAAAAACCACAATGTTCATTTAATTATTCTCCAACTAACTGGACGGTCAGATTTTCCCCAAAATTATCGAATTCATTGTGTCCTCCAGAATTGCCGAAATACTCTTTCCGCGGCGCGCTGTTCTTTTGTCTTGCTCAGATCGATTCATAATAGACGTTGTTTGTTTCATTGACTATAGCTCAATCAATATTTACTCTTTGTCCACAATTGTTTTTTGGGGAATGACTAATAAAATGAAATCATTACAGTATTTAAAGTCCTCCTCTAATTGGGTGTAAAGAGCAAGATTTTTCCGCACAATTCAATTTTCAAATCATAAATAACATTTATGAAAACGAAAAAGAGTATTTTTAGATTTTATTATTGTAAGGAATTATTAACGTATTCTTTACAAGAATGCCATGTTCAACGGCGAATTTATCATTTTCGAGGCCCGAAACTAAAATTTTTTTGAGGCCCTCTTTCACTGTCAACGATAACATTTTTAAGACTGGATATTATTAATATAACTGTTGGTGATGAAGATACCTTCTTTCAATAAAGAATGAAAGAAGATGTTGTCTGGTATCAAAATATATTGATACCAGACAACATCCGTCTTTCATTCTTTAAGACTGGATATGTTCACCTTTTTACTCAACATTAATAAAAAATTCAAATATGTCTTCAAATAATAAATTTATTCAAATTTTTAATATACAAATTGATTGAAAAGAGACAATTGAATCAGCCAAACAGAACGCTGTGAGGGATTTTGGCATGACGGATTGTGTCATACACTCGACAAATTCAAAATGTAATACATAAGAATGAAAATTAAGTGTAGAATGGCCACAGGTGGTTCAGGTACAGATAAATTCGAACTACGGCCCAATGAACGAATTGCAGTTGGAAGGTTAGCGTACTGAATTCCTCTTTTGTTTTTTGATTTGTAACCAGTAACATCAATGCAACAAATGTAGTAATTATTCGAATGATTCCTTGCTCCCTCCATCCATTGAAGTGGCAAATCTAAAGAATGATTTCTCTTTTTTTGACCATTTTCGAGGGTCTTCTACACAAAAATAACATATTTAATTAGGCCAAGATTTGTCCTAAGCACAAAGTTTAATTCCCAAATATGAAAAATACACATTTTTAACAAAGTCAATAATGTTCCGTTAGTGTCTTATGTTGACAGCAACAATGCACCTCCAATAAAACAAACACGTTACTGCTTGTTAAAGAGTAAATTGCCCTCTTTGTCGTCTTAATACTTTCTCATTTAAACTTCTTATATCTCATACATACTAGATACTCAGAGCTGCATCTACCTAGCTATACAGAGAAAATGTGCACAAATGGTGGGCGATATGGCATATTTAATGTTATTTTTGGAATCAGCACACTTCAAATGATAAGAGTTGGGTGAACACTCACAAAAAGTTGTTTGGTTGTTGACCTGTATAATTTTTGACGTCCTGGACTCTGAGGCCCCAAGCTGTAGCTTATTTAGCTAGACGGTAAATCCATCACTGACCACATCCGATTAGGCACAGTAGGTATTATCCAGATTTAAAATTAGTGCTACTACATCATTACTTTATTTTTATTCGTAACGGTTAAGTAATATTAAACCACTAGCTGAAACCATCAGAAAATTCTGAATGTTTAACTCGATATCTTCCAGGCAAGGACTTTTCACCCAACAAAATGTTCTTCCCTGACTGGGATTGAACACACAGTTTTTTCGAGTTTGACATGCTAACGACGATCACTAGATAGATCGAAAGCAGTTCCAGAGGAACTTATAAGCATGTTTTGAATTTCCAAAAGCTAGATGTTGATTTAGCCGAGTTCGTTAAAAGCTCTACCCCTGGCCACAGCGAGTAATGCAAGTTAATGCGCATAAGAAGCATTATTTATCAGCATAACAATTAGGCAATAAAAGTTTCGAAGCTGTGCCACTAGATAGCTCCAAAAAAGCCCCTTGGCGCACGAAAGCGTCTATAACAGACGCGCGTGTGACATACTGCAAAATTAATTTGAGTTAATGGAGTTTTTCTACATTATGAGGTTTGTAACCTATCAGTAATCCAAAATTGCCTTCGGACCATCGAATTAGTTGTTTTCTGCGAGAAGAAATTTGGAAATTGATGTCGTTTAATTTAGTAATATAACAATTGTCAATAAAAGTTGCAGAGGCTACCAGATAGCTCCAACAAAGCCCTTTGGCACGCGAATCGTCGACAATGAGCGGGGGTGTGACATGCTGCGAAATTAATTCGAGCGTTAATGGCTTAATAGATTTTTCCACGTTACGCGGTTCCGAACATAGCAGTGATTCAAAGTTGCCTATTCGGATCCGCGAATTAGGGCTCTTTTTTTACACCACGATAAGGCCATCTCTACAAAATGAATGTGAAAATCGGCGCAGTTTAATTTGGTTATATAATTCACCACCATAACAGTTCGCCAATTATAGTTGCAAACAGATGTTACCAGGGTTTGTTGGTATGAGAGTAAGCGCATCGGGCTGTTCTACCCAATTTTGCGGGTTCAAATCCAATGGAAGCCGTGGACTTTTGAGGACGAAAAAATCCTTCGTACGCCTGCCTTTGGAGGGAAGTAAATCCGTCTGTCCCATGTTGTAGATTTACTGTATGTAAAAGAAGCCAGCTAAATTCAAATCGCCTGTTTCGTCGCCTGAGTGATACCTCTTTTCTCCGCCAGAAGGTGAATGGAGCGTAGGGAAATTTGCGTGGTCAGACGGAAGAGTCTCGCCTCGTAAAATAAGGCATGAACTTACTTACTAACCAACTAACTAATCAGATATACTACTTCGATTTAAACAAGTGTTCCTTCAAGGTCACGAGCTGAGAAGAGAGGGAGACACTCGTCCAATCGGGAGCATCGGTACCAAACATTTAACTCGCAACGAATGTCGCGATTGGGTTACTGTGCCCCCCCCTCTACTAACATCACGTGACATTGAAGGGATACTGATTTATTCAGAGAGTAGCTCCAAGAGAGTAGCTTTGACACATGAATATGTCAACAACGACCGCGCGCATGCGACATGGTGCAAAGTTAATTCGTGGGCTAATGGTAATGTTTTCATTCAGGCGGTAGTTGTCCATTGCCGTGACTCGAACCAGAGACCTCACTGTTCTCAAACTCGTGAATATCGTACATACGTCGTTATATACAGTCATCATTAAATGTTCATGAATCAGTCAATGCTTAACGACTTTTTATTTTGGGATGTGTGGGTAATGCTTTTCAAGTTCTTATTACAGCTATTAAGTCTACAAGTGTGTCTGAATAAACCGGCTTAGGTGACTGAGTATGAACTGAAGTCACTGCATAGACCAGGAGGTCCTAGCGTTTGACTACCGACGGTGGCAGGAATTTCTACACTAGCTTGTCAGCTACCTCGAATTCAGCCGCTGTTTCGAGGAGAATTCTAGCGGCCGGCTGCTCTGATGGTAGTTTTCCGTGGTTTCTCCGTTCAACACTGGGGAAGGACGGAGCAGTAACCTAACAAACGAGTCACGGAACGCGCGATATATCATTCAGAAAATCATTCGACTGAAATCGCTTTTTAAAAGTGATTAACTCAAGATTTCATTATCGAAATGCTATCTATAAATATTTATAATAATTTTTACTTTTCCTTCCTGTACTTCAATAGAGGGAGGAAAATAGGTGAAACACCTAAGGTTGCCAAGTGTTCACTATTTGAGCGGACTCTCCGCTTTTTCACATTATTTTCACTATTCATTTCCACAAAATAGTGAACATTCTTTAATTATAATGTACTTGATGTTTTGAACTTTAAGTAGTTTCGAAGTGATTATCTTAATACGTGTTAAAAGTTTTGTAATGAAATAAATTGTAACATTTTTTAAAATTTGTGTTGCTTAACGCCCTCGTGCCCCCCTCCCCCGCTTCTCTGCTACACTTTTGGAAGCAGACCTGGCAACCTTAGAATCACCTTAGAATAGAACACACAAATGCATGTCTTCAGAATTTTGTCCTGTCCTATGAAATGGACAATTTTTGCTACCGCTTTGGCTATTGTAAAGAGAGCTTGTTGGCTATATCGGTTCTGTCTCTCCCTCATTGATATAAATCATGGTCTTATCATTTCATTGTTTTACCTACCTTAAAAACTGCACGTTTAAAATTGATTTCAAATAAGAATAAATTTACATTATACGTTGTAAAGAGTTCCCTTAAAAAGTCGAACAGCTGGCGTTATTAGATTTTGATGACCACAGTTCAAAGACCTGCAGAAGGTTTGACCGACGCTATCGTTAAAACCCATGAAATGTTCCGAGTTCATGAATAACTAATTGAGGTAATTACTAAGCAAAGGGAGTTGTCCTAGGCCGTTAGGATCGTTAATTGAATCTGACCCTTGTACACTGTTTTAAAGCAATTTGTTTTTTGCTGAACTGGTTAATCTTTACTGAACTCTAAATTTAATTTCAAAAGGAGTCTAAAAAAATCTAATTAGCTTTAGCTTTAGTTACAGTTGGGCAATACACACAAGGAGCCTTTTTGGGCTGCCCTATTGCCATACCTTCCTTACTGGTATTGAAGTGTTATTTTAAGAAAACCTTGTAGAATCGTTTGTGGTATTTACCTACACCAGTATTATGTGATAAGAAAATAAACTCAACGTTATCTTGTGTTTCTAACATTTTTTGTCTCGCTTTTTTCAGTAACACTCACACAACTTGAAAACTACTCAAAATATTTAAAAGATAATTTTAAGTGAAACCACAGTACACCATAGTAACCACAATTGTCTATTAAGATTGTTATTTAATTTTCATTTTTTAAATTATTTTCTCTTCTGCATATTTACAATCTGTTCATTTTTACTTCCTCGCCTTACGAATACCTCTTAAGAAGAGAAAGTTATGTAATCGCTCGCCGGAAAACGGCGAATTTTCGCGAGAAAACTCTTATAGCTGGGGCTCTGGTAACGAAAAAGTGAATAAAGGCTGTTGCTAAATTTAGAAAACAATTCCTCTATCTCGTGGTATATCAAAATCCATGTTTTGTTGCTTCTTGATACTACAAAATAGATTGACGGCAAAACGTCTATCAGTCCATCTGTGGTCAAAGCTAGTGCCTAAATCGTTCAGCCAATTTTTTTCAAAATTGATATTCCCCAATCGTTTCAATATGTGCAATTTTAAAAACATACAAAAATATGATTTTCTCAAAAACGGCTCCAAATTTTTGCTTAAACCTTTGGTAGGGATAGTGCTAAATGTACTCTGAGATGACGTACTCTGTACATACTGACGTATAAGCGTAATGTTTTTGAAAGCTCTCTCACATCTTTAATTCGTATTAGGACGAGGTTTTCGTGTTTTTTAATATTCTAAAATTAATATTTCCGTTCTACCATTAGGAAACCGAAAAATTAAGGGAATGTCAAAAAGTGTAGTTTGGGCTGCAATAGATGCAGCTGGCAAGAGTATGTGGCAATTCCGAATAGCTAGCCCAGACCCAACGAAATAGAAAACTAATACGGGAAAGTCTGTGCCATTCTGTAGCACCACGGCACCATTGTGTGGCGCAACCGAGGTTAAGAATGAAGTACGGTCTCTTATGACAGCAGCGATGCCAAAGTGCTTTTCTGCTGTGCTCTATGAATCGAAAGTTACGCACTCGATGACGGCGAATCCCGCAATGGGTCGCAGCGCTAGTTTAGCACTCACATAGTTTGTCTCGATTCTTTCCAATTTTATGAAGGCGTATTTTCTTCTCTTTCCTCAATTCTAAAACCATTCATATGAGATTCTGATACAAAGGAAACGTTTCTATTAAGATTTCTGGGTGTCGCCGAGTGACGTGGGGCGAGGCACCGAGAAGAGAAAGGAGCTGGCGGCGCAGTTGATGAGAGAAGAAAGAAAAAGATAGAGGGGAAAAATAGTGAGCGGGGAAAATAGAGAGAAAAAAGAGAGAGGGAAGGAAAAAAGACAGAAATTGCGGGAAAAAGAGAGAATGGGGAAAGATATGAAGGAAGAAAGAGAGAGTGGGGAAAGAAAGAGAGAGTGGGGAAAGAAAGAGGGAGTGGGGAAAGAAAGAGGGAGTGGGGAAAGAAAGAGAGAGTGGGGAAAGAAAGAGAGAGTGGGGAAAGAAAGAGAGAGTGGGGAAAGAAAGAGAGAGTGGGGAAAGAAAGAGAGAGTGGGGAAAGAAAGAGAGAGTGGGGAAAGAAAGAGAGAGTGGGGAAAGAAAGAGAGAGTGGGGAAAGAAAGAGAGAGTGGGGAAAGAAAGAGAGAGTGGGGAAAGAAAGAAAAGGAAGATTTCCACAATTACTTTTTCTGCGGCAGAAACGCGCCGGGTACCAACTTGTTTTTTTATATTAACAACTTGTTTTAATTTATACCTTTTAACGGTTTCATTTAAGAAACAAAATTATGACGTAACCCAGCAGTGTATTCGGGTGGTCTGTGAAAACCGGATGCCGTTAATATGCGTTTTGTTACCCTATAAACGGAGCGTCTGTACCTTTCATAATGCCTATTGTCTGATTAACATTTCTGAGTTATTGCGGCAGGGATAGGTCATCGATCCTTGGTTGCGGCCGCTCAGCCAACGCAATGTTCGGCGCCTTTCCCTCCCCCAATCGGATCATACATCCATTTTGTCAATTTTCGCTGAACATACGATCACGAGACGGCATGACCCTACGTCCGGGCGGGTCCTCACATCTGACCTTATGACCGAGGGCGAAGCCCAGCGACAAGCTGCACTGCGTTTCAAATTCATCGAATTTCTCGGTACAGACGTTGCCCTGCGAAGCATAAGACATGAAAAGTTTTGATCGCTTATAGCTGCGTGCACACGTACGTCAGAGCGTCAGAGTGAGGCTCTGCACACAGACAAGTATAAATGTAGAACGAAGTTTTTCCTGTCTGAAACTCATTCGTTGACAGAAGATATAAAAATTTCTCAGAAAATAATTTGGAAATATACATCATTGTAAATTATAATGAAACAATTAAGAACATTTCTTCTGTAATTAATTATTTTTTTATTTCTGAAGGTATATTTTATTTTACTATTCCTGTTTTTACTTTTTTGTGTTTTTTGCTAGTTTAATTTTGTGTGCGAATAATATTGGCCAAATGCCATGTATGAAATATTTTAACAATGTGTACAAACTTAATTATAATAAAATTCTAAAATTATATTTCATTCACCTTAAATATAACATTCAAAATATAAAAGTAAGTTGTAAGTGGATTAACTGCAGTTTTTAGGCAACACACGTTTTGCGAAGTCTTGATATTTTTGTTGTATGTTTTTGCACGTTTTGGTGTTTTTTACTGCACATTTTAGAGGGTTAGTGTACGAAAATCCGGTCTATAGTTATTATTAAACATGTCTTAAAAAGAAATTCAAAAGCAAATATTATAATTTTATATTTGGTTGAAAGGAAATTGTAGATGGCTTTAGCTAACTACTTTAGCTAACAAGTAAATACCAGTAGTTAATGTCTTTAAATGAAATATCGTATGACTGCAACTTCACTTATGGAGGAAAACATTTTATCGTCTAACCACTTCCTTTGATATAAAGTTTAGCTGCCGTGTTATTTCCTGTTGTTCCGAAAGCTTCTGAAAAGTTATGAACTGCTAAAAGGAGAGCTCACTACGACTGAGCATTACATCGTTTCAATTCAATGCAAAGATTCGTAGTGCAATCAGATCCTGGAGAGGCTGAATAAACCTACGTCATTCAGCAACGGGACGGGCAGATTTGTTTCTCGCTCGGAAGACGACACGACAGGTATGTTCACTCTGCCTCCTCCTGGGAACAGGCATTTACTATCTTGTGACAATCTGTGTGCAAATTGCCCGGCATTTCCAGTCGAGTTAACAGGCTGGTTGGGACGCGATCGTGTTGGTCGTTTCCAAGCGAGTCATAACAATTGATTTTGCGTGCATTACATGCGCCTTCGGCGGCGGCGGCGTCAGGGCTAGACTACCCTTGCAGTTTTTCGTGCGAGTGGCCCTTTTAATACAATGAACTTCATTATTCAATTATAATTTTTGCTTTAGGGTCGGGAAAAAATGAAACTTCAATTTTCTTGTCAGAAAGTGATGCCAAATAATACCATTTGTCAAGAAAAAAATTCAAGCGCTTTAAATTTTCAAGAAAATTTGTTGTAGTTTTTAATTGTGTATATTGTGAGTCAGTAGTAAGAAATGACCTACATTATTTTTTTCCATTTTCCAACCAGACATAGAGTAAGGAATCTGCTTTGAAATCAATAACTGGCAGCAAAATTAGACAAGTTATAAAAATAATAAAAATGGATAAAAGAGATATAACGATCATGACCTCCACCAATTTTAGGTCGCAAAAACATTTTGTTCTGGCTGTCAAAGAAAAAGACACACTTGTATTGTATCGAATATAGTTATCTAGGATATTTACGTTTATGTTATCAAGTAAAATAGTATGGAATTTTTTTTAATTGACCGCGTATTTGCAATTAAGTAACGAAATTTTATTTGTTTTATTACACATATATCAATGTCATATTTTCTCTATTACATGCTCCATCTTTACGAATATTGTGTAATATTCAAATATTTGTTTTGAAAATAGTTTAAAAAGTATCCTTTTCAGAGGGTAGACAGAGTACGAAATTTGTTACTGTAGTGCATGTACTATTAGGTCTTGTGTGTCCATCCGGTATTACAACACGTTCCACTGAGTCCGGCTGAGCAGGAATGAATATATTAAGTAACCCTTCACATGGAGAAAACAATTTTTGGGGGGTAACTGCACCAATCATATCGTATGTATTTTTGAGCACCTTTTAATACTTGGATTTGCAAGAAAATCAGTTATTTTTTTAGAAAGCCCTTTTAACACGTCATTCTCTGTCCGGCGACTTTCTTTTTTGGGTTTGATTTTGGTTTCTTTTTTTTCTTTTTCTTTTTTTTTCCGTTAATTCTCGAGGCTGGACGTCTGTCTTTGTTTATTGGGTGTGACGTGATCACAATCGGCAAATCACGAAAAATTTACTGAACGTACATTTATAACGATAAATCTTCATTTTACAAAAAGACTTGAAATAAGATTCCTGTCGGAAATCAGTGTTCGAAGCCTCAGCTGCCGCTACACTTCTACTCGCTCCCCAAACTCCATCGCAGGAATCAAATATGTGTCAGAAGGGCGC